>CAUYWW010000252.1:1200000-1553000 GCA_963576845.1 Megachile leachella | reverse complement strand
AATATGGCAAATAGTGCATGTTATATTCATAACAGTAAAAGCAATAAGTATATTTATTACAGTTCTAGCGATAATAACTGCATAATATAGGTAATAATGCATGTTATATTGATAATAATAAAAGTAATAAGTATATTTATTGTAGTTCTATGAATAATAACTGCATAATATGGGTAATAATGCATGTCATATTGAGGATAATAAAAGTAATAAGTGTATTTATTACAGTTCTAGCGATAATGACTGCATAATATGGGTAATAATGCACGTTATATTGATGATAATATAAGTAATAAGTATAATTATTACAGTTCTAGCGATAATAACTGCATTATATGGGTAATAATGCATGTTATATTGATAATATCGGGAGTAATATGTATAATTATTATTGTTCTAGCGATAATAATAGTAAAATATGGCTAATAGTGCATGTTATATTGATAATAATAAAAGTAAAAAGTATATTTATTACAGTTCTATCGATAATAACTGCATAATATGGGTAATAATGCATGTTATATTGATAATAATATAAGTAATAAGTATAATTATTACAGTTCTAGCGATAATAACTGCATTATATGGGTAATAATGGATGTTATATTGATAATATCGGGAGTAATAAGTATATTTATTATAGTTCTAGCGATAATAACTGCATAATATAGGTAATAGTGCATGTTATATTGATAATAATAAAAGTAATAAGTATATTTATTATAGTTCTATCAATAATAACTGCATAATATGGGTAATAATGCATGTTATATTGATGATAATAAAAGTAATAAGTGTATTTATTACAGTTCTAGCGATAATGACTGCATAATATGGGTAATAATGCATGTTATATTGATGACAATATAAGTAATAAGTATAATTATTACAGTTCTAGCGATAATAACACCATAATATGGGTAATAATGCATGTTATATTGATGATAACAAAAGTAATACGTATATTTATTATAGTTCTAGCGATAATAACTGCATTATATGGGTAATAATGGATGTTATATTGATAATATCGGGAGTAATAAGTACATTTATTATAGTTCTAGCGATAATAACTGCATTATATGGGTAATAATGGATGTTATATTGATAATATCGGGAGTAATAAGTATATTTATTATAGTTCTAGCGATAATAACTGCATAATATGGGTAATAATGCATGTTTTATTGATGATAATAAAAGTAGTAAGTATATTTATTATAGTTCTAGCGATAATAACTGCATAATATGGGTAATAATGCATATTATATTGATAATAATATTTGTAATAAGTATAATTATTACAGTTCTAGCGATAATAACTGCATTAAATGGGTAATAATGGATGTTATATTGGTAATATCGGGAGTAATAAGTATATTTATTATAGTTCTAGCGATAATAACTGCATAATATAGGTAATAATGCATGTTATATTGATAATAATAAAAGTAATAAGTATATTTATTATAGTTCTATCAATAATAACTGCATAATATCGGTAATAATGCATGTTATATTGATGATAATATAAGTAATAAGTATAATTATTACAGTTCTAGCGATAATAACTGCATTAAATAGGTAATAATGGATGTTATATTGGTAATATCGGGAGTAATAAGTATATTTATTATAGTTCTAGCGATTATAACTGCATAATATGTGTAATAATGCATGTTATATTGATAATAATATAAGTAATAAGTATAATTATCACAGTTCTAGGGATAATAACTGCATTATATGGGTAATAATGCATGTTATATTGATGATAATAAAAGTAATAAGTATATTTATTACATTTCTAGCGATAATAACTGCATAATATGGGTAATAATGCATGTTATATTGATGATAATATAAGAAATAAGTATAATTATTACAGTTCTAGCGATAATAACTGCATTATATGGGTAATAATGGATGTTATATTGATAATATCGGGAGTAATAAGTATATTTATTATAGTTCTAGCGATTATAACTGCATAATATGGGTATTAATGCATGTTATATTGATAATAATATAAGTAATAAGTATAATTATTACAGTTCTAGCGTTAATAACTGCATTATATGGGTAATAATGCATGATATGTTGATAATATTGGGAGTAATAAGTATAATTATTATAGTTCTAGCGATAATAATAGAAAAATATGGCAAATAGTGCATGTTATATTGATAATAGTAAAAGCAATAAGTATATTTATAACAGTTCTATCGATAATAACTGCATAATATGGGTATTAATGCAAGTTATATTGATGATAATAAAAGTAGTAAGTATATTCATTATAGTTCTAGCGATTATAACTGCATAATATGGGAAATAATGCATGTTATATTGATAATATCGGGAGTAATAGGTATAATCATTACAGTTCTAGCGATAATACTAGTAAAATATGGCTAAGAGTGCCTGTTATATTGATAATAATAAAAGTAATAATTATATTTATTATAATTCTATCGATAATAACTGCATAATATGGGTAATAATGCATGTTATATTGATAATAATATAAGTAATAAGTATAATTATTACAGTTCTAGCGATAATAACTGCATTATATGGGTAATAATGCATGTTATATTGATGACAACAAAAGTAATACGTATATTTATTATAGTTCTAGCGATAATAACTGCATTATATGGGTAAAACTGTATGTTATATTGATAATATTGGGAGTAATAAGTATAATTATTATAGTGCTAGCGATAATAATAGTAAAATATGGCTAATAGTGCATGTTATATTGATAATAATATAAGTAATAAGTATAATTATTACAGTTCCAGCGATAATAACTGCATTATATGGGTAATAATGCATGTTATATTGATAATATTGGGAGTAATAAGTATAATTATTATAGTTCTAGCGATAATAATAGTAAAATATGGCTAATAGTGCATGTTATATTGATAATAATAAAAGTAATAAGTATATTTACTATAGTTCTGTCGACAATAACTGCATTATATGGGTAATAATGCATGTTATATTGATAATATCGGGAGTAATAAGTATAATCATTACAGTTCTAGCGATAATACTAGTAAAATATGGCTAAGAGTGCCTGTTATATTGATAATAATAAAAGTAATAATTATATTTATTATAATTCTATCGATAATAACTGCATAATATGGGTAATAATGCATGTTATATTGATAATAATATAAGTAATAAGTATAATTATTACAGTTCTATCGATAATAACAGCACAATATGGGTAATAATGCATGTTATATTGATGATAACAAAAGTAATACGTATATTTATTATAGTTCTTGCGATAATAACTGCATTATATGGGTAAAAATGCATGTGATATTGATAATATTGGGAGTAATAAGTATAATTATTATAGTTCTAGCGATAATAATAGTAAAATATGGCTAATAGTGCATGTTATATTGATGATAATATAAGTAATAAGTATAATTATTACAGTTCTAGCGATAATAACTGCATTATATGGGTAATAATGGATGTTATGTTGATAATATCGGGAGTAATAAGTATTTTTATTATAGTTCTAGCGATAATAATTGCATAATATAGGTAATAATGCATGTTATGTTGATAATAATAAAAGTAATTAGTATATTTATTACAGTTCTATCGATAATAACTGCATAATATGGGTAATAATGCATGTTATATTGATGATAACAAAAGTAATACGTATATTTATTATAGTTCTAGCGATAATAACTGCATAATATGGGTAATAATGCATATTATATTGATAATAATATAAGTAATAAGTATAATTATTACAGTTCTAGCGATAATAACTGCATTATATGGGTAACAATGCATGTTATATTGATGATAATATAAGTAATAAGTATAATTATTACAGTTCTAGCGATAATAACTGCATTATATGGGTAATAATGGATGTTATATTGATAATATCGGGAGTAATAAGTGTAATTATTACAGTTCTAGCGATAATAACTGCATTACATGGGTAATAATGCATGTTATATTGATAATAATAAAAGTAGTAAGTATATTTATTATAGTTCTAGCGATAATAACTGCATAATATGGGTAATAATGCATATTATATTGATAATAATATAAGTAATAAGTATAATTATTACAGTTCTAGCGATAATAACTGCATTAAATGGGTAATAATGGATGTTATATTGGTAATATCGGGAGTAATAAGTATATTTATTATAGTTCTAGCGATAATAACTGCATAATATAGGTAATAATGCATGTTATATTGATAATAATAAAAGTAATAAGTATATTTATTATAGTTCTATCAATAATAACTGCATAATATCGGTAATAATGCATGTTATATTGATGATAATATAAGTAATAAGTATAATTATTACAGTTCTAGCGATAATAACTGCATTAAATGGGTAATAATGGATGTTATATTGGTAATATCGGGAGTAATAAGTATATTTATTATAGTTCTAGCGATTATAACTGCATAATATGGGTAATAATGCATGTTATATTGATAATAATATAAGTAATAAGTATAATTATCACAGTTCTAGCGATAATAACTGCATTATATGGGTAATAATGCATGTTATATTGATGATAATAAAAGTAATAAGTATATTTATTACAGTTCTAGCGATAATAACTGCATAATATGGGTAATAATGCATGTTATATTGATGATAATATAAGAAATAAGTATAATTATAACAGTTCTAGCGATAATAACTGCATTATATGGGTAATAATGGATGTTATATTGATAATATCGGGAGTAATAAGTATATTTATTATAGTTCTAGCGATTATAACTGCATAATATGGGTATTAATGCATGTTATATTGATAATAATATAAGTAATAAGTATAATTATTACAGTTCTAGCGATAATAACTGCATTATATGGGTAATAATGCATGATATGTTGATAATATTGGGAGTAATAAGTATAATTATTATAGTTCTAGCGATAATAATAGAAAAATATGGCAAATAGTGCATGTTATATTGATAATAGTAAAAGCAATAAGTATATCTATTACAGTTCTATCGATAATAACTGCATAATATGGGTATTAATGCAAGTTATATTGATGATAATAAAAGTAGTAAGTATATTCATTATAGTTCTAGCGATTATAACTGCATAATATGGGTAATAATGCATGTTATATTGATAATATCCGGAGTAATATGTATAATTATTATTGTTCTAGCGATAATAATAGTAAAATATGGCTAATAGTGCATGTTATATTGATAATAATAAAAGTAATAAGTATATTTATTATAGTTCTATCAATAATAACTGCATAATATGGGTAATAATGCATGTTATATTGATGATAATAAAAGTAATAAGTGTATTTATTACAGTTCTAGCGATAATGACTGCATAATATGGGTAATAATGCATGTTATATTGATGACAATATAAGTAATAAGTATAATTATTACAGTTCTAGCGATAATAACACCATAATATGGGTAATAATGCATGTTATATTGATGATAACAAAAGTAATACGTATATTTATTATAGTTCTAGCGATAATAACTGCATTATATGGGTAATAATGGATGTTATATTGATAATATCGGGAGTAATAAGTATATTTATTATAGTTCTAGCGATAATAACTGCATAATATGGGTAATAATGCATGTTTTATTGATGATAATAAAAGTAGTAAGTATATTTATTATAGTTCTAGCGACAATAACTGCATAATATGGGTAATAATGCATATTATATTGATAATAATATAAGTAATAAGTATAATTATTACAGTTCTAGCGATAATAACTGCATTAAATGGGTAATAATGGATGTTATATTGGTAATATCGGGAGTAATAAGTATATTTATTATAGTTCTAGCGATAATAACTGCATAATATAGGTAATAATGCATGTTATATTGATAATAATAAAAGTAATAAGTATATTTATTATAGTTCTATCAATAATAACTGCATAATATCGGTAATAATGCATGTTATATTGATGATAATATAAGTAATAAGTATAATTATTACAGTTCTAGCGATAATAACTGCATTAAATGGGTAATAATGGATGTTATATTGTTAATATCGGGAGTAATAAGTATATTTATTATAGTTCTAGCGATTATAACTGCATAATATGGGTAATAATGCATGTTATATTGATAATAATATAAGTAATAAGTATAATTATCACAGTTCTAGCGATAATAACTGCATTATATGGGTAATAATGCATGTTATATTGATGATAATAAAAGTAATAAGTATATTTATTACAGTTCTAGCGATAATAACTGCATAATATGGGTAATAATGCATGTTATATTGATGATAATATAAGAAATAAGTATAATTATTACAGTTCTAGCGATAATAACTGCATAATATAGGTAATAATGCATGTTATATTCATAATAATAAAAGTAATAAGTATATTTATTATAGTTCTATCAATAATAACTGCATAATATGGGTAATAATGCATGTTATATTGATGATAATAAAAGTAATACGTATATTTATTGTAGTTCTAGCGATAATAACTGCATAATATGGGTAATAATGCATGTTATATTGATGATAATATAAGTAATAAGTATAATTATTACAGTTCTAGCAATAATAACTGCATTATATGGGTAATAATGGACGTTATATTGATAATATCGGGAGTAATAAGTATAATTATTACAGTTTTAGCGTTAATACTTTTAAAATATGGCTAAGAGTGCATGTTATATTCATAATAAACATGTAATAAGTATATTTATTATACTTCTATCGATAATAACTGCATAATATGGGTAATAATGCACGTTATATTGCTAATAATATAAGTAATTAGTATATTTATTATAGTTCTATCGATTATAACTGCATAATATGGGTAATAATGCACGTTATATTGCTAATAATATAAGTAATAAGTATAATTATTATAGTTCTAGCGATAATAACTGCATTATATGAGTAATAATAGATGTTATATTGATAATATCGGGAGTAATAAGTATAATTATTACAGTTGTAGCGATAATACTAGTAAAATATGGCTAAGAGTGCATGTTATATTAATAATAAAAAAGTAATAAGTATATTTATTACAGTTCTATCAATAATAACTGCATAATATGGGTAATAATGCATGTTATATTAATAATAATATAGGTAATAAGTATAATTATTACAGTTCTAGCGATAATAACTGCATTATATGGGTAATAATGGACGTTATATTGATAATATCGGGAGTAATAAGTATAATTATTACAGTTCTAGCGATAATAACTGCATTATATGGGTAATAATGCTTGTTATATTGATAATATTGGGAGTAATAAGTATAATTATTATAGTTCTAGCGATAAAAATAGTAAAATATGGCTAATAGTGCATGTTATATTGATAATAATATAAGTAATAAGTATACTTATTACAGTTCTAGCGATAATAACTGCATAATATGGGTAATAATGCATGTTATACAGATAATAATAAAAGTAATAAGTATATTTATTATAGTTCTATCGATAATAACTGCATAATATGGGTAATAATGCATGTTATATTGATGATAATTAAAGTACTAAGTATATTTATTATAGTTCTAGCGATTGTAACTGCATAATATGGGTAATAATGCATGTTATATTGATAATAATATAAGAAATAAGTATACTTATTACAGTTCTAGCGATAATAACTGCATTATATGGGTAATAATGCATGTTATATTGATGATAATAAAAGTAATAAGTATATTTATTACAGTTCTAGCGATAATAACTGCATAATATGGGTAATAATGCATGTTATATTGATGATAATATAACAAATAAGTATAATTATTACAGTTCCAGCGATAATAACTGCATTATATGGGTAATAATGGATGTTATATTGATAATATCGGGAGTAATAAGTATATTTATTATAGTTCTAGCGATTATAACTGCATAATATGGGTATTAATGCATGTTATATTGATAATAATATAAGTAATAAGTATAATTATTACAGTTCTAGAGATAATAACTGCATTATATGGGTAATAATGCATGATATGTTGATAATATTGGGAGTAATAAGTATAATTATTATAGTTCTAGCGATAATAATAGAAAAATATGGCAAATAGTGCATGTTATATTGATAATAGTAAAAGCAATAAGTATATTTATTACAGTTCTATCGATAATAACTGCATAATATGGGTATTAATGCAAGTTATATTGTTGATAATAAAAGTAGTAAGTATATTCATTATAGTTCTAGCGATTATAACTGCATAATATGGGTAATAATGCATGTTATATTGATAATATCCGGAGTAATATGTATAATTATTATTGTTCTAGCGATAATAATAGTAAAATATGGCTAATAGTGCATGTTATATTGATAATAATAAAAGTAATAAGTATATTTATTATAGGTCTATCAATAATAACTGCATAATATGGGTAATAATGCATGTTATATTGATGATAATAAAAGTAATAAGTGTATTTATTACAGTTCTAGCGATAATGACTGCATAATATGGGTAATAATGCATGTTATATTGATGATAATATAAGTAATAAGTATAATTATTACAGTTCTAGCGATAATAACTGCATTATATGGGTAATAATGCATGATATGTTGATAATATTGGGAGTAATAAGTATAATTATTATAGTTCCAGCGATAATAATAGTAAAATATGGCAAATAGTGCATGTTATATTCATAACAGTAAAAGCAATAAGTATATTTATTACAGTTCTAGCGATAATAACTGCATAATATAGGTAATAATGCATGTTATATTGATAATAATAAAAGTAATAAGTATATTTATTGTAGTTCTATGAATAATAACTGCATAATATGGGTAATAATGCATGTTATATTGAGGATAATAAAAGTAATAAGTGTATTTATTACAGTTCTAGCGATAATGACTGCATAATATGGGTAATAATGCACGTTATATTGATGATAATATAAGTTATAAGTATAATTATTACAGTTCTAGCGATAATAACTGCATTATATGGGCAATAATGCATGTTATATTGATAATATCGGGAGTAATATGTATAATTATTATTGTTCTAGCGATAATAATAGTAAAATATGGCTAATAGTGCATGTTATATTGATAATAATAAAAGTAAAAAGTATATTTATTACAGTTCTATCGATAATAACTGCATAATATGGGTAATAATGCATGTTATATTGATAATAATATAAGTAATAAGTATAATTATTACAGTTCTAGCGATAATAACTGCATTATATGGGTAATAATGGATGTTATATTGATAATATCGGGAGTAATAAGTATATTTATTATAGTTCTAGCGATAATAACTGCATAATATAGGTAATAGTGCATGTTATATTGATAATAATAAAAGTAATAAGTATATTTATTATAGTTCTATCAATAATAACTGCATAATATGGGTAATAATGCATGTTATATTGATGATAATAAAAGTAATAAGTGTATTTATTACAGTTCTAGCGATAATGACTGCATAATATGGGTAATAATGCATGTTATATTGATGACAATATAAGTAATAAGTATAATTATTACAGTTCTAGCGATAATAACACCATAATATGGGTAATAATGCATGTTATATTGATGATAACAAAAGTAATACGTATATTTATTATAGTTCTAGCGATAATAACTGCATTATATGGGTAATAATGGATGTTATATTGATAATATCGGGAGTAATAAGTATATTTATTATAGTTCTAGCGATAATAACTGCATAATATGGGTAATAATGCATGTTTTATTGATGATAATAAAAGTAGTAAGTATATTTATTATAGTTCTAGCGATAATAACTGCATAATATGGGTAATAATGCATATTATATTGATAATAATATAAGTAATAAGTATAATTATTACAGTTCTAGCGATAATAACTGCATTAAATGGGTAATAATGGATGTTATATTGGTAATATCGGGAGTAATAAGTATATTTATTATAGTTCTAGCGATAATAACTGCATAATATAGGTAATAATGCATGTTATATTGATAATAATAAAAGTAATAAGTATATTTATTATAGTTCTATCAATAATAACTGCATAATATCGGTAATAATGCATGTTATATTGATGATAATATAAGTAATAAGTATAATTATTACAGTTCTAGCGATAATAACTGCATTAAATGGGTAAAAATGGATGTTATATTGTTAATATCGGGAGTAATAAGTATATTTATTATAGTTCTGGCGATTATAACTGCATAATATAGGTAATAATGCATGTTATATTGATAATAATATAAGTAATAAGTATAATTATCACAGTTCTAGCGATAATAACTGCATTATATGGGTAATAATGCATGTTATATTGATGATAATAAAAGTAATAAGTATATTTATTACAGTTCTAGCGATAATAACTGCATAATATGGGTAATAATGCATGTTATATTGATGATAATATAAGAAATAAGTATAATTATTACAGTTCTAGCGATAATAACTGCATAATATAGGTAATAATGCATGTTATATTCATAATAATAAAAGTAATAAGTATATTTATTATAGTTCTATCAATAATAACTGCATAATATGGGTAATAATGCATGTTATATTGATGATAATAAAAGTAATACGTATATTTATTGTAGTTCTAGCGATAATAACTGCATAATATGGGTAATAATGCATGTTATATTGATGATAATATAAGTAATAAGTATAATTATTACAGTTCTAGCAATAATAACTGGATTATATGGGTAATAATGGACGTTATATTGATAATATCGGGAGTAATAAGTATAATTATTACAGTTTTAGCGATAATACTAGTAAAATATGGCTAAGAGTGCATGTTATATTCATAATAAACATGTAATAAGTATATTTATTATACTTCTATCGATAATAACTGCATAATATGGGTAATAATGCACGTTATATTGCTAATAATATAAGTAATAAGTATATTTATTATAGTTCTATCGATTATAACTGCATAATATGGGTAATAATGCACGTTATATTGCTAATAATATAAGTAATAAGTATAATTATTATAGTTCTAGCGATAATAACTGCATTATATGAGTAATAATAGATGTTATATTGATAATATCGGGAGTAATAAGTATAATTATTACAGTTGTAGCGATAATACTAGTAAAATATGGCTAAGAGTGCATGTTATATTAATAATAAAAAAGTAATAAGTATATTTATTACAGTTCTATCAATAATAACTGCATAATATGGGTAATAATGCATGTTATATTAATAATAATATAGGTAATAAGTATAATTATTACAGTTCTAGCGATAATAACTGCATTATATGGGTAATAATGGACGTTATATTGATAATATCGGGAGTAATAAGTATAATTATTACAGTTCTAGCGATAATAACTGCATTATATGGGTAATAATGCATGTTATATTGATAATATTGGGAGTAATAAGTATAATTATTATAGTTCTAGCGATAAAAATAGTAAAATATGGCTAATAGTGCATGTTATATTGATAATAATATAAGTAATAAGTATACTTATTACAGTTCTAGCGATAATAACTGCATAATATGGGTAATAATGCATGTTATATTGATGATAATTAAAGTACTAAGTATATTTATTATAGTTCTAGCGATTGTAACTGCATAATATGGGTAATAATGCATGTTATATTGATAATAATATAAGTAATAAGTATACTTATTACAGTTCTAGCGATAATAACTGCATTATGTGGGTAATAATGGATGTTCTATTGATAATGTCGGGAGTAATAAGTATATTTATTACAGTTCTATCGATAATAACAGCATAATATGGGTAATAATGCATGTTATATTGATAATAATAAAAGTAATAAGTATATTTATTATAGTTCTATCAATAATAACTGCATAATATGGGTAATAATGCATGTTATATTGATGATAATAAAAGTAATACGTATATTTATTATAGTTCTAGCGATAATAACTGCATAATATGGGTAATAATGCACGTTATATTGCTAATAATATAAGTAATAAGTATAATTATTATAGTTCTATCGATTATAACTGCATAATATGGGTAATAATGCACGTTATATTGCTAATAATATAAGTAATAAGTATAATTATTATAGTTCTAGCGATAATAACTGCATTATATGGGTAATAATGGACGTTATATTGATAATATCGGGAGTAATAAGTATAATTATTACAGTTTTAGCGATAATACTAGTAAAATATGGCTAAGAGTGCATGTTATATTCATAATAAAGATGTAATAAGTATATTTATTATACTTCTATCGATAATAACTGCATAATATGGGTAATAATGCATGTTATATTGATAATAATAAAAGTAATAAGTATATTTATTATGGTTCTAGCGATAATAACTGCATAATATGGGTAATAATGCATGTTATATTGATAATAACATAAGTAATAAGTATAATTATTACAGTTCTAGCGATAATAACTGCATTATATGGGTAATAATGCATGTTATATTGATGACAACAAAAGTAATACGTATATTTATTACAGTTCTAGCGATAATAACTGCATTATATGCGTAAGAATGCATGTTATATTGATAATATTGGGAGTAATAAGTATAATTATTATAGTTCTAGCGATAATAATAGTAAAATATGGCTAATAGTGCATGTTATATTGATGATAATATAAGTAATAAGTATAATTATTACAGTTCTAGCGATAATAACTGCATTAAATGGGTAATAATGGATGTTATATTGGTAATATCGGGAGTAATAAGTATATTTATTATAGTTCTAGCGATTATAACTGCATAATATGGGTAATAATGCATGTTATATTGATAATAATATAAGTAATAAGTATAATTATTACAGTTCTAGCGATAATAACTGCATTATATGGGTAATAATGCATGTTATATTGATGATAATAAAAGTAATAAGTATATTTATTACAGTTCTAGCGATAATAACTGCATAATATGGGTAATAATGCATGTTATATTGATGATAATATAACAAATAAGTATAATTATTACAGTTCCAGCGATAATAACTGCATTATATGGGTAATAATGGATGTTATATTGATAATATCGGGAGTAATAAGTATATTTATTATAGTTCTAGCGATTATAACTGCATAATATGGGTATTAATGCATGTTATATTGATAATAATATAAGTAATAAGTATAATTATTACAGTTCTAGAGATAATAACTGCATTATATGGGTAATAATGCATGATATGTTGATAATATTGGGAGTAATAAGTATAATTATTATAGTTCTAGCGATAATAATAGAAAAATATGGCAAATAGTGCATGTTATATTGATAATAGTAAAAGCAATAAGTATATTTATTACAGTTCTATCGATAATAACTGCATAATATGGGTATTAATGCAAGTTATATTGTTGATAATAAAAGTAGTAAGTATATTCATTATAGTTCTAGCGATTATAACTGCATAATATGGGTAATAATGCATGTTATATTGATAATATCCGGAGTAATATGTATAATTATTATTGTTCTAGCGATAATAATAGTAAAATATGGCTAATAGTGCATGTTATATTGATAATAATAAAAGTAATAAGTATATTTATTATAGGTCTATCAATAATAACTGCATAATATGGGTAATAATGCATGTTATATTGATGATAATAAAAGTAATAAGTGTATTTATTACAGTTCTAGCGATAATGACTGCATAATATGGGTAATAATGCATGTTATATTGATGATAATATAAGTAATAAGTATAATTATTACAGTTCTAGCGATAATAACTGCATTATATGGGTAATAATGCATGATATGTTGATAATATTGGGAGTAATAAGTATAATTATTATAGTTCCAGCGATAATAATAGTAAAATATGGCAAATAGTGCATGTTATATTCATAACAGTAAAAGCAATAAGTATATTTATTACAGTTCTAGCGATAATAACTGCATAATATAGGTAATAATGCATGTTATATTGATAATAATAAAAGTAATAAGTATATTTATTGTAGTTCTATGAATAATAACTGCATAATATGGGTAATAATGCATGTTATATTGAGGATAATAAAAGTAATAAGTGTATTTATTACAGTTCTAGCGATAATGACTGCATAATATGGGTAATAATGCACGTTATATTGATGATAATATAAGTTATAAGTATAATTATTACAGTTCTAGCGATAATAACTGCATTATATGGGCAATAATGCATGTTATATTGATAATATCGGGAGTAATATGTATAATTATTATTGTTCTAGCGATAATAATAGTAAAATATGGCTAATAGTGCATGTTATATTGATAATAATAAAAGTAAAAAGTATATTTATTACAGTTCTATCGATAATAACTGCATAATATGGGTAATAATGCATGTTATATTGATAATAATATAAGTAATAAGTATAATTATTACAGTTCTAGCGATAATAACTGCATTATATGGGTAATAATGGATGTTATATTGATAATATCGGGAGTAATAAGTATATTTATTATAGTTCTAGCGATAATAACTGCATAATATAGGTAATAGTGCATGTTATATTGATAATAATAAAAGTAATAAGTATATTTATTATAGTTCTATCAATAATAACTGCATAATATGGGTAATAATGCATGTTATATTGATGATAATAAAAGTAATAAGTGTATTTATTACAGTTCTAGCGATAATGACTGCATAATATGGGTAATAATGCATGTTATATTGATGACAATATAAGTAATAAGTATAATTATTACAGTTCTAGCGATAATAACACCATAATATGGGTAATAATGCATGTTATATTGATGATAACAAAAGTAATACGTATATTTATTATAGTTCTAGCGATAATAACTGCATTATATGGGTAATAATGGATGTTATATTGATAATATCGGGAGTAATAAGTATATTTATTATAGTTCTAGCGATAATAACTGCATAATATGGGTAATAATGCATGTTTTATTGATGATAATAAAAGTAGTAAGTATATTTATTATAGTTCTAGCGATAATAACTGCATAATATGGGTAATAATGCATATTATATTGATAATAATATAAGTAATAAGTATAATTATTACAGTTCTAGCGATAATAACTGCATTAAATGGGTAATAATGGATGTTATATTGGTAATATCGGGAGTAATAAGTATATTTATTATAGTTCTAGCGATAATAACTGCAGAATATAGGTAATAATGCATGTTATATTGATAATAATAAAAGTAATAAATATATTTATTATAGTTCTATCAATAATAACTGCATAATATCGGTAATAATGCATGTTATATTGATGATAATATAAGTAATAAGTATAATTATTACAGTTCTAGCGATAATAACTGCATTAAATGGGTAATAATGGATGTTATATTGTTAATATCGGGAGTAATAAGTATATTTATTATAGTTCTAGCGATTATAACTGCATAATATGGGTAATAATGCATGTTATATTGATAATAATATAAGTAATAAGTATAATTATCACAGTTCTAGCGATAATAACTGCATTATATGGGTAATAATGCATGTTATATTGATGATAATAAAAGTAATAAGTATATTTATTACAGTTCTAGCGATAATAACTGCATAATATGGGTAATAATGCATGTTATATTGATGATAATATAAGAAATAAGTATAATTATTACAGTTCTAGCGATAATAACTGCATAATATAGGTAATAATGCATGTTATATTCATAATAATAAAAGTAATAAGTATATTTATTATAGTTCTATCAATAATAACTGCATAATATGGGTAATAATGCATGTTATATTGATGATAATAAAAGTAATACGTATATTTATTGTAGTTCTAGCGATAATAACTGCATAATATGGGTAATAATGCATGTTATATTGATGATAATATAAGTAATAAGTATAATTATTACGGTTCTAGCAATAATAACTGCATTATATGGGTAATAATGGACGTTATATTGATAATATCGGGAGTAATAAGTATAATTATTACAGTTTTAGCGATAATACTAGTAAAATATGGCTAAGAGTGCATGTTATATTCATAATAAACATGTAATAAGTATATTTATTATACTTCTATCGATAATAACTGCATAATATGGGTAATAATGCACGTTATATTGCTAATAATATAAGTAATAAGTATATTTATTATAGTTCTATCGATTATAACTGCATAATATGGGTAATAATGCACGTTATATTGCTAATAATATAAGTAATAAGTATAATTATTATAGTTCTAGCGATAATAACTGCATTATATGAGTAATAATAGATGTTATATTGATAATATCGGGAGTAATAAGTATAATTATTACAGTTGTAGCGATAATACTAGTAAAATATGGCTAAGAGTGCAT
Source organism: Megachile leachella (assembly GCA_963576845.1). NCBI lineage: Eukaryota > Metazoa > Arthropoda > Insecta > Hymenoptera > Megachilidae > Megachile > Megachile leachella. Next base: position 1,536,553 of record CAUYWW010000252.1, on the reverse strand, counting down.
GTTATATTAATAATAAAAAAGTAATAAGTATATTTATTACAGTTCTATCAATAATAACTGCATAATATGGGTAATAATGCATGTTATATTAATAATAATATAGGTAATAAGTATAATTATTACAGTTCTAGCGATAATAACTGCATTATATGGGTAATAATGGACGTTATATTGATAATATCGGGAGTAATAAGTATAATTATTACAGTTCTAGCGATAATAACTGCATTATATGGGTAATAATGCATGTTATATTGATAATATTGGGAGTAATAAGTATAATTATTATAGTTCTAGCGATAAAAATAGTAAAATATGGCTAATAGTGCATGTTATATTGATAATAATATAAGTAATAAGTATACTTATTACAGTTCTAGCGATAATAACTGCATAATATGGGTAATAATGCATGTTATACAGATAATAATAAAAGTAATAAGTATATTTATTATAGTTCTATCGATAATAACTGCATAATATGGGTAATAATGCATGTTATATTGATGATAATTAAAGTACTAAGTATATTTATTATAGTTCTAGCGATTGTAACTGCATAATATGGGTAATAATGCATGTTATATTGATAATAATATAAGAAATAAGTATACTTATTACAGTTCTAGCGATAATAACTGCATTATGTGGGTAATAATGGATGTTCTATTGATAATGTCGGGAGTAATAAGTATATTTATTACAGTTCTATCGATAATAACAGCATAATATGGGTAATAATGCATGTTATATTGATAATAATAAAAGTAATAAGTATATTTATTATAGTTCTATCAATAATAACTGCATAATATGGGTAATAATGCATGTTATATTGATGATAATAAAAGTAATACGTATATTTATTATAGTTCTAGCGATAATAACTGCATAATATGGGTAATAATGCACGTTATATTGCTAATAATATAAGTAATAAGTATATTTATTATAGTTCTATCGATTATAACTGCATAATATGGGTAATAATGCATGTTATATTGATAATAATAAAAGTAATAAGTATATTTATTATGGTTCTAGCGATAATAACTGCATAATATGGGTATTAATGCAAGTTATATTGTTGATAATAAAAGTAGTAAGTATATTCATTATAGTTCTAGCGATTATAACTGCATAATATGGGTAATAATGCATGTTATATTGATAATATCCGGAGTAATATGTATAATTATTACAGTTTTAGCGATAATACTAGTAAAATATGGCTAAGAGTGCATGTTATATTCATAATAAAGATGTAATAAGTATATTTATTATACTTCTATCGATAATAACTGCATAATATGGGTAATAATGCATGTTATATTGATAATAATAAAAGTAATAAGTATATTTATTATGGTTCTAGCGATAATAACTACATAATATGGGTAATAATGCATGTTATATTGATAATAATATAGGTAATAAGTATAATCATTACAGTTCTAGCGATAATACTAGTAAAATATGGCTAAGAGTGCCTGTTATATTGATAATAATAAAAGTAATAAGTATATTTATTATAGTTCTATCAATAATAACTGCATAATATGGGTAATAATGCATGTTATATTGATGATAATAAAAGTAATAAGTGTATTTATTACAGTTCTAGCGATAATAACTGCATTATATGGGTAATAATGCGTGTTATATTGATAATATCCGGAGTAATATGTATAATTATTATTGTTCTAGCGATAATAATAGTAAAATATGGCTAATAGTGCATGTTATATTGATAATAATAAAAGTAATAAGTATATTTATTATAGTTCTATCAATAATAACTGCATAATATGGGTAATAATGCATGTTATATTGATAATAATATAAGTAATAAGTATAATTATTACAGTACTATCGATAATAACTGCATTAAATGCGTATAATGCATGTTATATTGATAATATCTGGAGTAGTAAGTATAATTTTTATAGTTCTAGCGATAATATAAGTAAAATATGGCTAATAGTGCATGTTATATTGATAATAATAAAAGTAATAAGTATATTTATTAGAATTCTATCGATAATATCTGCATAATATGGGTAATAATGCATGTTATATTGATAATAATATAAGTAATAAGTATAATTATTACAGTTCTAGCGATAATAACTGCATTATATGGGTAATAATGCATGTTATATTGATGACAACAAAAGTAATACGTATATTTATTACAGTTCTAGCGATAATAACTGCATTATATGGGTAAAAATGCATGTTATATTGATAATATTGGGAGTAATAAGTATAATTATTATAGTTCTAGCGATAATAATAGTAAAATATGGCTAATAGTGCATGTTATATTGATAATAATAAAAGTAAAAAGTATATTTATTACAGTTCTATCGATAATAACTGCATAATATGGGTAATAATGCATGTTATATTGATAATAATATAAGTAATAAGTATAATTATTACAGTTCTAGCGATAATAACTGCATTATATGGGTAATAATGGATGTTATATTGATAATATCGGGAGTAATAAATATATTTGTTATAGTTCTAGCGATAATAACTGCATAATATAGGTAATAGTGCATGTTATATTGATAATAATAAAAGTAATAAGTATATTTATTATAGTTCTATCAATAATAACTGCATAATATGGGTAATAATGCATGTTATATTGATGATAATAAAAGTAATAAGTGTATTTATTACAGTTCTAGCGATAATGACTGCATAATATGGGTAATAATGCATATTATATTGATAATAATATAAGTAATAAGTATAATTATTACAGTTCTAGCGATAATAACTGCATTAAATGGGTAATGATGGATGTTATATTGGTAATATCGGGAGTAATAAGTATATTTATTATAGTTCTAGCGATAATAACTGCATAATATAGGTAATAATGCATGTTATATTGATAATAATAAAAGTAATAAGTATATTTATTATAGTTCTATCAATAATAACTGCATAATATCGGTAATAATGCATGTTATATTGATGATAATATAAGTAATAAGTATAATTATTACAGTTCTAGCGATAATAACTGCATTAAATGGGTAATAATGGATGTTATATTGGTAATATCGGGAGTAATAAGTATATTTATTATAGTTCTAGCGATTATAACTGCATAATATGGGTAATAATGCATGTTATATTGATAATAATATAAGTAATAAGTATAATTATTACAGTTCTAGCGATAATAACTGCATTATATGGGTAATAATGCATGTTATATTGATGATAATAAAAGTAATAAGTATATTTATTACAGTTCTAGCGATAATAACTGCATAATATGGGTAATAATGCATGTTATATTGATGATAATATAACAAATAAGTATAATTATTACAGTTCTAGCGATAATAACTGCATTATATGGGTAATAATGGATGTTATATTGATAATATCGGGAGTAATAAGTATATTTATTATAGTTCTAGCGATTATAACTGCATAATATGGGTATTAATGCATGTTATATTGATAATAATATAAGTAATAAGTATAATTATTACAGTTCTAGCGATAATAACTGCATTATATGGGTAATAATGCATGATATGTTGATAATATTGGGAGTAATAAGTATAATTATTATAGTTCTAGCGATAATAATAGAAAAATATGGCAAATAGTGCATGTTATATTGATAATAGTAAAAGCAATAAGTATATTTATTACAGTTCTATCGATAATAACTGCATAATATGGGTATTAATGCAAGTTATATTGTTGATAATAAAAGTAGTAAGTATATTCATTATAGTTCTAGCGATTATAACTGCATAATATGGGTAATAATGCATGTTATATTGATAATATCCGGAGTAATATGTATAATTATTATTGTTCTAGCGATAATAATAGTAAAATATGGCTAATAGTGCATGTTATATTGATAATAATAAAAGTAATAGGTATATTTATTATAGGTCTATCAATAATAACTGCATAATATGGGTAATAATGCATGTTATATTGATGATAATAAAAGTAATAAGTGTATTTATTACAGTTCTAGCGATAATGACTGCATAATATGGGTAATAATGCATGTTATATTGATGATAATATAAGTAATAAGTATAATTATTACAGTTCTAGCGATAATAACTGCATTATATGGGTAATAATGCATGATATGTTGATAATATTGGGAGTAATAAGTATAATTATTATAGTTCTAGCGATAATAATAGAAAAATATGGCAAATAGTGCATGTTATATTGATAATAGTAAAAGCAATAAGTATATTTATTACAGTTCTATCGATAATAACTGCATAATATGGGTATTAATGCAAGTTATATTGTTGATAATAAAAGTAGTAAGTATATTCATTATAGTTCTAGCGATTATAACTGCATAATATGGGTAATAATGCATGTTATATTGATAATATCCGGAGTAATATGTATAATTATTATTGTTCTAGCGATAATAATAGTAAAATATGGCTAATAGTGCATGTTATATTGATAATAATAAAAGTAATAGGTATATTTATTATAGGTCTATCAATAATAACTGCATAATATGGGTAATAATGCATGTTATATTGATGATAATAAAAGTAATAAGTGTATTTATTACAGTTCTAGCGATAATGACTGCATAATATGGGTAATAATGCATGTTATATTGATGATAATATAAGTAATAAGTATAATTATTACAGTTCTAGCGATAATAACTGCATTATATGGGTAATAATGCATGATATGTTGATAATATCGGGAGTAATAAGTATATTTATTATAGTTCTAGCGATAATAACTGCATAATATGGGTAATAATGCATGCTTTATTGATGATAATAAAAGTAGTAAGTATATTTATTATAGTTCTAGCGATAATAACTGCATAATATGGGTAATAATGCATATTATATTGATAATAATATAAGTAATAAGTATAATTATTACAGTTCTAGCGATAATAACTGCATTAAATGGGTAATAATGGATGTTATATTGGTAATATCGGGAGTAATAAGTATATTTATTATAGTTCTAGCGATAATAACTGCATAATATAGGTAATAATGCATGTTATATTGATAATAATAAAAGTAATAAGTATATTTATTATAGTTCTATCAATAATAACTGCATAATATCGGTAATAATGCATGTTATATTGATGATAATATAAGTAATAAGTATAATTATTACAGTTCTAGCGATAATAACTGCATTAAATGGGTAATAATGGATGTTATATTGGTAATATCGGGAGTAATAAGTATATTTATTATAGTTCTAGCGATTATAACTGCATAATATGGGTAATAATGCATGTTATATTGATAATAATATAAGTAATAAGTATAATTATCACAGTTCTAGCGATAATAACTGCATTATATGGGTAATAATGCATGTTATATTGATGATAATAAAAGTAATAAGTATATTTATTACAGTTCTAGCGATAATAACTGCATAATATGGGTAATAATGCATGTTATATTGATGATAATATAAGAAATAAGTATAATTATTACAGTTCTAGCGATAATAACTGCATTATATGGGTAATAATGGATGTTATATTGATAATATCGGGAGTAATAAGTATATTTATTATAGTTCTAGCGATTATAACTGCATAATATGGGTATTAATGCATGTTATATTGATAATAATATAAGTAATAAGTATAATTATTACAGTTCTAGCGATAATAACTGCATTATATGGGTAATAATGCATGATATGTTGATAATATTGGGAGTAATAAGTATAATTATTATAGTTCTAGCGATAATAATAGAAAAATATGGCAAATAGTGCATGTTATATTGATAATAGTAAAAGCAATAAGTATATTTATTACAGTTCTATCGATAATAACTGCATAATATGGGTATTAATGCAAGTTATATTGATGATAATAAAAGTAGTAAGTATATTCATTATAGTTCTAGCGATTATAACTGCATAATATGGGTAATAATGCATGTTATATTGATAATATCCGGAGTAATATGTATAATTATTATTGTTCTAGCGATAATAATAGTAAAATATGGCTAATAGTGCATGTTATATTGATAATAATAAAAGTAATAAGTATATTTACTATAGTTCCGTCGATAATAACTGCATTATATGGGTAATAATGCATGTTATATTGATAATATCGGGAGTAATAAGTATAATCATTACAGTTCTAGCGATAATACTAGTAAAATATGGCTAAGAGTGCCTGTTATATTGATAATAATAAAAGTAATAATTATATTTATTATAATTCTATCGATAATAACTGCATAATATGGGTAATAATGCATGTTATATTGATAATAATATAAGTAATAAGTATAATTATTACAGTTCTAGCGATAATAACTGCATTATATGGGTAATAATGCATGTTATATTGATGACAACAAAAGTAATACGTATATTTATTATAGTTCTAGCGATAATAACTGCATTATATGGGTAAAACTGTATGTTATATTGATAATATTGGGAGTAATAAGTATAATTATTATAGTGCTAGCGATAATAATAGTAAAATATGGCTAATAGTGCATGTTATATTGATAATAATATAAGTAATAAGTATAATTATTACAGTTCCAGCGATAATAACTGCATTATATGGGTAATAATGCATGTTATATTGATGACAACGAAAGTAATACGTATATTTATTATAGTTCTAGCGATAATAACTGCATTATATGGGTAATAATGGATGTTATATTGATAATATCGGGAGTAATAAGTATATTTATTATAGTTCTAGCGATAATAACTGCATAATATGGGTAATAATGCATGTTTTATTGATGATAATAAAAGTAGTAAGTATATTTATTATAGTTCTAGCGATAATAACTGCATAATATGGGTAATAATGCATATTATATTGATAATAATATTTGTAATAAGTATAATTATTACAGTTCTAGCGATAATAACTGCATTAAATGGGTAATAATGGATGTTATATTGGTAATATCGGGAGTAATAAGTATATTTATTATAGTTCTAGCGATAATAACTGCATAATATAGGTAATAATGCATGTTATATTGATAATAATAAAAGTAATAAGTATATTTATTATAGTTCTATCAATAATAACTGCATAATATCGGTAATAATGCATGTTATATTGATGATAATATAAGTAATAAGTATAATTATTACAGTTCTAGCGATAATAACTGCATTAAATAGGTAATAATGGATGTTATATTGGTAATATCGGGAGTAATAAGTATATTTATTATAGTTCTAGCGATTATAACTGCATAATATGTGTAATAATGCATGTTATATTGATAATAATATAAGTAATAAGTATAATTATCACAGTTCTAGGGATAATAACTGCATTATATGGGTAATAATGCATGTTATATTGATGATAATAAAAGTAATAAGTATATTTATTACATTTCTAGCGATAATAACTGCATAATATGGGTAATAATGCATGTTATATTGATGATAATATAAGAAATAAGTATAATTATTACAGTTCTAGCGATAATAACTGCATTATATGGGTAATAATGGATGTTATATTGATAATATCGGGAGTAATAAGTATATTTATTATAGTTCTAGCGATTATAACTGCATAATATGGGTATTAATGCATGTTATATTGATAATAATATAAGTAATAAGTATAATTATTACAGTTCTAGCGTTAATAACTGCATTATATGGGTAATAATGCATGATATGTTGATAATATTGGGAGTAATAAGTATAATTATTATAGTTCTAGCGATAATAATAGAAAAATATGGCAAATAGTGCATGTTATATTGATAATAGTAAAAGCAATAAGTATATTTATTACAGTTCTATCGATAATAACTGCATAATATGGGTATTAATGCAAGTTATATTGATGATAATAAAAGTAGTAAGTATATTCATTATAGTTCTAGCGATTATAACTGCATAATATGGGAAATAATGCATGTTATATTGATAATATCGGGAGTAATAGGTATAATCATTACAGTTCTAGCGATAATACTAGTAAAATATGGCTAAGAGTGCCTGTTATATTGATAATAATAAAAGTAATAATTATATTTATTATAATTCTATCGATAATAACTGCATAATATGGGTAATAATGCATGTTATATTGATAATAATATAAGTAATAAGTATAATTATTACAGTTCTAGCGATAATAACTGCATTATATGGGTAATAATGCATGTTATATTGATGACAACAAAAGTAATACGTATATTTATTATAGTTCTAGCGATAGTAACTGCATTATATGGGTAAAACTGTATGTTATATTGATAATATTGGGAGTAATAAGTATAATTATTATAGTGCTAGCGATAATAATAGTAAAATATGGCTAATAGTGCATGTTATATTGATAATAATATAAGTAATAAGTATAATTATTACAGTTCCAGCGATAATAACTGCATTATATGGGTAATAATGCATGTTATATTGATAATATTGGGAGTAATAAGTATAATTATTATAGTTCTAGCGATAATAATAGTAAAATATGGCTAATAGTGCATGTTATATTGATAATAATAAAAGTAATAAGTATATTTACTATAGTTCTGTCGACAATAACTGCATTATATGGGTAATAATGCATGTTATATTGATAATATCGGGAGTAATAAGTATAATCATTACAGTTCTAGCGATAATACTAGTAAAATATGGCTAAGAGTGCCTGTTATATTGATAATAATAAAAGTAATAATTATATTTATTATAATTCTATCGATAATAACTGCATAATATGGGTAATAATGCATGTTATATTGATAATAATATAAGTAATAAGTATAATTATTACAGTTCTATCGATAATAACAGCACAATATGGGTAATAATGCATGTTATATTGATGATAACAAAAGTAATACGTATATTTATTATAGTTCTTGCGATAATAACTGCATTATATGGGTAAAAATGCATGTGATATTGATAATATTGGGAGTAATAAGTATAATTATTATAGTTCTAGCGATAATAATAGTAAAATATGGCTAATAGTGCATGTTATATTGATGATAATATAAGTAATAAGTATAATTATTACAGTTCTAGCGATAATAACTGCATTATATGGGTAATAATGGATGTTATGTTGATAATATCGGGAGTAATAAGTATTTTTATTATAGTTCTAGCGATAATAATTGCATAATATAGGTAATAATGCATGTTATGTTGATAATAATAAAAGTAATTAGTATATTTATTACAGTTCTATCGATAATAACTGCATAATATGGGTAATAATGCATGTTATATTGATGATAACAAAAGTAATACGTATATTTATTATAGTTCTAGCGATAATAACTGCATAATATGGGTAATAATGCATATTATATTGATAATAATATAAGTAATAAGTATAATTATTACAGTTCTAGCGATAATAACTGCATTATATGGGTAACAATGCATGTTATATTGATGATAATATAAGTAATAAGTATAATTATTACAGTTCTAGCGATAATAACTGCATTATATGGGTAATAATGGATGTTATATTGATAATATCGGGAGTAATAAGTGTAATTATTACAGTTCTAGCGATAATAACTGCATTACATGGGTAATAATGCATGTTATATTGATAATAATAAAAGTAGTAAGTATATTTATTATAGTTCTAGCGATAATAACTGCATAATATGGGTAATAATGCATATTATATTGATAATAATATAAGTAATAAGTATAATTATTACAGTTCTAGCGATAATAACTGCATTAAATGGGTAATAATGGATGTTATATTGGTAATATCGGGAGTAATAAGTATATTTATTATAGTTCTAGCGATAATAACTGCATAATATAGGTAATAATGCATGTTATATTGATAATAATAAAAGTAATAAGTATATTTATTATAGTTCTATCAATAATAACTGCATAATATCGGTAATAATGCATGTTATATTGATGATAATATAAGTAATAAGTATAATTATTACAGTTCTAGCGATAATAACTGCATTAAATGGGTAATAATGGATGTTATATTGGTAATATCGGGAGTAATAAGTATATTTATTATAGTTCTAGCGATAATAACTGCATAATATGGGTAATAATGCATGTTATATTGATAATAATATAAGTAATAAGTATAATTATCACAGTTCTAGCGATAATAACTGCATTATATGGGTAATAATGCATGTTATATTGATGATAATAAAAGTAATAAGTATATTTATTACAGTTCTAGCGATAATAACTGCATAATATGGGTAATAATGCATGTTATATTGATGATAATATAAGAAATAAGTATAATTATAACAGTTCTAGCGATAATAACTGCATTATATGGGTAATAATGGATGTTATATTGATAATATCGGGAGTAATAAGTATATTTATTATAGTTCTAGCGATTATAACTGCATAATATGGGTATTAATGCATGTTATATTGATAATAATATAAGTAATAAGTATAATTATTACAGTTCTAGCGATAATAACTGCATTATATGGGTAATAATGCATGATATGTTGATAATATTGGGAGTAATAAGTATAATTATTATAGTTCTAGCGATAATAATAGAAAAATATGGCAAATAGTGCATGTTATATTGATAATAGTAAAAGCAATAAGTATATCTATTACAGTTCTATCGATAATAACTGCATAATATGGGTATTAATGCAAGTTATATTGATGATAATAAAAGTAGTAAGTATATTCATTATAGTTCTAGCGATTATAACTGCATAATATGGGTAATAATGCATGTTATATTGATAATATCCGGAGTAATATGTATAATTATTATTGTTCTAGCGATAATAATAGTAAAATATGGCTAATAGTGCATGTTATATTGATAATAATAAAAGTAATAAGTATATTTATTATAGTTCTATCAATAATAACTGCATAATATGGGTAATAATGCATGTTATATTGATGATAATAAAAGTAATAAGTGTATTTATTACAGTTCTAGCGATAATGACTGCATAATATGGGTAATAATGCATGTTATATTGATGACAATATAAGTAATAAGTATAATTATTACAGTTCTAGCGATAATAACACCATAATATGGGTAATAATGCATGTTATATTGATGATAACAAAAGTAATACGTATATTTATTATAGTTCTAGCGATAATAACTGCATTATATGGGTAATAATGGATGTTATATTGATAATATCGGGAGTAATAAGTATATTTATTATAGTTCTAGCGATAATAACTGCATAATATGGGTAATAATGCATGTTTTATTGATGATAATAAAAGTAGTAAGTATATTTATTATAGTTCTAGCGACAATAACTGCATAATATGGGTAATAATGCATATTATATTGATAATAATATAAGTAATAAGTATAATTATTACAGTTCTAGCGATAATAACTGCATTAAATGGGTAATAATGGATGTTATATTGGTAATATCGGGAGTAATAAGTATATTTATTATAGTTCTAGCGATAATAACTGCATAATATAGGTAATAATGCATGTTATATTGATAATAATAAAAGTAATAAGTATATTTATTATAGTTCTATCAATAATAACTGCATAATATCGGTAATAATGCATGTTATATTGATGATAATATAAGTAATAAGTATAATTATTACAGTTCTAGCGATAATAACTGCATTAAATGGGTAATAATGGATGTTATATTGTTAATATCGGGAGTAATAAGTATATTTATTATAGTTCTAGCGATTATAACTGCATAATATGGGTAATAATGCATGTTATATTGATAATAATATAAGTAATAAGTATAATTATCACAGTTCTAGCGATAATAACTGCATTATATGGGTAATAATGCATGTTATATTGATGATAATAAAAGTAATAAGTATATTTATTACAGTTCTAGCGATAATAACTGCATAATATGGGTAATAATGCATGTTATATTGATGATAATATAAGAAATAAGTATAATTATTACAGTTCTAGCGATAATAACTGCATAATATAGGTAATAATGCATGTTATATTCATAATAATAAAAGTAATAAGTATATTTATTATAGTTCTATCAATAATAACTGCATAATATGGGTAATAATGCATGTTATATTGATGATAATAAAAGTAATACGTATATTTATTGTAGTTCTAGCGATAATAACTGCATAATATGGGTAATAATGCATGTTATATTGATGATAATATAAGTAATAAGTATAATTATTACAGTTCTAGCAATAATAACTGCATTATATGGGTAATAATGGACGTTATATTGATAATATCGGGAGTAATAAGTATAATTATTACAGTTTTAGCGTTAATACTTTTAAAATATGGCTAAGAGTGCATGTTATATTCATAATAAACATGTAATAAGTATATTTATTATACTTCTATCGATAATAACTGCATAATATGGGTAATAATGCACGTTATATTGCTAATAATATAAGTAATAAGTATATTTATTATAGTTCTATCGATTATAACTGCATAATATGGGTAATAATGCACGTTATATTGCTAATAATATAAGTAATAAGTATAATTATTATAGTTCTAGCGATAATAACTGCATTATATGAGTAATAATAGATGTTATATTGATAATATCGGGAGTAATAAGTATAATTATTACAGTTGTAGCGATAATACTAGTAAAATATGGCTAAGAGTGCATGTTATATTAATAATAAAAAAGTAATAAGTATATTTATTACAGTTCTATCAATAATAACTGCATAATATGGGTAATAATGCATGTTATATTAATAATAATATAGGTAATAAGTATAATTATTACAGTTCTAGCGATAATAACTGCATTATATGGGTAATAATGGACGTTATATTGATAATATCGGGAGTAATAAGTATAATTATTACAGTTCTAGCGATAATAACTGCATTATATGGGTAATAATGCTTGTTATATTGATAATATTGGGAGTAATAAGTATAATTATTATAGTTCTAGCGATAAAAATAGTAAAATATGGCTAATAGTGCATGTTATATTGATAATAATATAAGTAATAAGTATACTTATTACAGTTCTAGCGATAATAACTGCATAATATGGGTAATAATGCATGTTATACAGATAATAATAAAAGTAATAAGTATATTTATTATAGTTCTATCGATAATAACTGCATAATATGGGTAATAATGCATGTTATATTGATGATAATTAAAGTACTAAGTATATTTATTATAGTTCTAGCGATTGTAACTGCATAATATGGGTAATAATGCATGTTATATTGATAATAATATAAGAAATAAGTATACTTATTACAGTTCTAGCGATAATAACTGCATTATGTGGGTAATAATGGATGTTCTATTGATAATGTCGGGAGTAATAAGTATATTTATTACAGTTCTATCGATAATAACAGCATAATATGGGTAATAATGCATGTTATATTGATAATAATAAAAGTAATAAGTATATTTATTATAGTTCTATCAATAATAACTGCATAATATGGGTAATAATGCATGTTATATTGATGATAATAAAAGTAATACGTATATTTATTATAGTTCTATCGATTATAACTGCATAATATGGGTAATAATGCACGTTATATTGCTAATAATATAAGTAATAAGTATAATTATTATAGTTCTAGCGATAATAACTGCATTATATGGGTAATAATGGACGTTATATTGATAATATCGGGAGTAATAAGTATAATTATTACAGTTTTAGCGATAATACTAGTAAAATATGGCTAAGAGTGCATGTTATATTCATAATAAAGATGTAATAAGTATATTTATTATACTTCTATCGATAATAACTGCATAATATGGGTAATAATGCATGTTATATTGATAATAATAAAAGTAATAAGTATATTTATTATGGTTCTAGCGATAATAACTACATAATATGGGTAATAATGCATGTTATATTGATAATAATATAGGTAATAAGTATAATCATTACAGTTCTAGCGATAATACTAGTAAAATATGGCTAAGAGTGCCTGTTATATTGATAATAATAAAAGTAATAATTATATTTATTATAGTTCTAGCGATAATAACTGCATAATATAGGTAATAATGCATGTTATATTGATAATAATAAAAGTAATAAGTATATTTATTATAGTTCTATCAATAATAACTGCATAATATGGGTAATAATGCATGTTATATTGATGATAATAAAGGTAATAAGTGTATTTATTACAGTTCTAGCGATAATAACTGCATTATATGGGTAATAATGCATGTTATATTGATAATATCCGGAGTAATATGTATAATTATTATTGTTCTAGCGATAATAATAGTAAAATATGGCTAATAGTGCATGTTATATTGATAATAATAAAAGTAATAAGTATATTTATTATAGTTCTATCAATAATAACTGCATAATATGGGTAATAATGCATGTTATATTGATAATAATATAAGTAATAAGTATAATTATTACAGTACTATCGATAATAACTGCATTAAATGCGTATAATGCATGTTATATTGATAATATCTGGAGTAGTAAGTATAATTTTTATAGTTCTAGCGATAATATAAGTAAAATATGGCTAATAGTGCATGTTATATTGATAATAATAAAAGTAATAAGTATATTTATTAGAATTCTATCGATAATAACTGCATAATATGGGTAATAATGCATGTTATATTGATAATAATATAAGTAATAAGTATAATTATTACAGTTCTAGCGATAATAACTGCATTATATGGGTAATAATGCATGTTATATTGATGACAACAAAAGTAATACGTATATTTATTACAGTTCTAGCGATAATAACTGCATTATATGGGTAAAAATGCATGTTATATTGATAATATTGGGAGTAATAAGTATAATTATTATAGTTCTAGCGATAATAATAGTAAAATATGGCTAATAGTGCATGTTATATTGATAATAATAAAAGTAAAAAGTATATTTATTACAGTTCTATCGATAATAACTGCATAATATGGGTAATAATGCATGTTATATTGATAATAATATAAGTAATAAGTATAATTATTACAGTTCTAGCGATAATAACTGCATTAAATGGGTAATGATGGATGTTATATTGGTAATATCGGGAGTAATAAGTATATTTATTATAGTTCTAGCGATAATAACTGCATAATATAGGTAATAATGCATGTTATATTGATAATAATAAAAGTAATAAGTATATTTATTATAGTTCTATCAATAATAACTGCATAATATCGGTAATAATGCATGTTATATTGATGATAATATAAGTAATAAGTATAATTATTACAGTTCTAGCGATAATAACTGCATTAAATGGGTAATAATGGATGTTATATTGGTAATATCGGGAGTAATAAGTATATTTATTACAGTTCTATCGATAATAACTGCATAACATGGGTATTAATGCAAGTTATATTGTTGATAATAAAAGTAGTAAGTATATTCATTATAGTTCTAGCGATTATAACTGCATAATATGGGTAATAATGCATGTTATATTGATAATATGCGGAGTAATATGTATAATTATTATTGTTCTAGCGATAATAATAGTAAAATATGGCTAATAGTGCATGTTATATTGATAATAATAAAAGTAATAGGTATATTTATTATAGGTCTATCAATAATAACTGCATAATATGGGTAATAATGCATGTTAAATTGATGATAATAAAAGTAATAAGTGTATTTATTACAGTTCTAGCGATAATGACTGCATAATATGGGTAATAATGCATGTTATATTGATGATAATATAAGTAATAAGTATAATTATTACAGTTCTAGCGATAATAACTGCATTATATGGGTAATAATGCATGATATGTTGATAATATCGGGAGTAATAAGTATATTTATTATAGTTCTAGCGATAATAACTGCATAATATGGGTAATAATGCATGTTTTATTGATGATAATAAAAGTAGTAAGTATATTTATTATAGTTCTAGCGATAATAACTGCATAATATGGGTAATAATGCATATTATATTGATAATAATATAAGTAATAAGTATAATTATTACAGTTCTAGCGATAATAACTGCATTAAATGGGTAATAATGGATGTTATATTGGTAATATCGGGAGTAATAAGTATATTTATTATAGTTCTAGCGATAATAACTGCATAATATAGGTAATAATGCATGTTATATTGATAATAATAAAAGTAATAAGTATATTTATTATAGTTCTATCAATAATAACTGCATAATATCGGTAATAATGCATGTTATATTGATGATAATATAAGTAATAAGTATAATTATTACAGTTCTAGCGATAATAACTGCATTAAATGGGTAATAATGGATGTTATATTGGTAATATCGGGAGTAATAAGTATATTTATTATAGTTCTAGCGATTATAACTGCATAATATGGGTAATAATGCATGTTATATTGATAATAATATAAGTAATAAGTATAATTATCACAGTTCTAGCGATAATAACTGCATTATATGGGTAATAATGCATGTTATATTGATGATAATAAAAGTAATAAGTATATTTATTACAGTTCTAGCGATAATAACTGCATAATATGGGTAATAATGCATGTTATATTGATGATAATATAAGAAATAAGTATAATTATTACAGTTCTAGCGATAATAACTGCATTATATGGGTAATAATGCATGATATGTTGATAATATTGGGAGTAATAAGTATAATTATTATAGTTCTAGCGATAATAATAGAAAAATATGGCAAATAGTGCATGTTATATTGATAATAGTAAAAGCAATAAGTATATTTATTACAGTTCTATCGATAATAACTGCATAATATGGGTATTAATGCAAGTTATATTGATGATAATAAAAGTAGTAAGTATATTCATTATAGTTCTAGCGATTATAACTGCATAATATGGGTAATAATGCATGTTATATTGATAATATCCGGAGTAATATGTATAATTATTATTGTTCTAGCGATAATAATAGTAAAATATGGCTAATAGTGCATGTTATATTGATAATAATAAAAGTAATAAGTATATTTACTATAGTTCCGTCGATAATAACTGCATTATATGGGTAATAATGCATGTTATATTGATAATATCGGGAGTAATAAGTATAATCATTACAGTTCTAGCGATAATACTAGTAAAATATGGCTAAGAGTGCCTGTTATATTGATAATAATAAAAGTAGTAAGTATATTTATTATAGTTCTATCAATAATAACTGCATAATATCGGTAATAATGCATGTTATATTGATGATAATATAAGTAATAAGTATAATTATTACAGTTCTAGCGATAATAACTGCATTAAATGGGTAATAATGGATGTTATATTGGTAATATCGGGAGTAATAAGTATATTTATTATAGTTCTAGCGATTATAACTGCATAATATGGGTAATAATGCATGTTATATTGATAATAATATAAGTAATAAGTATAATTATCACAGTTCTAGCGATAATAACTGCATCATATGGGTAATAATGCATGTTATATTGATGATAATAAAAGTAATAAGTATATTTATTACAGTTCTAGCGATAATAACTGCATAATATGGGTAATAATGCATGTTATATTGATCATAATATAAGAAATAAGTATAATTATTACAGTTCTAGCGATAATAACTGCATTATATGGGTAATAATGGATGTTATATTGATAATATCGGGAGTAATAAGTATATTTATTATAGTTCTAGCGATTATAACTGCATAATATGGGTATTAATGCATGTTATATTGATAATAATATAAGTAATAAGTATAATTATTACAGTTCTAGCGATAATAACTGCATTATATGGGTAAAAATGCATGTGATATTGATAATATTGGGAGTAATAAGTATAATTATTATAGTTCTAGCGATAATAATAGTAAAATATGGCTAATAGTGCATGTTATATTGATGATAATATAAGTAATAAGTATAATTATTACAGTTCTAGCGATAATAACTGCATTATATGGGTAATAATGGATGTTATGTTGATAATATCGGGAGTAATAAGTATTTTTATTATAGTTCTAGCGATAATAATTGCATAATATAGGTAATAATGCATGTTATGTTGATAATAATAAAAGTAATTAGTATATTTATTACAGTTCTATCGATAATAACTGCATAATATGGGTAATAATGCATGTTATATTGATGATAACAAAAGTAATACGTATATTTATTATAGTTCTAGCGATGATAACTGCATAATATGGGTAATAATGCATATTATATTGATAATAATATAAGTAATAAGTATAATTATTACAGTTCTAGCGATAATAACTGCATTATATGGGTAACAATGCATGTTATATTGATGATAATATAAGTAATAAGTATAATTATTACAGTTCTAGCGATAATAACTGCATTATATGGGTAATAATGGATGTTATATTGATAATATCGGGAGTAATAAGTGTAATTATTACAGTTCTAGCGATAATAACTGCATTACATGGGTAATAATGCATGTTATATTGATAATAATAAAAGTAATAAGTATATTTATTATAGTTCTAGCGATAATAATTGCATTATATGCGTATAATGCATTTTATATTGATAATATCTGGAGTAGTAAGTATAATTTTTATAGTTCTAGCGATAATATAAGTAAAATATGGCTAATAGTGCATGTTATATTGATAATAATAAAAGTAATAAGTATATTTATTATAATTCTATCGATAATAACTGCATAATATGGGTAATAATGCATGTTATATTGATAATAATATAAGTAATAACTATAATTATTACAGTTCTAGCGATAATAATTGCATTATATGGGTAATAATGCATGTTATATTGATGACAACAAAAGTAATACGTATATTTATTATAGTTCTAGCGATAATAACTGCATAATATGGGTAAAAATGCATGTTATATTGATAATATTGGGAGTAATAAGTATAATTATTATAGTTCTAGCGATAATAACTGCATAATATGGGTAATAATGCATGTTATATTGATAATAATAAAAGTAATAAGTATATTTATTATGGTTCTAGCGATAATAACTGCATAATATGGGTAATAATGCATGATATGTTGATAATATTGGGAGTAATAAGTATAATTATTATAGTTCTAGCGATAATAATAGTAAAATATGGCAAATAGTGCATGTTATATTGATAATAGTAAAAGCAATAAGTATATTTATTACAGTTCTATCGATAATAACTGCATAATATGGGTATTAATGCATGTTATATTGATGATAATAAAAGTAGTAAGTATATTTATTATAGTTCTAGCGATTATAACTGCATAATATGGGTAATAATGCATGTTATATTGATAATATCCGGAGTAATATGTATAATTATTATTGTTCTAGCGATAATAATAGTAAAATATGGCTAATAGTGCATGTTATATTGATAATAATAAAAGTAATAAGTATATTTATTATAGGTCTATCAATAATAACTGCATAATATGGGTAATAATGCATGTTATATTGATGATAATAAAAGTAATAAGTGTATTTATTACAGTTCTAGCGATAATGACTGCATAATATGGGTAATAATGCATGTTATATTGATGATAATATAAGTAATAAGTATAATTATTACAGTTCTAGCGATAATAACTGCATTATATGGGTAAAAATGCATGTTATATTGATAATATCCGGAGTAATATGTATAATTATTATTGTTCTAGCGATAATAATAGTAAAATATGGCTAATAGTGCATGTTATATTGATAATAATAAAAGTAATAAGTATATTTATTATAGTTCTATCAATAATAACTGCATAATATCGGTAATAATGCATGTTATATTGATGATAATATAAGTAATAAGTATAATTATTACAGTTCTAGCGATAATAACTGCATTAAATAGGTAATAATGGATGTTATATTGGTAATATCGGGAGTAATAAGTATATTTATTATAGTTCTAGCGATTATAACTGCATAATATGGGTATTAATGCATGTTATATTGATAATAATATAAGTAATAAGTATAATTATTACAGTTCTAGCGATAATAACTGCATTATATGGGTAAAAATGCATGTGATATTGATAATATTGGGAGTAATAAGTATAATTATTATAGTTCTAGCGATAATAATAGTAAAATATGGCTAATAGTGCATGTTATATTGATGATAATATAAGTAATAAGTATAATTATTACAGTTCTAGCGATAATAACTGCATTATATGGGTAATAATGGATGTTATGTTGATAATATCGGGAGTAATAAGTATTTTTATTATAGTTCTAGCGATAATAATTGCATAATATAGGTAATAATGCATGTTATGTTGATAATAATAAAAGTAATTAGTATATTTATTACAGTTCTATCGATAATAACTGCATAATATGGGTAATAATGCATGTTATATTGATGATAACAAAAGTAATACGTATATTTATTATAGTTCTAGCGATGATAACTGCATAATATGGGTAATAATGCATATTATATTGATAATAATATAAGTAATAAGTATAATTATTACAGTTCTAGCGATAATAACTGCATTATATGGGTAACAATGCATGTTATATTGATGATAATATAAGTAATAAGTATAATTATTACAGTTCTAGCGATAATAACTGCATTATATGGGTAATAATGGATGTTATATTGATAATATCGGGAGTAATAAGTGTAATTATTACAGTTCTAGCGATAATAACTGCATTACATGGGTAATAATGCATGTTATATTGATAATAATAAAAGTAATAAGTATATTTATTATAGTTCTAGCGATAATAATTGCATTATATGCGTATAATGCATTTTATATTGATAATATCTGGAGTAGTAAGTATAATTTTTATAGTTCTAGCGATAATATAAGTAAAATATGGCTAATAGTGCATGTTATATTGATAATAATAAAAGTAATAAGTATATTTATTATAATTCTATCGATAATAACTGCATAATATGGGTAATAATGCATGTTATATTGATAATAATATAAGTAATAACTATAATTATTACAGTTCTAGCGATAATAATTGCATTATATGGGTAATAATGCATGTTATATTGATGACAACAAAAGTAATACGTATATTTATTATAGTTCTAGCGATAATAACTGCATAATATGGGTAAAAATGCATGTTATATTGATAATATTGGGAGTAATAAGTATAATTATTATAGTTCTAGCGATAATAACTGCATAATATGGGTAATAATGCATGTTATATTGATAATAATAAAAGTAATAAGTATATTTATTATGGTTCTAGCGATAATAACTGCATAATATGGGTAATAATGCATGATATGTTGATAATATTGGGAGTAATAAGTATAATTATTATAGTTCTAGCGATAATAATAGTAAAATATGGCAAATAGTGCATGTTATATTGATAATAGTAAAAGCAATAAGTATATTTATTACAGTTCTATCGATAATAACTGCATAATATGGGTATTAATGCATGTTATATTGATGATAATAAAAGTAGTAAGTATATTTATTATAGTTCTAGCGATTATAACTGCATAATATGGGTAATAATGCATGTTATATTGATAATATCCGGAGTAATATGTATAATTATTATTGTTCTAGCGATAATAATAGTAAAATATGGCTAATAGTGCATGTTATATTGATAATAATAAAAGTAATAAGTATATTTATTATAGGTCTATCAATAATAACTGCATAATATGGGTAATAATGCATGTTATATTGATGATAATAAAAGTAATAAGTGTATTTATTACAGTTCTAGCGATAATGACTGCATAATATGGGTAATAATGCATGTTATATTGATGATAATATAAGTAATAAGTATAATTATTACAGTTCTAGCGATAATAACTGCATTATATGGGTAAAAATGCATGTTATATTGATAATATCCGGAGTAATATGTATAATTATTATTGTTCTAGCGATAATAATAGTAAAATATGGCTAATAGTGCATGTTATATTGATAATAATAAAAGTAATAAGTATATTTATTATAGTTCTATCAATAATAACTGCATAATATCGGTAATAATGCATGTTATATTGATGATAATATAAGTAATAAGTATAATTATTACAGTTCTAGCGATAATAACTGCATTAAATAGGTAATAATGGATGTTATATTGGTAATATCGGGAGTAATAAGTATATTTATTATAGTTCTAGCGATTATAACTGCATAATATGGGTAATAATGCATGTTATATTGATAATAATATAAGTAATAAGTATAATTATCACAGTTCTAGCGATAATAACTGCATTATATGGGTAATAATGCATGTTATATTGATGATAATAAAAGTAATAAGTATATTTATTACATTTCTAGCGATAATAACTGCATAATATGGGTAATAATGCATGTTATATTGATGATAATATAAGAAATAAGTATAATTATTACAGTTCTAGCGATAATAACTGCATTATATGGGTAATAATGGATGTTATATTGATAATATCGGGAGTAATAAGTATATTTATTATAGTTCTAGCGATTATAACTGCATAATATGGGTATTAATGCATGTTATATTGATAATAATATAAGTAATAAGTATAATTATTACAGTTCTAGCGATAATAACTGCATTATATGGGTAATAATGCATGATATGTTGATAATATTGGGAGTAATAAGTATAATTATTATAGTTCTAGCGATAATAATAGAAAAATATGGCAAATAGTGCATGTTATATTGATAATAGTAAAAGCAATAAGTATATTTATTACAGTTCTATCGATAATAACTGCATAATATGGGTATTAATGCAAGTTATATTGATGATAATAAAAGTAGTAAGTATATTCATTATAGTTCTAGCGATTATAACTGCATAATATGGGAAATAATGCATGTTATATTGATAATATCGGGAGTAATAGGTATAATCATTACAGTTCTAGCGATAATACTAGTAAAATATGGCTAAGAGTGCCTGTTATATTGATAATAATAAAAGTAATAATTATATTTATTATAATTCTATCGATAATAACTGCATAATATGGGTAATAATGCATGTTATATTGATAATAATATAAGTAATAAGTATAATTATTACAGTTCTAGCGATAATAACTGCATTATATGGGTAATAATGCATGTTATATTGATGACAACAAAAGTAATACGTATATTTATTATAGTTCTAGCGATAATAACTGCATTATATGGGTAAAACTGTATGTTATATTGATAATATTGGGAGTAATAAGTATAATTATTATAGTTCTAGCGATAATAATAGTAAAATATGGCTAATAGTGCATGTTATATTGATGATGATATAAGTAATAAGTATAATTATTACAGTTCTAGCGATAATAACTGCATTATATGGGTAATAATGGATGTTATGTTGATAATATCGGGAGTAATAAGTATTTTTATTATAGTTCTAGCGATAATAATTGCATAATATAGGTAATAATGCATGGTATGTTGATAATAATAAAAGTAATTAGTATATTTATTACAGTTCTATCGATAATAACTGCATAATATGGGTAATAATGCATGTTATATTGATGATAACAAAAGTAATACGTATATTTATTATAGTTCTAGCGATAATAACTGCATAATATGGGTAATAATGCATATTATATTGATATAAATATAAGTAATAAGTATAATTATTACAGTTCTAGCGATAATAACTGCATTATATGGGTAACAATGCATGTTATATTGATGATAATATAAGTAATAAGTATAATTATTACAGTTCTAGCGATAATAACTGCATTATATGGGTAATAATGGATGTTATATTGATAATATCGGGAGTAATAAGTGTAATTATTACAGTTCTAGCGATAATAACTGCATTACATGGGTAATAATGCATGTTATATTGATAATAATAAAAGTAGTAAGTATATTTATTATAGTTCTAGCGATAATAACTGCATAATATGGGTAATAATGCATATTATATTGATAATAATATAAGTAATAAGTATAATTATTACAGTTCTAGCGATAATAACTGCATTAAATGGGTAATAATGGATGTTATATTGGTAATATCGGGAGTAATAAGTATATTTATTATAATTCTTTCGATAATAACTGCATAATATGGGTAATAATGCATGTTATATTGATAATAATATAAGTAATAAGTATAATTATTACAGTTCTAGCGATAATAACTGCATTATATGGGTAATAATGCATGTTATATTGATGACAACAAAAGTAATACGTATATTTATTATAGTTCTAGCGATAATAACTGCATTGTATGGGTAGAACTGTATGTTATATTGATAATATTGGGAGTAATAAGTATAATTATTATAGTGCTAGCGATAATAATAGTAAAATATGGCTAATAGTGCATGTTATATTGATAATAATATAAGTAATAAGTATAATTATTACAGTTCCAGCGATAATAACTGCATTATATGGGTAATAATGCATGTTATATTGATAATATTGGGAGTAATAAGTATAATTATTATAGTTCTAGCGATAATAATAGTAAAATATGGCTAATAGTGCATGTTATATTGATAATAATAAAAGTAATAAGTATATTTACTATAGTTCTGTCGATAATAACTGCATTATATGGGTAATAATGCATGTTATATTGATAATATCGGGAGTAATAAGTATAATCATTACAGTTCTAGCGATAATACTAGTAAAATATGGCTAAGAGTGCCTGTTATATTGATAATAATAAAAGTATTAATTATATTTATTATAATTCTATCGATAATAACTGCATAATATGGGTAATAATGCATGTTATATTGATAATAATATAAGTAATAAGTATAATTATTACAGTTCTATCGATAATAACAGCACAATATGGGTAATAATGCATGTTATATTGATGATAACAAAAGTAATACGTATATTTATTATAGTTCTGGCGATAATAACTGCATTATATGGGTAAAAATGCATGTGATATTGATAATATTGGGAGCAATAAGTATAATTATTATAGTTCTAGCGATAATAATAGTAAAATATGGCTAATAGTGCATGTTATATTGATGATAATATAAGTAATAAGTATAATTATTACAGTTCTAGCGATAATAACTGCATTATATGGGTAATAATGGATGATATGTTGATAATATCGGGAGTAATAAGTATTTTTATTATAGTTCTAGCGATAATAATTGCATAATATAGGTAATAATGCATGTTATGTTGATAATAATAAAAGTAATTAGTATATTTATTACAGTTCTATCGATAATAACTGCATAATATGGGTAATAATGCATGTTATATTGATGATAACAAAAGTAATACGTATATTTATAATAGTTCTAGCGATAATAACTGCATAATATGGGTAATAATGCATATTATATTGATAATAATATAAGTAATAAGTATAATTATTACAGTTCTAGCGATAATAACTGCATTATATGGGTAACAATGCATGTTATATTGATGATAATATAAGTAATAAGTATAATTATTACAGTTCTAGCGATAATAACTGCATTATATGGGTAATAATGGATGTTATATTGATAATATCGGGAGTAATAAGTGTAATTATTACAGTTCTAGCGATAATAACTGCATTACATGGGTAATAATGCATGTTATATTGATAATAATAAAAGTAATAAGTATATTTATTATAGTTCTAGCGATAATAATTGCATTATATGCGTATAATGCATTTTATATTGATAATATCTGGAGTAGTAAGTATAATTTTTATAGTTCTAGCGATAATATAAGTAAAATATGGCTAATAGTGCATGTTATATTGATAATAATAAAAGTAATAAGTATATTTATTATAATTCTATCGATAATAACTGCATAATATGGGTAATAATGCATGTTATATTGATAATAATATAAGTAATAACTATAATTATTACAGTTCTAGCGATAATAATTGCATTATATGGGTAATAATGCATGTTATATTGATGACAACAAAAGTAATACGTATATTTATTATAGTTCTAGCGATAATAACTGCATAATATGGGTAAAAATGCATGTTATATTGATAATATTGGGAGTAATAAGTATAATTATTATAGTTCTAGCGATAATAACTGCATAATATGGGTAATAATGCATGTTATATTGATAATAATAAAAGTAATAAGTATATTTATTATGGTTCTAGCGATAATAACTGCATAATATGGGTAATAATGCATGATATGTTGATAATATTGGGAGTAATAAGTATAATTATTATAGTTCTAGCGATAATAATAGTAAAATATGGCAAATAGTGCATGTTATATTGATAATAGTAAAAGCAATAAGTATATTTATTACAGTTCTATCGATAATAACTGCATAATATGGGTATTAATGCATGTTATATTGATGATAATAAAAGTAGTAAGTATATTTATTATAGTTCTAGCGATTATAACTGCATAATATGGGTAATAATGCATGTTATATTGATAATATCCGGAGTAATATGTATAATTATTATTGTTCTAGCGATAATAATAGTAAAATATGGCTAATAGTGCATGTTATATTGATAATAATAAAAGTAATAAGTATATTTATTATAGGTCTATCAATAATAACTGCATAATATGGGTAATAATGCATGTTATATTGATGATAATAAAAGTAATAAGTGTATTTATTACAGTTCTAGCGATAATGACTGCATAATATGGGTAATAATGCATGTTATATTGATGATAATATAAGTAATAAGTATAATTATTACAGTTCTAGCGATAATAACTGCATTATATGGGTAATAATGCATGTTATATTGATGATAATAAAAGTAGTAAGTATATTTATTGTAGTTCTAGCGACTATAACTGCATAATATGGGTAATAATGCATGTTATATTGATGATAATATAAGTAATAAGTATAATTATTACAGTTCTAGCGATAATAACTGCATTAAATGCGTATAATGCATGTTATATTGATAATATCTGGAGTAGTAAGTATAATTTTTATAGTTCTAGCGATAATATAAGTAAAATATGGCTAATAGTGCATGTTATATTGATAATAATAAAAGTAATAAGTATATTTATTATAATTCTATCGATAATAACTGCATAATATGGGTAATAATGCATGTTATATTGATAATAATATAAGTAATAAGTATAATTATTACAGTTCTAGCGATAATAACTGCATTATATGGGTAATAATGCATGTTATATTGATGACAACAAAAGTAATACGTATATTTATTATAGTTCTAGCGATAATAACTGCATTATATGGGTAAAAATGCATGTTATATTGATAATATTGGGAGTAATAAGTATAATTATTATAGTTCTAGCGATAATAACTGCATAATATGGGTAATAATGCATGTTATATTGATAATAATAAAAGTAATAAGTATATTCATTATGGTTCTAGCGATAATAACTGCCTAATATGGGTAATAATGCATGTTATATTGATAATAATATAGGTAATAAGTATAATCATTACAGTTCTTGCGATAATACTAGTAAAATATGGCTAAGAGTGCCTGTTATATTGATAATAATAAAAGTAATAAGTATATTTATTATAGTTCTATCAATAATAACTGCATAATATGGGTAATAATGCATGTTATATTGATGATAATAAAAGTAATAAGTGTATTTATTACAGTTCTAGCGATAAGAACTGCATTATATGGATAATAATGCATGTTATATTGATAATATCCGGAGTAATATGTATAATTATTATTGTTCTAGCGATAATAATAGTAAAATATGGCTAGTAGTGCATGTTATATTGACAATAATAAAAGTAATAAGTATATTTATTATAGTTCTATCAATAATAACTGCATAATATGGGTAATAATGCATGTTATATTGATGATAATAAAAGTATTAAGTGTATTTATTACAGTTCTAGCGATAATGACTGCATAATATGGGTAATAATGCATGTTATATTGATGATAATATAAGTAATAAGTATAATTATTACAGTTCTAGCGATAATAACTGCATTATATGGGTAATAATGCATGATATGTTGATAATATTGGGAGTAATAAGTATAATTATTATAGTTCTAGCGATAATAATAGTAAAATATGGCAAATAGTGCATGTTATATTGATAATAGTAAAAGCAATAAGTATATTTATTACAGTTCTATCGATAATAACTGCATAATATGGTTATTAATGCATGTTATATTGATGATAATAAAAGTAGTAAGTATATTTATTATAGTTCTAGCGATTATAACTGCATAATATGGGTATTAATGCATGTTATATTGATAATAATATAAGTAATAAGTATAATTATTACAGTTCTAGCGATAATAACTGCATTATATGGGTAATAATGCATGATATGTTGATAATATTGGGAGTAATAAGTATAATTATTATAGTTCTAGCGATAATAATAGAAAAATATGGCAAATAGTGCATGTTATATTGATAATAGTAAAAGCAATAAGTATATTTATTACAGTTCTATCGATAATAACTGCATAATATGGGTATTAATGCAAGTTATATTGATGATAATAAAAGTAGTAAGTATATTCATTATAGTTCTAGCGATTATAACTGCATAATATGGGTAATAATGCATGTTATATTGATAATATCCGGAGTAATATGTATAATTATTATTGTTCTAGCGATAATAATAGTAAAATATGGCTAATAGTGCATGTTATATTGATAATAATAAAAGTAATAAGTATATTTACTATAGTTCCGTCGATAATAACTGCATTATATGGGTAATAATGCATGTTATATTGATAATATCGGGAGTAATAAGTATAATCATTACAGTTCTAGCGATAATACTAGTAAAATATGGCTAAGAGTGCCTGTTATATTGATAATAATAAAAGTAGTAAGTATATTTATTATAGTTCTATCAATAATAAATGCATAATATCGGTAATAATGCATGTTATATTGATGATAATATAAGTAATACGTATAATTATTACAGTTCTAGCGATAATAACTGCATTAAATGGGTAATAATGGATGTTATATTGGTAATATCGGGAGTAATAAGTATATTTATTATAGTTCTAGCGATTATAACTGCATAATATGGGTAATAATGCATGTTATATTGATAATAATATAAGTAATAAGTATAATTATCACAGTTCTAGCGATAATAACTGCATTATATGGGTAATAATGCATGTTATATTGATGATAATAAAAGTAATAAGTATATTTATTACAGTTCTAGCGATAATAACTGCATAATATGGGTAATAATGCATGTTATATTGATGATAATATAAGAAATAAGTATAATTATTACAGTTCTAGCGATAATAACTGCATTATATGGGTAATAATGGATGTTATATTGATAATATCGGGAGTAATAAGTATATTTATTATAGTTCTAGCGATTATAACTGCATAATATGGGTATTAATGCATGTTATATTGATAATAATATAAGTAATAAGTATAATTATTACAGTTCTAGCGATAATAACTGCATTATATGGGTAATAATGCATGATATGTTGATAATATTGGGAGTAATAAGTATAATTATTATAGTTCTAGCGATAATAATAGAAAAATATGGCAAATAGTGCATGTTATATTGATAATAGTAAAAGCAATAAGTATATCTATTACAGTTCTATCGATAATAACTGCATAATATGGGTATTAATGCAAGTTATATTGATGATAATAAAAGTAGTAAGTATATTCATTATAGTTCTAGCGATTATAACTGCATAATATGGGTAATAATGCATGTTATATTGATAATATCCGGAGTAATATGTATAATTATTATTGTTCTAGCGATAATAATAGTAAAATATGGCTAATAGTGCATGTTATATTGATAATAATAAAAGTAATAAGTATATTTACTATAGTTCCGTCGATAATAACTGCATTATATGGGTAATAATGCATGTTATATTGATAATATCGGGAGTAATAAGTATAATCATTACAGTTCTAGCGATAATACTAGTAAAATATGGCTAAGAGTGCCTGTTATATTGACAATAATAAAAGTAATAATTATATTTATTATAATTCTATCGATAATAACTGCATAATATGGGTAATAATGCATGTTATATTGATAATAATATAAGTAATAAGTATAATTATTACAGTTCTAGCGATAATAACTGCATTATATGGGTAATAATGCATGTTATATTGATGACAACAAAAGTAATACGTATATTTATTATAGTTCTAGCGATAATAACTGCATTATATGGGTAGAACTGTATGTTATATTGATAATATTGGGAGTAATAAGTATAATTATTATAGTGCTAGCGATAATAATAGTAAAATATGGCTAATAGTGCATGTTATATTGATAATAATATAAGTAATAAGTATAATTATTACAGTTCCAGCGATAATAACTGCATTATATGGGTAATAATGCATGTTATATTGATAATATTAGGAGTAATAAGTATAATTATTATAGTTCTAGCGATAATAATAGTAAAATATGGCTAATAGTGCATGTTATATTGATAATAATAAAAGTAATAAGTATATTTACTATAGTTCTGTCGATAATAACTGCATTATATGGGTAATAATGCATGTTATATTGATAATATCGGGAGTAATAAGTATAATCATTACAGTTCTAGCGATAATACTAGTAAAATATGGCTAAGAGTGCCTGTTATATTGATAATAATAAAAGTATTAATTATATTTATTATAATTCTATCGATAATAACTGCATAATATGGGTAATAATGCATGTTATATTGATAATAATATAAGTAATAAGTATAATTATTACAGTTCTATCGATAATAACAGCACAATATGGGTAATAATGCATGTTATATTGATGATAACAAAAGTAATACGTATATTTATTATAGTTCTAGCGATAATAACTGCATTATATGGGTAAAAATGCATGTGATATTGATAATATTGGGAGTAATAAGTATAATTATTATAGTTCTAGCGATAATAATAGTAAAATATGGCTAATAGTGCATGTTATATTGATGATAATATAAGTAATAAGTATAATTATTACAGTTCTAGCGATAATAACTGCATTATATGGGTAATAATGGATGTTATGTTGATAATATCGGGAGTAATAAGTATTTTTATTATAGTTCTAGCGATAATAATTGCATAATATAGGTAATAATGCATGTTATGTTGATAATAATAAAAGTAATTAGTATATTTATTACAGTTCTATCGATAATAACTGCATAATATGGGTAATAATGCATGTTATATTGATGATAACAAAAGTAATACGTATATTTATTATAGTTCTAGCGATAATAACTGCATAATATGGGTAATAATGCATATTATATTGATAATAATATAAGCAATAAGTATAATTATTACAGTTCTAGCGATAATAACTGCATTATATGGGTAACAATGCATGTTATATTGATGATAATATAAGTAATAAGTATAATTATTACAGTTCTAGCGATAATAACTGCATTATATGGGTAATAATGGATGTTATATTGATAATATCGGGAGTAATAAGTGTAATTATTACAGTTCTAGCGATAATAACTGCATTACATGGGTAATAATGCATGTTATATTGATGACAACAAAAGTAATACGTATATTTATTATAGTTCTAGCGATAATAACTGCATAATATGGGTAAAAATGCATGTTATATTGATAATATTGGGAGTAATAAGTATAATTATTATAGTTCTAGCGATAATAACTGCATAATATGGGTAATAATGCATGTTATATTGATAATAATAAAAGTAATAAGTATATTTATTATGGTTCTAGCGATAATAACTGCATAATATGGGTAATAATGCATGATATGTTGATAATATTGGGAGTAATAAGTATAATTATTATAGTTCTAGCGATAATAATAGTAAAATATGGCAAATAGTGCATGTTATATTGATAATAGTAAAAGCAATAAGTATATTTATTACAGTTCTATCGATAATAACTGCATAATATGGGTATTAATGCATGTTATATTGATGATAATAAAAGTAGTAAGTATATTTATTATAGTTCTAGCGATTATAACTGCATAATATGGGTAATAATGCATGTTATATTGATAATATCCGGAGTAATATGTATAATTATTATTGTTCTAGCGATAATAATAGTAAAATATGGCTAATAGTGCATGTTATATTGATAATAATAAAAGTAATAAGTATATTTATTATAGGTCTATCAATAATAACTGCATAATATGGGTAATAATGCATGTTATATTGATGATAATAAACGTAATAAGTGTATTTATTACAGTTCTAGCGATAATGACTGCATAATATGGGTAATAATGCATGTTATATTGATGATAATATAAGTAATAAGTATAATTATTACAGTTCTAGCGATAATAACTGCATTATATGGGTAAAAATGCATGTTATATTGATAATATCCGGAGTAATATGTATAATTATTATTGTTCTAGCGATAATAATAGTAAAATATGGCTAATAGTGCATGTTATATTGATAATAATAAAAGTAATAAGTATATTTATTATAGTTCTATCAATAATAACTGCATAATATCGGTAATAATGCATGTTATATTGATGATAATATAAGTAATAAGTATAATTATTACAGTTCTAGCGATAATAACTGCATTAAATAGGTAATAATGGATGTTATATTGGTAATATCGGGAGTAATAAGTATATTTATTATAGTTCTAGCGATTATAACTGCATAATATGGGTAATAATGCATGTTATATTGATAATAATATAAGTAATAGGTATAATTATCACAGTTCTAGCGATAATAACTGCATTATATGGGTAATAATGCATGTTATATTGATGATAATAAAAGTAATAAGTATATTTATTACATTTCTAGCGATAATAACTGCATAATATGGGTAATAATGCATGTTATATTGATGATAATATAAGAAATAAGTATAATTATTACAGTTCTAGCGATAATAACTGCATTATATGGGTAATAATGGATGTTATATTGATAATATCGGGAGTAATAAGTATATTTATTATAGTTCTAGCGATTATAACTGCATAATATGGGTATTAATGCATGTTATATTGATAATAATATAAGTAATAAGTATAATTATTACAGTTCTAGCGATAATAACTGCATTATATGGGTAATAATGCATGATATATTGATAATAATAAAAGTAATAAGTATATTTATTATGGTTCTAGCGATAATAACTGCATAATATGGGTAATAATGCATGATATGTTGATAATATTGGGAGTAATAAGTATAATTATTATAGTTCTAGCGATAATAATAGAAAAATATGGCAAATAGTGCATGTTATATTGATAATAGTAAAAGCAATAAGTATATTTATTACAGTTCTATCGATAATAACTGCATAATATGGGTATTAATGCAAGTTATATTGATGATAATAAAAGTAGTAAGTATATTCATTATAGTTCTAGCGATTATAACTGCATAATATGGGAAATAATGCATGTTATATTGATAATATCGGGAGTAATAGGTATAATCATTACAGTTCTAGCGATAATACTAGTAAAATATGGCTAAGAGTGCCTGTTATATTGATAATAATAAAAGTAATAATTATATTTATTATAATTCTATCGATAATAACTGCATAATATGGGTAATAATGCATGTTATATTGATAATAATATAAGTAATAAGTATAATTATTACAGTTCTAGCGATAATAACTGCATTATATGGGTAATAATGCATGTTATATTGATGACAACAAAAGTAATACGTATATTTATTATAGTTCTAGCGATAATAACTGCATTATATGGGTAAAACTGTATGTTATATTGATAATATTGGGAGTAATAAGTATAATTATTATAGTGCTAGCGATAATAATAGTAAAATATGGCTAATAGTGCATGTTATATTGATAATAATATAAGTAATAAGTATAATTATTACAGTTCCAGCGATAATAACTGCATTATATGGGTAATAATGCATGTTATATTGATAATATTGGAAGTAATAAGTATAATTATTATAGTTCTAGCGATAATAATAGTAAAATATGGCTAATAGTGCATGTTATATTGATAATAATAAAAGTAATAAGTATATTTACTATATTTCTGTCGATAATAACTGCATTATATGGGTAATAATGCATGTTATATTGATAATATCGGGAGTAATAAGTATAATCATTACAGTTCTAGCGATAATACTAGTAAAATATGGCTAAGAGTGCCTGTTATATTGATAATAATAAAAGTAATAATTATATTTATTATAATTCTATCGATAATAACTGCATAATATGGGTAATAATGCATGTTATATTGATAATAATATAAGTAATAAGTATAATTATTACAGTTCTATCGATAATAACAGCACAATATGGGTAATAATGCATGTTATATTGATGATAACAAAAGTAATACGTATATTTATTATAGTTCTTGCGATAATAACTGCATTATATGGGTAAAAATGCATGTGATATTGATAATATTGGGAGTAATAAGTATAATTATTATAGTTCTAGCGATAATAATAGTAAAATATGGCTAATAGTGCATGTTATATTGATGATGATATAAGTAATAAGTATAATTATTACAGTTCTAGCGATAATAACTGCATTATATGGGTAATAATGGATGTTATGTTGATAATATCGGGAGTAATAAGTATTTTTATTATAGTTCTAGCGATAATAATTGCATAATATAGGTAATAATGCATGTTATGTTGATAATAATAAAAGTAATTAGTATATTTATTACAGTTCTATCGATAATAACTGCATAATATGGGTAATAATGCATGTTATATTGATGACAACAAAAGTAATACGTATATTTATTATAGTTCTAGCGATAATAACTGCATTATATGGGTAGAACTGTATGTTATATTGATAATATTGGGAGTAATAAGTATAATTATTATAGTGCTAGCGATAATAATAGTAAAATATGGCTAATAGTGCATGTT
The DNA here is from genome assembly GCA_963576845.1 of Megachile leachella. Classification (NCBI taxonomy): domain Eukaryota; kingdom Metazoa; phylum Arthropoda; class Insecta; order Hymenoptera; family Megachilidae; genus Megachile; species Megachile leachella. The sequence goes on along the minus strand of CAUYWW010000252.1, from coordinate 1,501,535 downwards.
ATATTGATAATAATATAAGTAATAAGTATAATTATTACAGTTCCAGCGATAATAACTGCATTATATGGGTAATAATGCATGTTATATTGATAATATTGGGAGTAATAAGTATAATTATTATAGTTCTAGCGATAATAATAGTAAAATATGGCTAATAGTGCATGTTATATTGATAATAATAAAAGTAATAAGTATATTTACTATAGTTCTGTCGATAATAACTGCATTATATGGGTAATAATGCATGTTATATTGATAATATCGGGAGTAATAAGTATAATCATTACAGTTCTAGCGATAATACTAGTAAAATATGGCTAAGAGTGCCTGTTATATTGATAATAATAAAAGTATTAATTATATTTATTATAATTCTATCGATAATAACTGCATAATATGGGTAATAATGCATGTTATATTGATAATAATAAAAGTAATTAGTATATTTATTACAGTTCTATCGATAATAACTGCATAATATGGGTAATAATGCATGTTATATTGATGATAACAAAAGTAATACGTATATTTATTATAGTTCTAGCGATAATAACTGCATAATATGGGTAATAATGCATATTATATTGATAATAATATAAGTAATAAGTATAATTATTACAGTTCTAGCGATAATAACTGCATTATATGGGTAACAATGCATGTTATATTGATGATAATATAAGTAATAAGTATAATTATTACAGTTCTAGCGATAATAACTGCATTATATGGGTAATAATGGATGTTATATTGATAATATCGGGAGTAATAAGTGTAATTATTACAGTTCTAGCGATAATAACTGCATTACATGGGTAATAATGCATGTTATATTGATAATAATAAAAGTAATAAGTATATTTATTATAGTTCTAGCGATAATAATTGCATTATATGCGTATAATGCATTTTATATTGATAATATCTGGAGTAGTAAGTATAATTTTTATAGTTCTAGCGATAATATAAGTAAAATATGGCTAATAGTGCATGTTATATTGATAATAATAAAAGTAATAAGTATATTTATTATAATTCTATCGATAATAACTGCATAATATGGGTAATAATGCATGTTATATTGATAATAATATAAGTAATAACTATAATTATTACAGTTCTAGCGATAATAATTGCATTATATGGGTAATAATGCATGTTATATTGATGACAACAAAAGTAATACGTATATTTATTATAGTTCTAGCGATAATAACTGCATAATATGGGTAAAAATGCATGTTATATTGATAATATTGGGAGTAATAAGTATAATTATTATAGTTCTAGCGATAATAACTGCATAATATGGGTAATAATGCATGTTATATTGATAATAATAAAAGTAATAAGTATATTTATTATGGTTCTAGCGATAATAACTGCATAATATGGGTAATAATGCATGATATGTTGATAATATTGGGAGTAATAAGTATAATTATTATAGTTCTAGCGATAATAATAGTAAAATATGGCAAATAGTGCATGTTATATTGATAATAGTAAAAGCAATAAGTATATTTATTACAGTTCTATCGATAATAACTGCATAATATGGGTATTAATGCATGTTATATTGATGATAATAAAAGTAGTAAGTATATTTATTATAGTTCTAGCGATTATAACTGCATAATATGGGTAATAATGCATGTTATATTGATAATATCCGGAGTAATATGTATAATTATTATTGTTCTAGCGATAATAATAGTAAAATATGGCTAATAGTGCATGTTATATTGATAATAATAAAAGTAATAAGTATATTTATTATAGGTCTATCAATAATAACTGCATAATATGGGTAATAATGCATGTTATATTGATGATAATAAAAGTAATAAGTGTATTTATTACAGTTCTAGCGATAATGACTGCATAATATGGGTAATAATGCATGTTATATTGATGATAATATAAGTAATAAGTATAATTATTACAGTTCTAGCGATAATAACTGCATTATATGGGTAATAATGCATGTTATATTGATGATAATAAAAGTAGTAAGTATATTTATTGTAGTTCTAGCGACTATAACTGCATAATATGGGTAATAATGCATGTTATATTGATGATAATATAAGTAATAAGTATAATTATTACAGTTCTAGCGCTAATAACTGCATTAAATGCGTATAATGCATGTTATATTGATAATATCTGGAGTAGTAAGTATAATTTTTAGAGTTCTAGCGATAATATAAGTAAAATATGGCTAATAGTGCATGTTATATTGATAATAATAAAAGTAATAAGTATATTTATTATAATTCTATCGATAATAACTGCATAATATGGGTAATAATGCATGTTATATTGATAATAATATAAGTAATAAGTATAATTATTACAGTTCTAGCGATAATAACTGCATTATATGGGTAATAATGCATGTTATATTGATGACAACAAAAGTAATACGTATATTTATTATAGTTCTAGCGATAATAACTGCATTATATGGGTAAAAATGCATGTTATATTGATAATATTGGGAGTAATAAGTATAATTATTATAGTTCTAGCGATAATAACTGCATAATATGGGTAATAATGCATGTTATATTGATAATAATAAAAGTAATAAGTATATTTATTATGGTTCTAGCGATAATAACTGCATAATATGGGTAATAATGCATGTTATATTGATAATAATATAGGTAATAAGTATAATCATTACAGTTCTTGCGATAATACTAGTAAAATATGGCTAAGAGTGCCTGTTATATTGATAATAATAAAAGTAATAAGTATATTTATTATAGTTCTATCAATAATAACTGCATAATATGGGTAATAATGCATGTTATATTGATGATAATAAAAGTAATAAGTGTATTTATTACAGTTCTAGCGATAATAACTGCATTATATGGATAATAATGCATGTTATATTGATAATATCCGGAGTAATATGTATAATTATTATTGTTCTAGCGATAATAATAGTAAAATATGGCTAGTAGTGCATGTTATATTGACAATAATAAAAGTAATAAGTATATTTATTATAGTTCTATCAATAATAACTGCATAATATGGGTAATAATGCATGTTATATTGATGATAATAAAAGTATTAAGTGTATTTATTACAGTTCTAGCGATAATGACTGCATAATATGGGTAATAATGCATGTTATATTGATGATAATATAAGTAATAAGTATAATTATTACAGTTCTAGCGATAATAACTGCATTATATGGGTAATAATGCATGATATGTTGATAATATTGGGAGTAATAAGTATAATTATTATAGTTCTAGCGATAATAATAGTAAAATATGGCAAATAGTGCATGTTATATTGATAATAGTAAAAGCAATAAGTATATTTATTACAGTTCTATCGATAATAACTGCATAATATGGTTATTAATGCATGTTATATTGATGATAATAAAAGTAGTAAGTATATTTATTATAGTTCTAGCGATAATAACTGCATTATATGGGTAAAAATGCATGTTATATTGATAATATTGGGAGTAATAAGTATAATTATTATAGTTCTAGCGATAATAACTGCATAATATGGGTAATAATGCATGTTATATTGATAATAATAAAAGTAATAAGTATATTTATTATGGTTCTAGCGATAATAACTGCATAATATGGGTAATAATGCATGTTATATTGATAATAATATAGGTAATAAGTATAATCATTACAGTTCTTGCGATAATACTAGTAAAATATGGCTAAGAGTGCCTGTTATATTGATAATAATAAAAGTAATAAGTATATTTATTATAGTTCTAGCGATAATAGCTGCATAATATAGGTAATAGTGCATGTTATATTGATAATAATAAAAGTAATAAGTATATTTATTATAGCTCTATCAATAATAACTGCATAATATGGGTAATAATGGATGTTATATTGATAATATCGGGAGTAATAAGTATATTTATTATAGTTCTAGCGATAATAACTGCTTAATATAGATAATAATGCATGTTATATTGATAATAATAAAAGTAATAAGTATATTTATTGTAGTTCTATCAATAATAACTGCATAATATGGGTAATAATGCATGTTATATTGAGGATAATAAAAGTAATAAGTGTATTTATTACAGTTCTAGCGATAATGACTGCATAATATGGGTAATAATGCATGTTATATTGATGATAATATAAGTAATAAGTATAATTATTACAGTTCTAGCGATAATAACTGCATTATATGGGTAATAATGGATGTTATATTGATAATATCGGGAGTAATAAGTATAATTATTACAGTTCTAGCGATAATAACTGCATTACATGGGTAATAATGCATGTTATATTGATAATAATAAAAGTAATAAGTATATTTATTATAGTTCTAGCGATAATAATTGCATAATGTAGGTAATAATGCATGTTATATTGATAATAATATAAGTAATAAGTATAATTATTACAGTTCTAGCGATTATAACTGCATAATATGGGTAATAATGCATGTTATATTGATAATAATATAAGTAATAAGTATAATTATTACAGTTCCAGCGATAGTAACTGCATTATATGGGTAATAATGCATGTTATATTGATAATATCGGGAGTAATATGTATAATTATTATTGTTCTAGCGATAATAATAGTAAAATATGGCTAATAGTGCATGTTATATTGATAATAATAAAAGTAATAAGTATATTTATTATAGTTCTATCGATAATAACTGCATAATATGGGTAATAATGCATGTTATATTGATGATAATAAAAGTAGTAAGTATATTTATTATAGTTCTAGCGATTATAACTGCATAATATGGGTAATAATGCATGTTACATTGATGATAATATAAGAAAAAAGTATAATTATTACAGTTCTAGCGATAATAACTGCATTATATGGGTAATAATGCATGTTATATTGATAATATCGGGAGTAATATGTATAATTATTATTGTTCTAGCGATAATAATAGTAAAATATGGCTAATAGTGCATGTTATATTGATAATAATAAAAGTAATAAGTATATTTACTATAGTTCTTTCGATAATAACTGCATTATATGGGTAATAATGCATGTTATATTGATAATATCGGGAGTAATAAGTATAATCATTACAGTTCTAGCGATAATACTAGTAAAATATGGCTAAGAGTGCCTGTTATATTGATAATAATAAAAGTAATAATTATATTTATTATAATTCTATCGATAATAACTGCATAATATGGGTAATAATGCATGTTATATTGATAACAATATAGGTAATAATTATAATTATTACAGTTTTAGCGATAATACTAGTAAAATATGGCTAAGAGTGCATGTTATATTCATAATAAAGATGTAATAAGTATATTTATTATACTTCTATCGATAATAACTGCATAATATGGGTAATAATGCACGTTATATTGCTAATAATATAAGTAATAAGTATATTTATTATAGTTCTATCGATTAGAACTGCATAATATGGGTAATAATGCACGTTATATTGCTAATAATATAAGTAATAAGTATAATTATTATAGTTCTAGCGATAATAACTGCATTATATGAGTAATAATGGATGTTATATTGATAATATCGGGAGTAATAAGTATAATTATTACTGTTGTAGCGATAATACTAGTAAAATATGGCTAAGAGTGCATGTTATATTCATAATAAAAAAGTAATAAGTATATTTATTACAGTTCTATCAATAATAACTGCATAATATGGGTAATAATGCATGTTATATTAATAATAATATAAGTAATAAGTATAATTATTACAGTTCCAGCGATATTAACTGCATTATATGGGTAATAATGCATGTTATATTGATAATATCGGGAGTAATATGTATAATTATTATTGTTCTAGCGATAATAATAGTAAAATATGGCTAATAGTGCATGTTATATTGATAATAATAAAAGTAATAAGTATATTTATTATAGTTCTATCGATAATAACTGCATAATATGGGTAATAATGCATGTTATATTGATGATAATAAAAGTAGTAAGTATATTTATTGTAGTTCTAGCGACTATAACTGCATAATATGGGTAATAATGCATGTTATATTGATGATAATATAAGCAATAAGTATAATTATTACAGTTCTAGCGATAATAACTGCATAAAATGCGTATAATGCATGTTATATTGATAATATCTGGAGTAGTAAGTATAATTTTTATAGTTCTAGCGATAATATAAGTAAAATATGGCTAATAGTGCATGTTATATTGATAATAATAAAAGTAATAAGTATATTTATTATAATTCTATCGATAATAACTGCATAATATGGGTAATAATGCATGTTATATTGATAATAATATAAGTAATAAGTATAATTATTACAGTTCTAGCGATAATAACTGCATTATATGGGTAATAATGCATGTTATATTGATAATATTGGGAGTAATAAGTATAATTATTATAGTTCTAGCGATAATAACTGCATAATATGGGTAATAATGCATGCTATATTGATAATAATAAAAGTAATAAGTATATTTATTATGGTTCTAGCGATAATAACTGCATAATATGGGTAATAATGCATGTTATATTGATAATAATATAGGTAATAAGTATAATCATTACAGTTCTTGCGATAATACTAGTAAAATATGGCTAAGAGTGCCTGTTATATTGATAATAATAAAAGTAATAAGTATATTTATTATAGTTCTATCAATAATAACTGCATAATATGGGTAATAATGCATGTTATATTGATGATAATAAAAGTAATAAGTGTATTTATTACAGTTCTAGCGATAATAACTGCATTATATGGATAATAATGCATGTTATATTGATAATATCCGGAGTAATATGTATAATTATTATTGTTCTAGCGATAATAATAGTAAAATATGGCTAGTAGTGCATGTTATATTGACAATAATAAAAGTAATAAGTATATTTATTATAGTTCTATCAATAATAACTGCATAATATGGGTAATAATGCATGTTATATTGATGATAATAAGAATATTAAGTGTATTTATTACAGTTCTAGCGATAATGACTGCATAATATGGGTAATAATGCATGTTATATTGATGATAATATAAGTAATAAGTATAATTATTACAGTTCTAGCGATAATAACTGCATTATATGGGTAATAATGCATGATATGTTGATAATATTGGGAGTAATAAGTATAATTATTATAGTTCTAGCGATAATAATAGTAAAATATGGCAAATAGTGCATGTTATATTGATAATAGTAAAAGCAATAAGTATATTTATTACAGTTCTATCGATAATAACTGCATAATATGGGTATTAATGCATGTTATATTGATGATAATAAAAGTAGTAAGTATATTTATTATAGTTCTAGCGATTATAACTGCATAATATGGGTAATAATGCATGTTATATTGATAATAATATAAGTAATAAGTATAATTATTACAGTTCTAGCGATAATAACTGCATTAAATGCGTATAATGCATGTTATATTGATAATATCTGGAGTAGTAAGTATAATTTTTATAGTTCTAGCGATAATATAAGTAAAATATGGCTAATAGTGCATGTTATATTGGTAATAATAAAAGTAATAAGTATATTTATTATAATTCTATCGATAATAACTGCATAATATGGGTAATAATGCATGTTATATTGATAATAATATAAGTAATAAGTATAATTATTACAGTTCTAGCGATAATAACTGCATTATATGGGTAATAATGCATGTTATATTGATGACAACAAAAGTAATACGTATATTTATTATAGTTCTAGCGATAATAACTGCATTATATGGGTAAAAATGCATGTTATATAGATAACATTGGGAGTAATAAGTATAATTATTATAGTTCTAGCGATAATAACTGCATAATATGGGTAATAATGCATGTTATATTGATAATAATAAAAGTAATAAGTATATTTATTATGGTTCGAGCGATAATAACTGCATAATATGGGTAATAATGCATGTTATATTGATAATAATATAGGTAATAAGTATAATCATTACAGTTCTTGCGATAATACTAGTAAAATATGGCTAAGAGTGCCTGTTATATTGATAATAATATAAGTAATAAGTATAATTATTACAGTTCTAGCGATAATAGCTGCATTATATGGGTAATAATGCATGTTACATTGATGATAATATAAGAAATAAGTATAATTATTACAGTTCTAGCGATAATAACTGCATTATATGGGTAATAATGGATGTTATATTGATAATATCGGGAGTAATAAGTATATTTATTATAGTTCTAGCGATTATAACTGCATAATATGGGTAATAATGCATGTTATATTCATAATAATATAAGTAATAAGTATAATTATTACAGTTCTGGCGATAATAACTGCATTACATGGGTAATAATGCATGTTATATTGATAATAATGAAAGTAATAAGTATATTTATTATGGTTCTAGCGATAATAACTGCATAATATGGGTAATAATGCATGTTATATTGATAACAATATAGGTAATAAGTATAATTATTACAGTTCTAGCGATAATAACTGCATTATATGGGTAATAATGGATGTTATATTGATAACATCGGGAGTGATAAGTATAATTATTACAGTTCTAGCGATAATAACTGCATAATATGGTTATTAATGCATGTTATATTGATGATAATAAAAGTAGTAAGTATATTTATTATAGTTCTAGCGATTATAACTGCATAATATGGGTAATAATGCATGTTATATTGATAATAATATAAGTAATAAGTATAATTATTACAGTTCTAGCGATAATAACTGCATTAAATGCGTATAATGCATGTGATATTGATAATATCTGGAGTAGTAAGTATAATTTTTATAGTTCTAGCGATAATATAAGTAAAATATGGCTAATAGTGCATGTTATATTGGTAATAATAAAAGTAATAAGTATATTTATTATAATTCTATCGATAATAACTGCATAATATGGGTAATAATGCATGTTATATTGATAATATTGGGAGTAATAAGTATAATTATTATAGTTCTAGCGATAATAATAGTAAAATATGGCTAATAGTGCATGTTATATTGAAATAATAAAAGTAAAAAGTATATTTATTACAGTTCTAGCGATAATGACTGCATAATATGGGTAATAATGCATGTTATATTGATAATAATATAAGTAATAAGTATAATTATTACAGTTCCAGCGATATTAACTGCATTATATGGGTAATAATGCATGTTATATTGATAATATCGGGAGTAATATGTATAATTATTATTGTTCTAGCGATAATAATAGTAAAATATGGCTAATAGTGCATGTTATATTGATAATAATAAAAGTAATAAGTATATTTATTATAGTTCTATCGATAATAACTGCATAATATGGGTAATAATGCATGTTATATTGATGATAATAAAAGTAGTAAGTATATTTATTGTAGTTCTAGCGACTATAACTGCATAATATGGGTAATAATGCATGTTATATTGATGATAATATAAGTAATAAGTATAATTATTACAGTTCTAGCGATAATAACTGCATTAAATGCGTATAATGCATGTTATATTGATAATATCTGGAGTAGTAAGTATAATTTTTATAGTTCTAGCGATAATATAAGTAAAATATGGCTAATAGTGCATGTTATATTGGTAATAATAAAAGTAATAAGTATATTTATTATAATTCTATCGATAATAACTGCATAATATGGGTAATAATGCATGTTATATTGATAATAATATAAGTAATAAGTATAATTATTACAGTTCTAGCGATAATAACTGCATTATATGGGTAATAATGCATGTTATATTGATGACAACAAAAGTAATACGTATATTTATTATAGTTCTAGCGATAATAACTGCATTATATGGGTAAAAATGCATGTTATATAGATAACATTGGGAGTAATAAGTATAATTATTATAGTTCTAGCGATAATAACTGCATAATATGGGTAATAATGCATGTTATATTGATAATAATAAAAGTAATAAGTATATTTATTATGGTTCGAGCGATAATAACTGCATAATATGGGTAATAATGCATGTTATATTGATAATAATATAGGTAATAAGTATAATCATTACAGTTCTTGCGATAATACTAGTAAAATATGGCTAAGAGTGCCTGTTATATTGATAATAATATAAGTAATAAGTATAATTATTACAGTTCTAGCGATAATAGCTGCATTATATGGGTAATAATGCATGTTACATTGATGATAATATAAGAAATAAGTATAATTATTACAGTTCTAGCGATAATAACTGCATTATATGGGTAATAATGGATGTTATATTGATAATATCGGGAGTAATAAGTATATTTATTATAGTTCTAGCGATTATAACTGCATAATATGGGTAATAATGCATGTTATATTCATAATAATATAAGTAATAAGTATAATTATTACAGTTCTGGCGATAATAACTGCATTACATGGGTAATAATGCATGTTATATTGATAATAATGAAAGTAATAAGTATATTTATTATGGTTCTAGCGATAATAACTGCATAATATGGGTAATAATGCATGTTATATTGATAACAATATAGGTAATAAGTATAATTATTACAGTTCTAGCGATAATAACTGCATTATATGGGTAATAATGGATGTTATATTGATAACATCGGGAGTGATAAGTATAATTATTACAGTTCTAGCGATAATAACTGCATAATATGGTTATTAATGCATGTTATATTGATGATAATAAAAGTAGTAAGTATATTTATTATAGTTCTAGCGATTATAACTGCATAATATGGGTAATAATGCATGTTATATTGATAATAATATAAGTAATAAGTATAATTATTACAGTTCTAGCGATAATAACTGCATTAAATGCGTATAATGCATGTGATATTGATAATATCTGGAGTAGTAAGTATAATTTTTATAGTTCTAGCGATAATATAAGTAAAATATGGCTAATAGTGCATGTTATATTGGTAATAATAAAAGTAATAAGTATATTTATTATAATTCTATCGATAATAACTGCATAATATGGGTAATAATGCATGTTATATTGATAATATTGGGAGTAATAAGTATAATTATTATAGTTCTAGCGATAATAATAGTAAAATATGGCTAATAGTGCATGTTATATTGAAATAATAAAAGTAAAAAGTATATTTATTACAGTTCTAGCGATAATGACTGCATAATATGGGTAATAATGCATGTTATATTGATAATAATATAAGTAATAAGCATAATTATTACAGTTCCAGCGATATTAACTGCATTATATGGGTAATAATGCATGTTATATTGATAATATCGGGAGTAATATGTATAATTATTATTGTTCTAGCGATAATAATAGTAAAATATGGCTAATAGTGCATGTTATATTGATAATAATAAAAGTAATAAGTATATTTATTATAGTTCTATCGATAATAACTGCATAATATGGGTAATAATGCATGTTATATTGATGATAATAAAAGTAGTAAGTATATTTATTGTAGTTCTAGCGACTATAACTGCATAATATGGGTAATAATGCATGTTATATTGATGATAATATAAGTAATAAGTATAATTATTACAGTTCTAGCGATAATAACTGCATTAAATGCGTATAATGCATGTTATATTGATAATATCTGGAGTAGTAAGTATAATTTTTATAGTTCTAGCGATAATATAAGTAAAATATGGCTAATAGTGCATGTTATATTGATAATAATAAAAGTAATAAGTATATTTATTATAATTCTATCGATAATAACTGCATAATATGGGTAATAATGCATGTTATATTGATAATAATATAAGTAATAAGTATAATTATTACAGTTCTAGCGATAATAACTGCATTATATGGGTAATAATGCATGTTATATTGATGACAACAAAAGTAATACGTATATTTATTATAGTTCTAGCGATAATAACTGCATTATATGGGTAAAAATGCATGTTATATTGATAATATTGGGAGTAATAAGTATAATTATTATAGTTCTAGCGATAATAACTGCATAATATGGGTAATAATGCATGTTATATTGATAATAATAAAAGTAATAAGTATATTTATTATGGTTCGAGCGATAATAACTGCATAATATGGGTAATAATGCATGTTATATTGATAATAATATAGGTAATAAGTATAATCATTACAGTTCTTGCGATAATACTAGTAAAATATGGCTAAGAGTGCCTGTTATATTGATAATAATATAAGTAATAAGTATAATTATTACAGTTCTAGCGATAATAGCTGCATTATATGGGTAATAATGCATGTTACATTGATGATAATATAAGAAATAAGTATTATTATTACAGTTCTAGCGATAATAACTGCATTATATGGGTAATAATGGATGTTATATTGATAATATCGGGAGTAATAAGTATATTTATTATAGTTCTAGCGATTATAACTGCATAATATGGGTAATAATGCATGTTATATTCATAATAATATAAGTAATAAGTATAATTATTACAGTTCTGGCGATAATAACTGCATTACATGGGTAATAATGCATGTTATATTGATAACAATATAGGTAATAAGTATAATTATTACATTTCTAGCGATAATAACTGCATTATATGGGTAATAATGGATGTTATATTGATAACATCGGGAGTGATAAGTATAATTATTACAGTTCTAGCGATAATAACTGCATTACATGGGTAATAATGCATGTTATATTGATGATAATATAAGTAATAAGTATAATTACTACTGTTCTAGCGATAATAACTGCATTATATGGGTAATAATGCATGTTATATTGATAATATCGGGAGTAATAAGTATATTTATTATAGTTCTAGCGATAATAGCTGCATAATATAGGTAATAGTGCATGTTATATTGATAATAATAAAAGTAATAAGTATATTTATTATAGCTCTATCAATAATAACTGCATAATATGGGTAATAATGGATGTTATATTGATAATATCGGGAGTAATAAGTATATTTATTATAGTTCTAGCGATAATAACTGCTTAATATAGATAATAATGCATGTTATATTGATAATAATAAAAGTAATAAGTATATTTATTGTAGTTCTATCAATAATAACTGCATAATATGGGTAATAATGCATGTTATATTGAGGATAATAAAAGTAATAAGTGTATTTATTACAGTTCTAGCGATAATGACTGCATAATATGGGTAATAATGCATGTTATATTGATGATAATATAAGTAATAAGTATAATTATTACAGTTCTAGCGATAATAACTGCATTATATGGGTAATAATGGATGTTATATTGATAATATCGGGAGTAATAAGTATAATTATTACAGTTCTAGCGATAATAACTGCATTACATGGGTAATAATGCATGTTATATTGATAATAATAAAAGTAATAAGTATATTTATTATAGTTCTAGCGATAATAATTGCATAATGTAGGTAATAATGCATGTTATATTGATAATAATATAAGTAATAAGTATAATTATTACAGTTCTAGCGATTATAACTGCATAATATGGGTAATAATGCATGTTATATTGATAATAATATAAGTAATAAGTATAATTATTACAGTTCCAGCGATAGTAACTGCATTATATGGGTAATAATGCATGTTATATTGATAATATCGGGAGTAATATGTATAATTATTATTGTTCTAGCGATAATAATAGTAAAATATGGCTAATAGTGCATGTTATATTGATAATAATAAAAGTAATAAGTATATTTACTATAGTTCTTTCGATAATAACTGCATTATATGGGTAATAATGCATGTTATATTGATAATATCGGGAGTAATAAGTATAATCATTACAGTTCTAGCGATAATACTAGTAAAATATGGCTAAGAGTGCCTGTTATATTGATAATAATAAAAGTAATAATTATATTTATTATAATTCTATCGATAATAACTGCATAATATGGGTAATAATGCATGTTATATTGATAACAATATAGGTAATAATTATAATTATTACAGTTTTAGCGATAATACTAGTAAAATATGGCTAAGAGTGCATGTTATATTCATAATAAAGATGTAATAAGTATATTTATTATACTTCTATCGATAATAACTGCATAATATGGGTAATAATGCACGTTATATTGCTAATAATATAAGTAATAAGTATATTTATTATAGTTCTATCGATTAGAACTGCATAATATGGGTAATAATGCACGTTATATTGCTAATAATATAAGTAATAAGTATAATTATTATAGTTCTAGCGATAATAACTGCATTATATGAGTAATAATGGATGTTATATTGATAATATCGGGAGTAATAAGTATAATTATTACTGTTGTAGCGATAATACTAGTAAAATATGGCTAAGAGTGCATGTTATATTCATAATAAAAAAGTAATAAGTATATTTATTACAGTTCTATCAATAATAACTGCATAATATGGGTAATAATGCATGTTATATTAATAATAATATAAGTAATAAGTATAATTATTACAGTTCCAGCGATATTAACTGCATTATATGGGTAATAATGCATGTTATATTGATAATATCGGGAGTAATATGTATAATTATTATTGTTCTAGCGATAATAATAGTAAAATATGGCTAATAGTGCATGTTATATTGATAATAATAAAAGTAATAAGTATATTTATTATAGTTCTATCGATAATAACTGCATAATATGGGTAATAATGCATGTTATATTGATGATAATAAAAGTAGTAAGTATATTTATTGTAGTTCTAGCGACTATAACTGCATAATATGGGTAATAATGCATGTTATATTGATGATAATATAAGTAATAAGTATAATTATTACAGTTCTAGCGATAATAACTGCATAAAATGCGTATAATGCATGTTATATTGATAATATCTGGAGTAGTAAGTATAATTTTTATAGTTCTAGCGATAATATAAGTAAAATATGGCTAATAGTGCATGTTATATTGATAATAATAAAAGTAATAAGTATATTTATTATAATTCTATCGATAATAACTGCATAATATGGGTAATAATGCATGTTATATTGATAATAATATAAGTAATAAGTATAATTATTACAGTTCTAGCGATAATAACTGCATTATATGGGTAATAATGCATGTTATATTGATAATATTGGGAGTAATAAGTATAATTATTATAGTTCTAGCGATAATAACTGCATAATATGGGTAATAATGCATGCTATATTGATAATAATAAAAGTAATAAGTATATTTATTATGGTTCTAGCGATAATAACTGCATAATATGGGTAATAATGCATGTTATATTGATAATAATATAGGTAATAAGTATAATCATTACAGTTCTTGCGATAATACTAGTAAAATATGGCTAAGAGTGCCTGTTATATTGATAATAATAAAAGTAATAAGTATATTTATTATAGTTCTATCAATAATAACTGCATAATATGGGTAATAATGCATGTTATATTGATGATAATAAAAGTAATAAGTGTATTTATTACAGTTCTAGCGATAATAACTGCATTATATGGATAATAATGCATGTTATATTGATAATATCCGGAGTAATATGTATAATTATTATTGTTCTAGCGATAATAATAGTAAAATATGGCTAGTAGTGCATGTTATATTGACAATAATAAAAGTAATAAGTATATTTATTATAGTTCTATCAATAATAACTGCATAATATGGGTAATAATGCATGTTATATTGATGATAATAAGAATATTAAGTGTATTTATTACAGTTCTAGCGATAATGACTGCATAATATGGGTAATAATGCATGTTATATTGATGATAATATAAGTAATAAGTATAATTATTACAGTTCTAGCGATAATAACTGCATTATATGGGTAATAATGCATGATATGTTGATAATATTGGGAGTAATAAGTATAATTATTATAGTTCTAGCGATAATAATAGTAAAATATGGCAAATAGTGCATGTTATATTGATAATAGTAAAAGCAATAAGTATATTTATTACAGTTCTATCGATAATAACTGCATAATATGGGTATTAATGCATGTTATATTGATGATAATAAAAGTAGTAAGTATATTTATTATAGTTCTAGCGATTATAACTGCATAATATGGGTAATAATGCATGTTATATTGATAATAATATAAGTAATAAGTATAATTATTACAGTTCTAGCGATAATAACTGCATTAAATGCGTATAATGCATGTTATATTGATAATATCTGGAGTAGTAAGTATAATTTTTATAGTTCTAGCGATAATATAAGTAAAATATGGCTAATAGTGCATGTTATATTGGTAATAATAAAAGTAATAAGTATATTTATTATAATTCTATCGATAATAACTGCATAATATGGGTAATAATGCATGTTATATTGATAATAATATAAGTAATAAGTATAATTATTACAGTTCTAGCGATAATAACTGCATTATATGGGTAATAATGCATGTTATATTGATGACAACAAAAGTAATACGTATATTTATTATAGTTCTAGCGATAATAACTGCATTATATGGGTAAAAATGCATGTTATATAGATAACATTGGGAGTAATAAGTATAATTATTATAGTTCTAGCGATAATAACTGCATAATATGGGTAATAATGCATGTTATATTGATAATAATAAAAGTAATAAGTATATTTATTATGGTTCGAGCGATAATAACTGCATAATATGGGTAATAATGCATGTTATATTGATAATAATATAGGTAATAAGTATAATCATTACAGTTCTTGCGATAATACTAGTAAAATATGGCTAAGAGTGCCTGTTATATTGATAATAATATAAGTAATAAGTATAATTATTACAGTTCTAGCGATAATAGCTGCATTATATGGGTAATAATGCATGTTACATTGATGATAATATAAGAAATAAGTATAATTATTACAGTTCTAGCGATAATAACTGCATTATATGGGTAATAATGGATGTTATATTGATAATATCGGGAGTAATAAGTATATTTATTATAGTTCTAGCGATTATAACTGCATAATATGGGTAATAATGCATGTTATATTCATAATAATATAAGTAATAAGTATAATTATTACAGTTCTGGCGATAATAACTGCATTACATGGGTAATAATGCATGTTATATTGATAATAATGAAAGTAATAAGTATATTTATTATGGTTCTAGCGATAATAACTGCATAATATGGGTAATAATGCATGTTATATTGATAACAATATAGGTAATAAGTATAATTATTACAGTTCTAGCGATAATAACTGCATTATATGGGTAATAATGGATGTTATATTGATAACATCGGGAGTGATAAGTATAATTATTACAGTTCTAGCGATAATAACTGCATAATATGGTTATTAATGCATGTTATATTGATGATAATAAAAGTAGTAAGTATATTTATTATAGTTCTAGCGATTATAACTGCATAATATGGGTAATAATGCATGTTATATTGATAATAATATAAGTAATAAGTATAATTATTACAGTTCTAGCGATAATAACTGCATTAAATGCGTATAATGCATGTGATATTGATAATATCTGGAGTAGTAAGTATAATTTTTATAGTTCTAGCGATAATATAAGTAAAATATGGCTAATAGTGCATGTTATATTGGTAATAATAAAAGTAATAAGTATATTTATTATAATTCTATCGATAATAACTGCATAATATGGGTAATAATGCATGTTATATTGATAATATTGGGAGTAATAAGTATAATTATTATAGTTCTAGCGATAATAATAGTAAAATATGGCTAATAGTGCATGTTATATTGAAATAATAAAAGTAAAAAGTATATTTATTACAGTTCTAGCGATAATGACTGCATAATATGGGTAATAATGCATGTTATATTGATAATAATATAAGTAATAAGTATAATTATTACAGTTCCAGCGATATTAACTGCATTATATGGGTAATAATGCATGTTATATTGATAATATCGGGAGTAATATGTATAATTATTATTGTTCTAGCGATAATAATAGTAAAATATGGCTAATAGTGCATGTTATATTGATAATAATAAAAGTAATAAGTATATTTATTATAGTTCTATCGATAATAACTGCATAATATGGGTAATAATGCATGTTATATTGATGATAATAAAAGTAGTAAGTATATTTATTGTAGTTCTAGCGACTATAACTGCATAATATGGGTAATAATGCATGTTATATTGATGATAATATAAGTAATAAGTATAATTATTACAGTTCTAGCGATAATAACTGCATTAAATGCGTATAATGCATGTTATATTGATAATATCTGGAGTAGTAAGTATAATTTTTATAGTTCTAGCGATAATATAAGTAAAATATGGCTAATAGTGCATGTTATATTGGTAATAATAAAAGTAATAAGTATATTTATTATAATTCTATCGATAATAACTGCATAATATGGGTAATAATGCATGTTATATTGATAATAATATAAGTAATAAGTATAATTATTACAGTTCTAGCGATAATAACTGCATTATATGGGTAATAATGCATGTTATATTGATGACAACAAAAGTAATACGTATATTTATTATAGTTCTAGCGATAATAACTGCATTATATGGGTAAAAATGCATGTTATATAGATAACATTGGGAGTAATAAGTATAATTATTATAGTTCTAGCGATAATAACTGCATAATATGGGTAATAATGCATGTTATATTGATAATAATAAAAGTAATAAGTATATTTATTATGGTTCGAGCGATAATAACTGCATAATATGGGTAATAATGCATGTTATATTGATAATAATATAGGTAATAAGTATAATCATTACAGTTCTTGCGATAATACTAGTAAAATATGGCTAAGAGTGCCTGTTATATTGATAATAATATAAGTAATAAGTATAATTATTACAGTTCTAGCGATAATAGCTGCATTATATGGGTAATAATGCATGTTACATTGATGATAATATAAGAAATAAGTATAATTATTACAGTTCTAGCGATAATAACTGCATTATATGGGTAATAATGGATGTTATATTGATAATATCGGGAGTAATAAGTATATTTATTATAGTTCTAGCGATTATAACTGCATAATATGGGTAATAATGCATGTTATATTCATAATAATATAAGTAATAAGTATAATTATTACAGTTCTGGCGATAATAACTGCATTACATGGGTAATAATGCATGTTATATTGATAATAATGAAAGTAATAAGTATATTTATTATGGTTCTAGCGATAATAACTGCATAATATGGGTAATAATGCATGTTATATTGATAACAATATAGGTAATAAGTATAATTATTACAGTTCTAGCGATAATAACTGCATTATATGGGTAATAATGGATGTTATATTGATAACATCGGGAGTGATAAGTATAATTATTACAGTTCTAGCGATAATAACTGCATAATATGGTTATTAATGCATGTTATATTGATGATAATAAAAGTAGTTAGTATATTTATTATAGTTCTAGCGATTATAACTGCATAATATGGGTAATAATGCATGTTATATTGATAATAATATAAGTAATAAGTATAATTATTACAGTTCTAGCGATAATAACTGCATTAAATGCGTATAATGCATGTGATATTGATAATATCTGGAGTAGTAAGTATAATTTTTATAGTTCTAGCGATAATATAAGTAAAATATGGCTAATAGTGCATGTTATATTGGTAATAATAAAAGTAATAAGTATATTTATTATAATTCTATCGATAATAACTGCATAATATGGGTAATAATGCATGTTATATTGATAATATTGGGAGTAATAAGTATAATTATTATAGTTCTAGCGATAATAATAGTAAAATATGGCTAATAGTGCATGTTATATTGAAATAATAAAAGTAAAAAGTATATTTATTACAGTTCTAGCGATAATGACTGCATAATATGGGTAATAATGCATGTTATATTGATAATAATATAAGTAATAAGTATAATTATTACAGTTCCAGCGATATTAACTGCATTATATGGGTAATAATGCATGTTATATTGATAATATCGGGAGTAATATGTATAATTATTATTGTTCTAGCGATAATAATAGTAAAATATGGCTAATAGTGCATGTTATATTGATAATAATAAAAGTAATAAGTATATTTATTATAGTTCTATCGATAATAACTGCATAATATGGGTAATAATGCATGTTATATTGATGATAATAAAAGTAGTAAGTATATTTATTGTAGTTCTAGCGACTATAACTGCATAATATGGGTAATAATGCATGTTATATTGATGATAATATAAGTAATAAGTATAATTATTACAGTTCTAGCGATAATAACTGCATTAAATGCGTATAATGCATGTTATATTGATAATATCTGGAGTAGTAAGTATAATTTTTATAGTTCTAGCGATAATATAAGTAAAATATGGCTAATAGTGCATGTTATATTGATAATAATAAAAGTAATAAGTATATTTATTATAATTCTATCGATAATAACTGCATAATATGGGTAATAATGCATGTTATATTGATAATAATATAAGTAATAAGTATAATTATTACAGTTCTAGCGATAATAACTGCATTATATGGGTAATAATGCATGTTATATTGATGACAACAAAAGTAATACGTATATTTATTATAGTTCTAGCGATAATAACTGCATTATATGGGTAAAAATGCATGTTATATTGATAATATTGGGAGTAATAAGTATAATTATTATAGTTCTAGCGATAATAACTGCATAATATGGGTAATAATGCATGTTATATTGATAATAATAAAAGTAATAAGTATATTTATTATGGTTCTAGCGATAATAACTGCATAATATGGGTAATAATGCATGTTATATTGATAATAATATAGGTAATAAGTATAATCATTACAGTTCTTGCGATAATACTAGTAAAATATGGCTAAGAGTGCCTGTTATATTGATAATAATAAAAGTAATAAGTATATTTATTATAGTTCTATCAATAATAACTGCATAATATGGGTAATAATGCATGTTATATTGATGATAATAAAAGTAATAAGTGTATTTATTACAGTTCTAGCGATAATAACTGCATTATATGGATAATAATGCATGTTATATTGATAATATCCGGAGTAATATGTATAATTATTATTGTTCTAGCGATAATAATAGTAAAATATGGCTAGTAGTGCATGTTATATTGACAATAATAAAAGTAATAAGTATATTTATTATAGTTCTATCAATAATAACTGCATAATATGGGTAATAATGCTTGTTATATTGATGATAATAAAAGTATTAAGTGTATTTATTACAGTTCTAGCGATAATGACTGCATAATATGGGTAATAATGCATGTTATATTGATGATAATATAAGTAATAAGTATAATTATTACAGTTCTAGCGATAATAACTGCATAATATGGGTATTAATGCATGTTATATTGATGATAATAAAAGTAGTAAGTATGTTTATTATAGTTCTAGCGATTATAACTGCATAATATGGGTAATAATGCATGTTATATTGATAATATCTGGAGTAGTAAGTATAATTTTTATAGTTCTAGCGATAATATAAGTAAAATATGGCTAATAGTGCATGTTATATTGGTAATAATAAAAGTAATAAGTATATTTATTATAATTCTATCGATAATAACTGCATAATATGGGTAATAATGCATGTTATATTGATAATAATATAAGTAATAAGTATAATTATTACAGTTCTGGCGATAATAACTGCATTATATGGGTAATAATGCATGTTATATTGATGACAACAAAAGTAATACGTATATTTATTATAGTTCTAGCGATAATAACTGCATTATATGGGTAAAAATGCATGTTATATTGATAATATCGGGAGTGATATGTATAATTATTATTGTTCTAGCGATAATAATAGTAAAATATGGCTAATAGTGCATGTTATATTGATAATAATAAAAGTAATAAGTATATTTACTATAGTTCTTTCGATAATAACTGCATTATATGGGTAATAATGCATGTTATATTGATAATATCGGGAGTAATAAGTATAATCATTACAGTTCTAGCGATAATACTAGTAAAATATGGCTAAGAGTGCCTGTTATATTGATAATAATAAAAGTAATAATTATATTTATTATAATTCTATCGATAATAACTGCATAATATGGGTAATAATGCATGTTATATTGATAACAATATAGGTAATAATTATAATTATTACAGTTTTAGCGATAATACTAGTAAAATATGGCTAAGAGTGCATGTTATATTCATAATAAAAAAGTAATAAGTATATTTATTACAGTTCTATCAATAATAACTGCATAATATGGGTAATAATGCATGTTATATTAATAATAATATAAGTAATAAGTATAATTATTACAGTTCCAGCGATATTAACTGCATTATATGGGTAATAATGCATGTTATATTGATAATATCGGGAGTAATATGTATAATTATTATTGTTCTAGCGATAATAATAGTAAAATATGGCTAATAGTGCATGTTATATTGATAATAATAAAAGTAATAAGTATATTTATTATAGTTCTATCGATAATAACTGCATAATATGGGTAATAATGCATGTTATATTGATGATAATAAAAGTAGTAAGTATATTTATTGTAGTTCTAGCGACTATAACTGCATAATATGGGTAATAATGCATGTTATATTGATGATAATATAAGTAATAAGTATAATTATTACAGTTCTAGCGATAATAACTGCATAAAATGCGTATAATGCATGTTATATTGATAATATCTGGAGTAGTAAGTATAATTTTTATAGTTCTAGCGATAATATAAGTAAAATATGGCTAATAGTGCATGTTATATTGATAATAATAAAAGTAATAAGTATATTTATTATAATTCTATCGATAATAACTGCATAATATGGGTAATAATGCATGTTATATTGATAATAATATAAGTAATAAGTATAATTATTACAGTTCTAGCGATAATAACTGCATTATATGGGTAATAATGCATGTTATATTGATAATATTGGGAGTAATAAGTATAATTATTATAGTTCTAGCGATAATAACTGCATAATATGGGTAATAATGCATGCTATATTGATAATAATAAAAGTAATAAGTATATTTATTATGGTTCTAGCGATAATAACTGCATAATATGGGTAATAATGCATGTTATATTGATAATAATATAGGTAATAAGTATAATCATTACAGTTCTTGCGATAATACTAGTAAAATATGGCTAAGAGTGCCTGTTATATTGATAATAATAAAAGTAATAAGTATATTTATTATAGTTCTATCAATAATAACTGCATAATATGGGTAATAATGCATGTTATATTGATGATAATAAAAGTAATAAGTGTATTTATTACAGTTCTAGCGATAATAACTGCATTATATGGATAATAATGCATGTTATATTGATAATATCCGGAGTAATATGTATAATTATTATTGTTCTAGCGATAATAATAGTAAAATATGGCTAGTAGTGCATGTTATATTGACAATAATAAAAGTAATAAGTATATTTATTATAGTTCTATCAATAATAACTGCATAATATGGGTAATAATGCATGTTATATTGATGATAATAAAAGTATTAAGTGTATTTATTACAGTTCTAGCGATAATGACTGCATAATATGGGTAATAATGCATGTTATATTGATGATAATATAAGTAATAAGTATAATTATTACAGTTCTAGCGATAATAACTGCATTATATGGGTAATAATGCATGATATGTTGATAATATTGGGAGTAATAAGTATAATTATTATAGTTCTAGCGATAATAATAGTAAAATATGGCAAATAGTGCATGTTATATTGATAATAGTAAAAGCAATAAGTATATTTATTACAGTTCTATCGATAATAACTGCATAATATGGGTATTAATGCATGTTATATTGATGATAATAAAAGTAGTAAGTATATTTATTATAGTTCTAGCGATTATAACTGCATAATATGGGTAATAATGCATGTTATATTGATAATAATATAAGTAATAAGTATAATTATTACAGTTCTAGCGATAATAACTGCATTAAATGCGTATAATGCATGTTATATTGATAATATCTGGAGTAGTAAGTATAATTTTTATAGTTCTAGCGATAATATAAGTAAAATATGGCTAATAGTGCATGTTATATTGGTAATAATAAAAGTAATAAGTATATTTATTATAATTCTATCGATAATAACTGCATAATATGGGTAATAATGCATGTTATATTGATAATAATATAAGTAATAAGTATAATTATTACAGTTCTAGCGATAATAACTGCATTATATGGGTAATAATGCATGTTATATTGATGACAACAAAAGTAATACGTATATTTATTATAGTTCTAGCGATAATAACTGCATTATATGGGTAAAAATGCATGTTATATAGATAACATTGGGAGTAATAAGTATAATTATTATAGTTCTAGCGATAATAACTGCATAATATGGGTAATAATGCATGTTATATTGATAATAATAAAAGTAATAAGTATATTTATTATGGTTCGAGCGATAATAACTGCATAATATGGGTAATAATGCATGTTATATTGATAATAATATAGGTAATAAGTATAATCATTACAGTTCTTGCGATAATACTAGTAAAATATGGCTAAGAGTGCCTGTTATATTGATAATAATATAAGTAATAAGTATAATTATTACAGTTCTAGCGATAATAGCTGCATTATATGGGTAATAATGCATGTTACATTGATGATAATATAAGAAATAAGTATAATTATTACAGTTCTAGCGATAATAACTGCATTATATGGGTAATAATGGATGTTATATTGATAATATCGGGAGTAATAAGTATATTTATTATAGTTCTAGCGATTATAACTGCATAATATGGGTAATAATGCATGTTATATTCATAATAATATAAGTAATAAGTATAATTATTACAGTTCTGGCGATAATAACTGCATTACATGGGTAATAATGCATGTTATATTGATAATAATGAAAGTAATAAGTATATTTATTATGGTTCTAGCGATAATAACTGCATAATATGGTTATTAATGCATGTTATATTGATGATAATAAAAGTAGTAAGTATATTTATTATAGTTCTAGCGATTATAACTGCATAATATGGGTAATAATGCATGTTATATTGATAATAATATAAGTAATAAGTATAATTATTACAGTTCTAGCGATAATAACTGCATTAAATGCGTATAATGCATGTGATATTGATAATATCTGGAGTAGTAAGTATAATTTTTATAGTTCTAGCGATAATATAAGTAAAATATGGCTAATAGTGCATGTTATATTGGTAATAATAAAAGTAATAAGTATATTTATTATAATTCTATCGATAATAACTGCATAATATGGGTAATAATGCATGTTATATTGATAATATTGGGAGTAATAAGTATAATTATTATAGTTCTAGCGATAATAATAGTAAAATATGGCTAATAGTGCATGTTATATTGAAATAATAAAAGTAAAAAGTATATTTATTACAGTTCTAGCGATAATGACTGCATAATATGGGTAATAATGCATGTTATATTGATAATAATATAAGTAATAAGTATAATTATTACAGTTCCAGCGATATTAACTGCATTATATGGGTAATAATGCATGTTATATTGATAATATCGGGAGTAATATGTATAATTATTATTGTTCTAGCGATAATAATAGTAAAATATGGCTAATAGTGCATGTTATATTGATAATAATAAAAGTAATAAGTATATTTATTATAGTTCTATCGATAATAACTGCATAATATGGGTAATAATGCATGTTATATTGATGATAATAAAAGTAGTAAGTATATTTATTGTAGTTCTAGCGACTATAACTGCATAATATGGGTAATAATGCATGTTATATTGATGATAATATAAGTAATAAGTATAATTATTACAGTTCTAGCGATAATAACTGCATTAAATGCGTATAATGCATGTTATATTGATAATATCTGGAGTAGTAAGTATAATTTTTATAGTTCTAGCGATAATATAAGTAAAATATGGCTAATAGTGCATGTTATATTGATAATAATAAAAGTAATAAGTATATTTATTATAATTCTATCGATAATAACTGCATAATATGGGTAATAATGCATGTTATATTGATAATAATATAAGTAATAAGTATAATTATTACAGTTCTAGCGATAATAACTGCATTATATGGGTAATAATGCATGTTATATTGATGACAACAAAAGTAATACGTATATTTATTATAGTTCTAGCGATAATAACTGCATTATATGGGTAAAAATGCATGTTATATTGATAATATTGGGAGTAATAAGTATAATTATTATAGTTCTAGCGATAATAACTGCATAATATGGGTAATAATGCATGTTATATTGATAATAATAAAAGTAATAAGTATATTTATTATGGTTCTAGCGATAATAACTGCATAATATGGGTAATAATGCATGTTATATTGATAATAATATAGGTAATAAGTATAATCATTACAGTTCTTGCGATAATACTAGTAAAATATGGCTAAGAGTGCCTGTTATATTGATAATAATAAAAGTAATAAGTATATTTATTATAGTTCTATCAATAATAACTGCATAATATGGGTAATAATGCATGTTATATTGATGATAATAAAAGTAATAAGTGTATTTATTACAGTTCTAGCGATAATAACTGCATTATATGGATAATAATGCATGTTATATTGATAATATCCGGAGTAATATGTATAATTATTATTGTTCTAGCGATAATAATAGTAAAATATGGCTAGTAGTGCATGTTATATTGACAATAATAAAAGTAATAAGTATATTTATTATAGTTCTATCAATAATAACTGCATAATATGGGTAATAATGCTTGTTATATTGATGATAATAAAAGTATTAAGTGTATTTATTACAGTTCTAGCGATAATGACTGCATAATATGGGTAATAATGCATGTTATATTGATGATAATATAAGTAATAAGTATAATTATTACAGTTCTAGCGATAATAACTGCATTATATGGGTAATAATGCATGATATGTTGATAATATTGGGAGTAATAAGTATAATTATTATAGTTCTAGCGATAATAATAGTAAAATATGGCAAATAGTGCATGTTATATTGATAATAGTAAAAGCAATAAGTATATTTATTACAGTTCTATCGATAATAACTGCATAATATGGGTATTAATGCATGTTATATTGATGATAATAAAAGTAGTAAGTATGTTTATTATAGTTCTAGCGATTATAACTGCATAATATGGGTAATAATGCATGTTATATTGATAATAATATAAGTAATAAGTATAATTATTACAGTTCTAGCGATAATAACTGCATTAAATGCGTATAATGCATGTTATATTGATAATATCTGGAGTAGTAAGTATAATTTTTATAGTTCTAGCGATAATATAAGTAAAATATGGCTAATAGTGCATGTTATATTGGTAATAATAAAAGTAATAAGTATATTTATTATAATTCTATCGATAATAACTGCATAATATGGGTAATAATGCATGTTATATTGATAATAATATAAGTAATAAGTATAATTATTACAGTTCTGGCGATAATAACTGCATTATATGGGTAATAATGCATGTTATATTGATGACAACAAAAGTAATACGTATATTTATTATAGTTCTAGCGATAATAACTGCATTATATGGGTAAAAATGCATGTTATATTGATAATATTGGGAGTAATAAGTATAATTATTATAGTTCTAGCGATAATAACTGCATAATATGGGTAATAATGCATGTTATATTGATAATAATAAAAGTAATAAGTATATTTATTATGGTTCGAGCGATAATAACTGCATAATATGGGTAATAATGCATGTTATATTGATAATAATATAGGTAATAAGTATAATCATTACAGTTCTTGCGATAATACTAGTAAAATATGGCTAAGAGTGCCTGTTATATTGATAATAATATAAGTAATAAGTATAATTATTACAGTTCTAGCGATAATAGCTGCATTATATGGGTAATAATGCATGTTACATTGATGATAATATAAGAAATAAGTATTATTATTACAGTTCTAGCGATAATAACTGCATTATATGGGTAATAATGGATGTTATATTGATAATATCGGGAGTAATAAGTATATTTATTATAGTTCTAGCGATTATAACTGCATAATATGGGTAATAATGCATGTTATATTCATAATAATATAAGTAATAAGTATAATTATTACAGTTCTGGCGATAATAACTGCATTACATGGGTAATAATGCATGTTATATTGATAACAATATAGGTAATAAGTATAATTATTACATTTCTAGCGATAATAACTGCATTATATGGGTAATAATGGATGTTATATTGATAACATCGGGAGTGATAAGTATAATTATTACAGTTCTAGCGATAATAACTGCATTACATGGGTAATAATGCATGTTATATTGATGATAATATAAGTAATAAGTATAATTATTACAGTTCTAGCGATAATAACTGCATTATATGGGTAATAATGCATGTTATATTGATAATATCGGGAGTAATAAGTATATTTATTATAGTTCTAGCGATAATAGCTGCATAATATAGGTAATAGTGCATGTTATATTGATAATAATAAAAGTAATAAGTATATTTATTATAGCTCTATCAATAATAACTGCATAATATGGGTAATAATGGATGTTATATTGATAATATCGGGAGTAATAAGTATATTTATTATAGTTCTAGCGATAATAACTGCTTAATATAGATAATAATGCATGTTATATTGATAATAATAAAAGTAATAAGTATATTTATTGTAGTTCTATCAATAATAACTGCATAATATGGGTAATAATGCATGTTATATTGAGGATAATAAAAGTAATAAGTGTATTTATTACAGTTCTAGCGATAATGACTGCATAATATGGGTAATAATGCATGTTATATTGATGATAATATAAGTAATAAGTATAATTATTACAGTTCTAGCGATAATAACTGCATTATATGGGTAATAATGGATGTTATATTGATAATATCGGGAGTAATAAGTATAATTATTACAGTTCTAGCGATAATAACTGCATTACATGGGTAATAATGCATGTTATATTGATAATAATAAAAGTAATAAGTATATTTATTATAGTTCTAGCGATAATAATTGCATAATGTAGGTAATAATGCATGTTATATTGATAATAATATAAGTAATAAGTATAATTATTACAGTTCTAGCGATTATAACTGCATAATATGGGTAATAATGCATGTTATATTGATAATAATATAAGTAATAAGTATAATTATTACAGTTCCAGCGATAGTAACTGCATTATATGGGTAATAATGCATGTTATATTGATAATATCGGGAGTAATATGTATAATTATTATTGTTCTAGCGATAATAATAGTAAAATATGGCTAATAGTGCATGTTATATTGATAATAATAAAAGTAATAAGTATATTTATTATAGTTCTGTCGATAATAACTGCATAATATGGGTAATAATGCATGTTATATTGATGATAATAAAAGTAGTAAGTATATTTATTATAGTTCTAGCGATTATAACTGCATAATATGGGTAATAATGCATGTTACATTGATGATAATATAAGAAAAAAGTATAATTATTACAGTTCTAGCGATAATAACTGCATTATATGGGTAATAATGCATGTTATATTGATAATATCGGGAGTAATATGTATAATTATTATTGTTCTAGCGATAATAATAGTAAAATATGGCTAATAGTGCATGTTATATTGATAATAATAAAAGTAATAAGTATATTTACTATAGTTCTTTCGATAATAACTGCATTATATGGGTAATAATGCATGTTATATTGATAATATCGGGAGTAATAAGTATAATCATTACAGTTCTAGCGATAATACTAGTAAAATATGGCTAAGAGTGCCTGTTATATTGATAATAATAAAAGTAATAATTATATTTATTATAATTCTATCGATAATAACTGCATAATATGGGTAATAATGCATGTTATATTGATAACAATATAGGTAATAATTATAATTATTACAGTTTTAGCGATAATACTAGTAAAATATGGCTAAGAGTGCATGTTATATTCATAATAAAGATGTAATAAGTATATTTATTATACTTCTATCGATAATAACTGCATAATATGGGTAATAATGCACGTTATATTGCTAATAATATAAGTAATAAGTATATTTATTATAGTTCTATCGATTATAACTGCATAATATGGGTAATAATGCACGTTATATTGCTAATAATATAAGTAATAAGTATAATTATTATAGTTCTAGCGATAATAACTGCATTATATGAGTAATAATGGATGTTATATTGATAACATCGGGAGTAATAAGTATAATTATTACTGTTGTAGCGATAATACTAGTAAAATATGGCTAAGAGTGCATGTTATATTCATAATAAAAAAGTAATAAGTATATTTATTACAGTTCTATCAATAATAACTGCATAATATGGGTAATAATGCATGTTATATTAATAATAATATAAGTAATAAGTATAATTATTACAGTTCCAGCGATATTAACTGCATTATATGGGTAATAATGCATGTTATATTGATAATATCGGGAGTAATATGTATAATTATTATTGTTCTAGCGATAATAATAGTAAAATATGGCTAATAGTGCATGTTATATTGATAATAATAAAAGTAATAAGTATATTTATTATAATTCTATCGATAATAACTGCATAATATGGGTAATAATGCATGTTATATTGATAATAATATAAGTAATAAGTATAATTATTACAGTTCTAGCGATAATAACTGCATTATATGGGTAATAATGCATGTTATATTGATGACAACAAAAGTAATACGTATATTTATTATAGTTCTAGCGATAATAACTGCATTATATGGGTAAAAATGCATGTTATATAGATAACATTGGGAGTAATAAGTATAATTATTATAGTTCTAGCGATAATAACTGCATAATATGGGTAATAATGCATGTTATATTGATAATAATAAAAGTAATAAGTATATTTATTATGGTTCGAGCGATAATAACTGCATAATATGGGTAATAATGCATGTTATATTGATAATAATATAGGTAATAAGTATAATCATTACAGTTCTTGCGATAATACTAGTAAAATATGGCTAAGAGTGCCTGTTATATTGATAATAATATAAGTAATAAGTATAATTATTACAGTTCTAGCGATAATAGCTGCATTATATGGGTAATAATGCATGTTACATTGATGATAATATAAGAAATAAGTATAATTATTACAGTTCTAGCGATAATAACTGCATTATATGGGTAATAATGGATGTTATATTGATAATATCGGGAGTAATAAGTATATTTATTATAGTTCTAGCGATTATAACTGCATAATATGGGTAATAATGCATGTTATATTCATAATAATATAAGTAATAAGTATAATTATTACAGTTCTGGCGATAATAACTGCATTACATGGGTAATAATGCATGTTATATTGATAATAATGAAAGTAATAAGTATATTTATTATGGTTCTAGCGATAATAACTGCATAATATGGGTAATAATGCATGTTATATTGATAACAATATAGGTAATAAGTATAATTATTACAGTTCTAGCGATAATAACTGCATTATATGGGTAATAATGGATGTTATATTGATAACATCGGGAGTGATAAGTATAATTATTACAGTTCTAGCGATAATAACTGCATAATATGGTTATTAATGCATGTTATATTGATGATAATAAAAGTAGTAAGTATATTTATTATAGTTCTAGCGATTATAACTGCATAATATGGGTAATAATGCATGTTATATTGATAATAATATAAGTAATAAGTATAATTATTACAGTTCTAGCGATAATAACTGCATTAAATGCGTATAATGCATGTGATATTGATAATATCTGGAGTAGTAAGTATAATTTTTATAGTTCTAGCGATAATATAAGTAAAATATGGCTAATAGTGCATGTTATATTGGTAATAATAAAAGTAATAAGTATATTTATTATAATTCTATCGATAATAACTGCATAATATGGGTAATAATGCATGTTATATTGATAATATTGGGAGTAATAAGTATAATTATTATAGTTCTAGCGATAATAATAGTAAAATATGGCTAATAGTGCATGTTATATTGAAATAATAAAAGTAAAAAGTATATTTATTACAGTTCTAGCGATAATGACTGCATAATATGGGTAATAATGCATGTTATATTGATAATAATATAAGTAATAAGTATAATTATTACAGTTCCAGCGATATTAACTGCATTATATGGGTAATAATGCATGTTATATTGATAATATCGGGAGTAATATGTATAATTATTATTGTTCTAGCGATAATAATAGTAAAATATGGCTAATAATGCATGTTATATTGATAATAATATAAGTAATAAGTATAATTATTACAGTTCTAGCGATAATAACTGCATTATATGGGTAATAATGCATGTTATATTGATGACAACAAAAGTAATACGTATATTTATTATAGTTCTATCGATAATAACTGCATAATATGGGTAATAATGCATGTTATATTGATGATAATAAAAGTAGTAAGTATATTTATTATAGTTCTAGCGATTATAACTGCATAATATGGGTAATAATGCATGTTACATTGATGATAATATAAGAAAAAAGTATAATTATTACAGTTCTAGCGATAATAACTGCATTATATGGGTAATAATGCATGTTATATTGATAATATCGGGAGTAATATGTATAATTATTATTGTTCTAGCGATAATAATAGTAAAATATGGCTAATAGTGCATGTTATATTGATAATAATAAAAGTAATAAGTATATTTACTATAGTTCTTTCGATAATAACTGCATTATATGGGTAATAATGCATGTTATATTGATAATATCGGGAGTAATAAGTATAATCATTACAGTTCTAGCGATAATACTAGTAAAATATGGCTAAGAGTGCCTGTTATATTGATAATAATAAAAGTAATAATTATATTTATTATAATTCTATCGATAATAACTGCATAATATGGGTAATAATGCATGTTATATTGATAACAATATAGGTAATAATTATAATTATTACAGTTTTAGCGATAATACTAGTAAAATATGGCTAAGAGTGCATGTTATATTCATAATAAAGATGTAATAAGTATATTTATTATACTTCTATCGATAATAACTGCATAATATGGGTAATAATGCACGTTATATTGCTAATAATATAAGTAATAAGTATATTTATTATAGTTCTATCGATTATAACTGCATAATATGGGTAATAATGCACGTTATATTGCTAATAATATAAGTAATAAGTATAATTATTATAGTTCTAGCGATAATAACTGCATTATATGAGTAATAATGGATGTTATATTGATAATATCGGGAGTAATAAGTATAATTATTACTGTTGTAGCGATAATACTAGTAAAATATGGCTAAGAGTGCATGTTATATTCATAATAAAAAAGTAATAAGTATATTTATTACAGTTCTATCAATAATAACTGCATAATATGGGTAATAATGCATGTTATATTAATAATAATATAAGTAATAAGTATAATTATTACAGTTCCAGCGATATTAACTGCATTATATGGGTAATAATGCATGTTATATTGATAATATCGGGAGTAATATGTATAATTATTATTGTTCTAGCGATAATAATAGTAAAATATGGCTAATAGTGCATGTTATATTGATAATAATAAAAGTAATAAGTATATTTATTATAATTCTATCGATAATAACTGCATAATATGGGTAATAATGCATGTTATATTGATAATAATATAAGTAATAAGTATAATTATTACAGTTCTAGCGATAATAACTGCATTATATGGGTAATAATGCATGTTATATTGATGACAACAAAAGTAATACGTATATTTATTATAGTTCTAGCGATAATAACTGCATTATATGGGTAAAAATGCATGTTATATAGATAACATTGGGAGTAATAAGTATAATTATTATAGTTCTAGCGATAATAACTGCATAATATGGGTAATAATGCATGTTATATTGATAATAATAAAAGTAATAAGTATATTTATTATGGTTCGAGCGATAATAACTGCATAATATGGGTAATAATGCATGTTATATTGATAATAATATAGGTAATAAGTATAATCATTACAGTTCTTGCGATAATACTAGTAAAATATGGCTAAGAGTGCCTGTTATATTGATAATAATATAAGTAATAAGTATAATTATTACAGTTCTAGCGATAATAGCTGCATTATATGGGTAATAATGCATGTTACATTGATGATAATATAAGAAATAAGTATAATTATTACAGTTCTAGCGATAATAACTGCATTATATGGGTAATAATGGATGTTATATTGATAATATCGGGAGTAATAAGTATATTTATTATAGTTCTAGCGATTATAACTGCATAATATGGGTAATAATGCATGTTATATTCATAATAATATAAGTAATAAGTATAATTATTACAGTTCTGGCGATAATAACTGCATTACATGGGTAATAATGCATGTTATATTGATAACAATATAGGTAATAAGTATAATTATTACATTTCTAGCGATAATAACTGCATTATATGGGTAATAATGGATGTTATATTGATAACATCGGGAGTGATAAGTATAATTATTACAGTTCTAGCGATAATAACTGCATTACATGGGTAATAATGCATGTTATATTGATGATAATATAAGTAATAAGTATAATTATTACAGTTCTAGCGATAATAACTGCATTATATGGGTAATAATGCATGTTATATTGATAATATCGGGAGTAATAAGTATATTTATTATAGTTCTAGCGATAATAGCTGCATAATATAGGTAATAGTGCATGTTATATTGATAATAATAAAAGTAATAAGTATATTTATTATAGCTCTATCAATAATAACTGCATAATATGGGTAATAATGGATGTTATATTGATAATATCGGGAGTAATAAGTATATTTATTATAGTTCTAGCGATAATAACTGCATAATATGGGTAATAATGCATGTTATATTGATAATAATAAAAGTAATAAGTATATTTATTATGGTTCGAGCGATAATAACTGCATAATATGGGTAATAATGCATGTTATATTGATAATAATATAGGTAATAAGTATAATTATTACAGTTCTGGCGATAATAACTGCATTACATGGGTAATAATGCATGTTATATTGATAATAATGAAAGTAATAAGTATATTTATTATGGTTCTAGCGATAATAACTGCATAATATGGGTAATAATGCATGTTATATTGATAACAATATAGGTAATAAGTATAATTATTACAGTTCTAGCGATAATAACTGCATTATATGGGTAATAATGGATGTTATATTGATAACATCGGGAGTGATAAGTATAATTATTACAGTTCTAGCGATAATAACTGCATAATATGGTTATTAATGCATGTTATATTGATGATAATAAAAGTAGTAAGTATATTTATTATAGTTCTAGCGATTATAACTGCATAATATGGGTAATAATGCATGTTATATTGATAATAATATAAGTAATAAGTATAATTATTACAGTTCTAGCGATAATAACTGCATTAAATGCGTATAATGCATGTGATATTGATAATATCTGGAGTAGTAAGTATAATTTTTATAGTTCTAGCGATAATATAAGTAAAATATGGCTAATAGTGCATGTTATATTGGTAATAATAAAAGTAATAAGTATATTTATTATAATTCTATCGATAATAACTGCATAATATGGGTAATAATGCATGTTATATTGATAATATTGGGAGTAATAAGTATAATTATTATAGTTCTAGCGATAATAATAGTAAAATATGGCTAATAGTGCATGTTATATTGAAATAATAAAAGTAAAAAGTATATTTATTACAGTTCTAGCGATAATGACTGCATAATATGGGTAATAATGCATGTTATATTGATAATAATATAAGTAATAAGTATAATTATTACAGTTCTAGCGATAATAACTGCATTATATGGGTAATAATGCATGTTATATTGATGACAACAAAAGTAATACGTATATTTATTATAGTTCTATCGATAATAACTGCATAATATGGGTAATAATGCATGTTATATTGATGATAATAAAAGTAGTAAGTATATTTATTATAGTTCTAGCGATTATAACTGCATAATATGGGTAATAATGCATGTTACATTGATGATAATATAAGAAAAAAGTATAATTATTACAGTTCTAGCGATAATAACTGCATTATATGGGTAATAATGCATGTTATATTGATAATATCGGGAGTAATATGTATAATTATTATTGTTCTAGCGATAATAATAGTAAAATATGGCTAATAGTGCATGTTATATTGATAATAATAAAAGTAATAAGTATATTTACTATAGTTCTTTCGATAATAACTGCATTATATGGGTAATAATGCATGTTATATTGATAATATCGGGAGTAATAAGTATAATCATTACAGTTCTAGCGATAATACTAGTAAAATATGGCTAAGAGTGCCTGTTATATTGATAATAATAAAAGTAATAATTATATTTATTATAATTCTATCGATAATAACTGCATAATATGGGTAATAATGCATGTTATATTGATAACAATATAGGTAATAATTATAATTATTACAGTTTTAGCGATAATACTAGTAAAATATGGCTAAGAGTGCATGTTATATTCATAATAAAGATGTAATAAGTATATTTATTATACTTCTATCGATAATAACTGCATAATATGGGTAATAATGCACGTTATATTGCTAATAATATAAGTAATAAGTATATTTATTATAGTTCTATCGATTATAACTGCATAATATGGGTAATAATGCACGTTATATTGCTAATAATATAAGTAATAAGTATAATTATTATAGTTCTAGCGATAATAACTGCATTATATGAGTAATAATGGATGTTATATTGATAATATCGGGAGTAATAAGTATAATTATTACTGTTGTAGCGATAATACTAGTAAAATATGGCTAAGAGTGCATGTTATATTCATAATAAAAAAGTAATAAGTATATTTATTACAGTTCTATCAATAATAACTGCATAATATGGGTAATAATGCATGTTATATTAATAATAATATAAGTAATAAGTATAATTATTACAGTTCCAGCGATATTAACTGCATTATATGGGTAATAATGCATGTTATATTGATAATATCGGGAGTAATATGTATAATTATTATTGTTCTAGCGATAATAATAGTAAAATATGGCTAATAGTGCATGTTATATTGATAATAATAAAAGTAATAAGTATATTTATTATAATTCTATCGATAATAACTGCATAATATGGGTAATAATGCATGTTATATTGATAATAATATAAGTAATAAGTATAATTATTACAGTTCTAGCGATAATAACTGCATTATATGGGTAATAATGCATGTTATATTGATGACAACAAAAGTAATACGTATATTTATTATAGTTCTAGCGATAATAACTGCATTATATGGGTAAAAATGCATGTTATATAGATAACATTGGGAGTAATAAGTATAATTATTATAGTTCTAGCGATAATAACTGCATAATATGGGTAATAATGCATGTTATATTGATAATAATAAAAGTAATAAGTATATTTATTATGGTTCGAGCGATAATAACTGCATAATATGGGTAATAATGCATGTTATATTGATAATAATATAGGTAATAAGTATAATCATTACAGTTCTTGCGATAATACTAGTAAAATATGGCTAAGAGTGCCTGTTATATTGATAATAATATAAGTAATAAGTATAATTATTACAGTTCTAGCGATAATAGCTGCATTATATGGGTAATAATGCATGTTACATTGATGATAATATAAGAAATAAGTATAATTATTACAGTTCTAGCGATAATAACTGCATTATATGGGTAATAATGGATGTTATATTGATAATATCGGGAGTAATAAGTATATTTATTATAGTTCTAGCGATTATAACTGCATAATATGGGTAATAATGCATGTTATATTCATAATAATATAAGTAATAAGTATAATTATTACAGTTCTGGCGATAATAACTGCATTACATGGGTAATAATGCATGTTATATTGATAACAATATAGGTAATAAGTATAATTATTACATTTCTAGCGATAATAACTGCATTATATGGGTAATAATGGATGTTATATTGATAACATCGGGAGTGATAAGTATAATTATTACAGTTCTAGCGATAATAACTGCATTACATGGGTAATAATGCATGTTATATTGATGATAATATAAGTAATAAGTATAATTATTACAGTTCTAGCGATAATAACTGCATTATATGGGTAATAATGCATGTTATATTGATAATATCGGGAGTAATAAGTATATTTATTATAGTTCTAGCGATAATAGCTGCATAATATAGGTAATAGTGCATGTTATATTGATAATAATAAAAGTAATAAGTATATTTATTATAGCTCTATCAATAATAACTGCATAATATGGGTAATAATGGATGTTATATTGATAATATCGGGAGTAATAAGTATATTTATTATAGTTCTAGCGATAATAACTGCATAATATGGGTAATAATGCGTGTTATATTGATAATAATAAAAGTAATAAGTATATTTATTGTAGTTCTATCAATAATAACTGCATAATATGGGTAATAATGCATGTTATATTGAGGATAATAAAAGTAATAAGTGTATTTATTACAGTTCTAGCGATAATGACTGCATAATATGGGTAATAATGCATGTTATATTGATAATATCGGGAGTAATATGTATAATTATTATTGTTCTAGCGATAATAATAGTAAAATATGGCTAATAGTGCATGTTATATTGATAATAATAAAAGTAATAAGTATATTTACTATAGTTCTTTCGATAATAACTGCATTATATGGGTAATAATGCATGTTATATTGATAATATCGGGAGTAATAAGTATAATCATTACAGTTCTAGCGATAATACTAGTAAAATATGGCTAAGAGTGCCTGTTATATTGATAATAATAAAAGTAATAATTATATTTATTATAATTCTATCGATAATAACTGCATAATATGGGTAATAATGCATGTTATATTGATAACAATATAGGTAATAATTATAATTATTACAGTTTTAGCGATAATACTAGTAAAATATGGCTAAGAGTGCATGTTATATTCATAATAAAGATGTAATAAGTATATTTATTATACTTCTATCGATAATAACTGCATAATATGGGTAATAATGCACGTTATATTGCTAATAATATAAGTAATAAGTATATTTATTATAGTTCTATCGATTATAACTGCATAATATGGGTAATAATGCACGTTATATTGCTAATAATATAAGTAATAAGTATAATTATTATAGTTCTAGCGATAATAACTGCATTATATGAGTAATAATGGATGTTATATTGATAATATCGGGAGTAATAAGTATAATTATTACTGTTGTAGCGATAATACTAGTAAAATATGGCTAAGAGTGCATGTTATATTCATAATAAAAAAGTAATAAGTATATTTATTACAGTTCTATCAATAATAACTGCATAATATGGGTAATAATGCATGTTATATTAATAATAATATAAGTAATAAGTATAATTATTACAGTTCCAGCGATATTAACTGCATTATATGGGTAATAATGCATGTTATATTGATAATATCGGGAGTAATATGTATAATTATTATTGTTCTAGCGATAATAATAGTAAAATATGGCTAATAGTGCATGTTATATTGATAATAATAAAAGTAATAAGTATATTTATTATAGTTGTATCGATAATAACTGCATAATATGGGTAATAATGCATGTTATATTGATGATAATAAAAGTAGTAAGTATATTTATTGTAGTTCTAGCGACTATAACTGCATAATATGGGTAATAATGCATGTTATATTGATGATAATATAAGTAATAAGTATAATTATTACAGTTCTAGCGATAATAACTGCATAAAATGCGTATAATGCATGTTATATTGATAATATCTGGAGTAGTAAGTATAATTTTTATAGTTCTAGCGATAATATAAGTAAAATATGGCTAATAGTGCATGTTATATTGATAATAATAAAAGTAATAAGTATATTTATTATAATTCTATCGATAATAACTGCATAATATGGGTAATAATGCATGTTATATTGATGATAATAAAAGTATTAAGTGTATTTATTACAGTTCTAGCGATAATGACTGCATAATATGGGTAATAATGCATGTTATATTGATGATAATATAAGTAATAAGTATAATTATTACAGTTCTAGCGATAATAACTGCATTATATGGGTAATAATGCATGATATGTTGATAATATTGGGAGTAATAAGTATAATTATTATAGTTCTAGCGATAATAATAGTAAAATATGGCAAATAGTGCATGTTATATTGATAATAGTAAAAGCAATAAGTATATTTATTACAGTTCTATCGATAATAACTGCATAATATGGGTATTAATGCATGTTATATTGATGATAATAAAAGTAGTAAGTATATTTATTATAGTTCTAGCGATTATAACTGCATAATATGGGTAATAATGCATGTTATATTGATAATAATATAAGTAATAAGTATAATTAT
The DNA here is from genome assembly GCA_963576845.1 of Megachile leachella. Classification (NCBI taxonomy): domain Eukaryota; kingdom Metazoa; phylum Arthropoda; class Insecta; order Hymenoptera; family Megachilidae; genus Megachile; species Megachile leachella. Next base: position 1,460,872 of record CAUYWW010000252.1, on the reverse strand, counting down.
TACAGTTCTAGCGATAATAACTGCATTAAATGCGTATAATGCATGTTATATTGATAATATCTGGAGTAGTAAGTATAATTTTTATAGTTCTAGCGATAATATAAGTAAAATATGGCTAATAGTGCATGTTATATTGGTAATAATAAAAGTAATAAGTATATTTATTATAATTCTATCGATAATAACTGCATAATATGGGTAATAATGCATGTTATATTGATGATAATAAAAGTAGTAAGTATATTTATTATAGTTCTAGCGATTATAACTGCATAATATGGGTAATAATGCATGTTACATTGATGATAATATAAGAAAAAAGTATAATTATTACAGTTCTAGCGATAATAACTGCATTATATGGGTAATAATGCATGTTATATTGATAATATCGGGAGTAATATGTATAATTATTATTGTTCTAGCGATAATAATAGTAAAATATGGCTAATAGTGCATGTTATATTGATAATAATAAAAGTAATAAGTATATTTACTATAGTTCTTTCGATAATAACTGCATTATATGGGTAATAATGCATGTTATATTGATAATATCGGGAGTAATAAGTATAATCATTACAGTTCTAGCGATAATACTAGTAAAATATGGCTAAGAGTGCCTGTTATATTGATAATAATAAAAGTAATAATTATATTTATTATAATTCTATCGATAATAACTGCATAATATGGGTAATAATGCATGTTATATTGATAACAATATAGGTAATAATTATAATTATTACAGTTTTAGCGATAATACTAGTAAAATATGGCTAAGAGTGCATGTTATATTCATAATAAAGATGTAATAAGTATATTTATTATACTTCTATCGATAATAACTGCATAATATGGGTAATAATGCACGTTATATTGCTAATAATATAAGTAATAAGTATATTTATTATAGTTCTATCGATTATAACTGCATAATATGGGTAATAATGCACGTTATATTGCTAATAATATAAGTAATAAGTATAATTATTATAGTTCTAGCGATAATAACTGCATTATATGAGTAATAATGGATGTTATATTGATAATATCGGGAGTAATAAGTATAATTATTACTGTTGTAGCGATAATACTAGTAAAATATGGCTAAGAGTGCATGTTATATTCATAATAAAAAAGTAATAAGTATATTTATTACAGTTCTATCAATAATAACTGCATAATATGGGTAATAATGCATGTTATATTAATAATAATATAAGTAATAAGTATAATTATTACAGTTCCAGCGATATTAACTGCATTATATGGGTAATAATGCATGTTATATTGATAATATCGGGAGTAATATGTATAATTATTATTGTTCTAGCGATAATATAAGTAAAATATGGCTAATAGTGCATGTTATATTGGTAATAATAAAAGTAATAAGTATATTTATTATAATTCTATCGATAATAACTGCATAATATGGGTAATAATGCATGTTATATTGATGATAATAAAAGTAGTAAGTATATTTATTATAGTTCTAGCGATTATAACTGCATAATATGGGTAATAATGCATGTTACATTGATGATAATATAAGAAAAAAGTATAATTATTACAGTTCTAGCGATAATAACTGCATTATATGGGTAATAATGCATGTTATATTGATAATATCGGGAGTAATATGTATAATTATTATTGTTCTAGCGATAATAATAGTAAAATATGGCTAATAGTGCATGTTATATTGATAATAATAAAAGTAATAAGTATATTTACTATAGTTCTTTCGATAATAACTGCATTATATGGGTAATAATGCATGTTATATTGATAATATCGGGAGTAATAAGTATAATCATTACAGTTCTAGCGATAATACTAGTAAAATATGGCTAAGAGTGCCTGTTATATTGATAATAATAAAAGTAATAATTATATTTATTATAATTCTATCGATAATAACTGCATAATATGGGTAATAATGCATGTTATATTGATAACAATATAGGTAATAATTATAATTATTACAGTTTTAGCGATAATACTAGTAAAATATGGCTAAGAGTGCATGTTATATTCATAATAAAGATGTAATAAGTATATTTATTATACTTCTATCGATAATAACTGCATAATATGGGTAATAATGCACGTTATATTGCTAATAATATAAGTAATAAGTATATTTATTATAGTTCTATCGATTATAACTGCATAATATGGGTAATAATGCACGTTATATTGCTAATAATATAAGTAATAAGTATAATTATTATAGTTCTAGCGATAATAACTGCATTATATGAGTAATAATGGATGTTATATTGATAATATCGGGAGTAATAAGTATAATTATTACTGTTGTAGCGATAATACTAGTAAAATATGGCTAAGAGTGCATGTTATATTCATAATAAAAAAGTAATAAGTATATTTATTACAGTTCTATCAATAATAACTGCATAATATGGGTAATAATGCATGTTATATTAATAATAATATAAGTAATAAGTATAATTATTACAGTTCCAGCGATATTAACTGCATTATATGGGTAATAATGCATGTTATATTGATAATATCGGGAGTAATATGTATAATTATTATTGTTCTAGCGATAATAATAGTAAAATATGGCTAATAGTGCATGTTATATTGATAATAATAAAAGTAATAAGTATATTTATTATAGTTCTATCGATAATAACTGCATAATATGGGTAATAATGCATGTTATATTGATGATAATAAAAGTAGTAAGTATATTTATTGTAGTTCTAGCGACTATAACTGCATAATATGGGTAATAATGCATGTTATATTGATGATAATATAAGTAATAAGTATAATTATTACAGTTCTAGCGATAATAACTGCATAAAATGCGTATAATGCATGTTATATTGATAATATCTGGAGTAGTAAGTATAATTTTTATAGTTCTAGCGATAATATAAGTAAAATATGGCTAATAGTGCATGTTATATTGATAATAATAAAAGTAATAAGTATATTTATTATAATTCTATCGATAATAACTGCATAATATGGGTAATAATGCATGTTATATTGATGATAATAAAAGTATTAAGTGTATTTATTACAGTTCTAGCGATAATGACTGCATAATATGGGTAATAATGCATGTTATATTGATGATAATATAAGTAATAAGTATAATTATTACAGTTCTAGCGATAATAACTGCATTATATGGGTAATAATGCATGATATGTTGATAATATTGGGAGTAATAAGTATAATTATTATAGTTCTAGCGATAATAATAGTAAAATATGGCAAATAGTGCATGTTATATTGATAATAGTAAAAGCAATAAGTATATTTATTACAGTTCTATCGATAATAACTGCATAATATGGGTATTAATGCATGTTATATTGATGATAATAAAAGTAGTAAGTATATTTATTATAGTTCTAGCGATTATAACTGCATAATATGGGTAATAATGCATGTTATATTGATAATAATATAAGTAATAAGTATAATTATTACAGTTCTAGCGATAATAACTGCATTAAATGCGTATAATGCATGTTATATTGATAATATCTGGAGTAGTAAGTATAATTTTTATAGTTCTAGCGATAATATAAGTAAAATATGGCTAATAGTGCATGTTATATTGGTAATAATAAAAGTAATAAGTATATTTATTATAATTCTATCGATAATAACTGCATAATATGGGTAATAATGCATGTTATATTGATAATAATATAAGTAATAAGTATAATTATTACAGTTCTAGCGATAATAACTGCATTATATGGGTAATAATGCATGTTATATTGATGACAACAAAAGTAATACGTATATTTATTATAGTTCTAGCGATAATAACTGCATTATATGGGTAAAAATGCATGTTATATAGATAATATTGGGAGTAATAAGTATAATTATTATAGTTCTAGCGATAATAACTGCATAATATGGGTAATAATGCATGTTATATTGATAATAATAAAAGTAATAAGTATATTTATTATGGTTCGAGCGATAATAACTGCATAATATGGGTAATAATGCATGTTATATTGATAATAATATAGGTAATAAGTATAATCATTACAGTTCTTGCGATAATACTAGTAAAATATGGCTAAGAGTGCCTGTTATATTGATAATAATATAAGTAATAAGTATAATTATTACAGTTCTAGCGATAATAGCTGCATTATATGGGTAATAATGCATGTTACATTGATGATAATATAAGAAATAAGTATAATTATTACAGTTCTAGCGATAATAACTGCATTATATGGGTAATAATGGATGTTATATTGATAATATCGGGAGTAATAAGTATATTTATTATAGTTCTAGCGATTATAACTGCATAATATGGGTATTAATGCATGTTATATTGATAATAATATAAGTAATAAGTATAATTATTACAGTTCTAGCGATAATAACTGCATTATATGGGTAATAATGCATGTTATATTGATAATATCTGGAATAGTAAGTATAATTTTTATAGTTCTAGCGATAATAAAAGTAAAATATGGCTAATAGTGCATGTTATATTGATAATATCGGGAGTAATAAGTATAATCATTAGAGTTCTAGCGATACTACTAGTAAAATATGGCTAAAGATTGCCTGTTATATTGATAATAATAAAAGTAATAAGTATATTTATTATAATTCTATCGATAATAACTGCATAATATGGGTAATAATGCATGTTATATTGATGATAATATAAGTAATAAGTATAATTATTACAGTTCTAGCGATAATAACTGCATTATATGGGTAATAATGCATGTTATATTGATAATATCGGGAGTAATAAGTATATTTATTATAGTTCTAGCGATAATAGCTGCATAATATAGGTAATAGTGCATGTTATATTGATAATAATAAAAGTAATAAGTATATTTATTATAGCTCTATCAATAATAACTGCATAATATGGGTAATAATGGATGTTATATTGATAATATCGGGAGTAATAAGTATATTTATTATAGTTCTAGCGATAATAACTGCATAATATAGATAATAATGCATGTTATATTGATAATAATAAAAGTAATAAGTATATTTATTGTAGTTCTATCAATAATAACTGCATAATATGGGTAATAATGCATGTTATATTGAGGATAATAAAAGTAATAAGTGTATTTATTACAGTTCTAGCGATAATGACTGCATAATATGGGTAATAATGCATGTTATATTGATGATAATATAAGTAATAAGTATAATTATTACAGTTCTAGCGATAATAACTGCATTATATGGGTAATAATGGATGTTATATTGATAATATTGGGAGTAATAAGTATAATTATTACAGTTCTAGCGATAATAACTGCATTACATGGGTAATAATGCATGTTATATTGATAATAATAAAAGTAATAAGTATATTTATTATAGTTCTAGCGATAATAATTGCATAATATAGGTAATAATGCATGTTATATTGATAATAATATAAGTAATAAGTATAATTATTACAGTTCTAGCGATTATAACTGCATAATATGGGTAATAATGCATGTTATATTGATAATAATATAAGTAATAAGTATAATTATTACAGTTCCAGCGATAGTAACTGCATTATATGGGTAATAATGCATGTTATATTGATAATATCGGGAGTAATATGTATAATTATTATGGTTCTAGCGATAATAATAGTAAAATATGGCTAATAGTGCATGTTATATTGATAATAATAAAAGTAATAAGTATATTTATTATAGTTCTATCGATAATAACTGCATAATATGGGTAATAATGCATGCTATATTGATGATAATAAAAGTAGTAAGTATATTTATTATAGTTCTAGCGATTATAACTGCATAATATGGGTAATAATGCATGTTACATTGATGATAATATAAGAAAAAAGTATAATTATTACAGTTCTAGCGATAATAACTGCATTATATGGGTAATAATGCATGTTATATTGATAATATCGGGAGTAATATGTATAATTATTATTGTTCTAGCGATAATAATAGTAAAATATGGCTAATAGTGCATGTTATATTGATAATAATAAAAGTAATAAGTATATTTACTATAGTTCTTTCGATAATAACTGCATTATATGGGTAATAATGCATGTTATATTGATAATATCGGGAGTAATAAGTATAATCATTACAGTTCTAGCGATAATACTAGTAAAATATGGCTGAGAGTGCCTGTTATATTGATAATAATAAAAGTAATAATTATATTTATTATAATTCTATCGATAATAACTGCATAATATGGGTAATAATGCATGTTATATTGATAACAATATAGGTAATAAGTATAATTATTACAGTTCTAGCGATAATAACTGCATTATATGGGTAATAATGGACGTTATATTGATGACAACAAAAGTAATACGTATATTTATTATAGTTCTAGCGATAATAACTGCATTATATGGGTAAAAATGCATGTTATATTGATAATATTGGGAGTAATAAGTATAATTATTATAGTTCTAGCGATAATAATAGTAAAATATGGCTAATAGTGCATGTTATATTGATAATAATATAAGTAATAAGTATAATTATTACAGTTCCAGCGATAATAACTGCATTATATGGGTAATAATGCATGTTATATTGATATTATTGGGAGTAATAAGTATAATTATTACAGTTCTAGCGATAAGAATAGTAAAATATGGCTAATAGTGCAGGTTATATTGATAATAATAAAAGTAATAAGTTTAATTATTACAGTTCTAGCGATAATAACTGCATTATATGGGTAATAATGCATGCTATATTGATAATATCGGGAGTAATAAGTATAATTATTATAGTTCTAACGATAATAATAGTAAAATATGGCTGAGAGTGCATGTTATATTGATAATAATAAAAGTAATAATTATAGTTATTATACTTCTATCGATAATAACTCCATAATATGGGTAATAATGCACGTTATACTGCTAATAATATAAGTAATAAGTATATTTCTTATAGCTCTATCGATTATAACTGCATAATATGGGTAATAATGCATGTTATATTGATAATAATAAAAGTAATAAGTACATTTATTATAGTTCTATCGATAATAACTGCAAAATATGGGTAATAATGCATGTTATATTGATAATAATAAAAGTAATAAGTATATTTATTACAGTTCTATCATTAATAACTGCATAATATGGGTAATAATGCATGTTATATTGATGATAATAAAAGTAATAAGTATAATTATTACAGTTCTAGCGATAATAACTGCATAATATGGGTAATAATGCATGTTATATTGACGATAATATAAGTAATAAGTATAATTATTACAGTTCTCTCGATTATAACTGCATAATATGGGTAATAATGCATGTTATATTGATAATAATAAAAGTAATAAGTATATTTATTACAGTTCTATCAATAATAACTGCATAATATGGGTAATAATGCATGTTACATTGATGATAATAAAAGTAATAAGTATAATTATTACAGTTCTAGCGATAATAACTGCATAATATGGGTAATAATGCACGTTATATTGCTAATAATATAAGTAATAAGTATAATTATTACAGTTCTAGCGATAATAACTGCATTATATGGGTAATAATGCATGTTATATTGATAATATCGGGAGTAATAAGTATAATTATTATAGTTCTAGCGATAATAATTGTAAAATATGGCTAAGAGTGCATGTTATATTGATAATAATAAAAGTAATAAGTATAGTTACTATACTTCTATCGATAATAACTCCATAATATGGGTAATAATGCACGTTATATTGCTAATAATATAAGTAATAAGTATATTTATTATAGCTCTATCGATTATAACTGCATAATATGGGTAATAATGCATGTTATATCGATAATAATAAAAGTAATAAGTACATTTATTATAGTTCTATCGATAATAACTGCAAAATATGGGTAATAATGCATGTTATATTGATAATAATAAAAGTAATTAGTATATTTATTATAGTTCTATCGATAAAAACTGCATAATATGGGTAATAATGCATGTTATATTGATAATATCGGGAGTAATAAGTATAATTATTACAGTTCTAGCGATAATAATAGTAAAATATGGCTAATAGTGCATGTTATATTGATAATAATAAAAGTAATAAGTTTAATTATTACAGTTCTAGCGATAATAACTGCATTATATGGGTAATAATGCATGCTATATTGATAATATCGGGAGTAATAAGTATAATTATTATAGTTCTAGCGATAATAATAGTAAAATATGGCTAAGAGTGCATGTTATATTGATAATAATAAAAGTAATAAGTATAGTTATTATACTTCTATCGATAATAACTCCATAATATGGGTAATAATGCACGTTATATTGCTAACAATATAAGTAATAAGTAAAGTTATTATAGCTCTATCGATTATAACTGCATAATATGGGTAATAATGCATGTTATATTGATAATAATAAAAGTAATAAGTATAGTTATTATACTTCTATCGATAACAACTGCATAATATGGGTAATAATGCATGTTACATTGATGATAATAAAAGTAATAAGCATAATTATTACAGTTCTAGCGATAATAACTGCATAATATGGGTAATAATGCACGTTATATTGCTAATAATATAAGTAATAAGTATAATTATTACAGTTCTAGCGATAATAACTGCATTATATGGGTAATAATGCATGTTATATTGATAATATCGGGAGTAATAAGTATAATTATTATAGTTCTAGCGATAATAATTGTAAAATATGGCTAAGAGTGCATGTTATATTGATAATAATAAAAGTAATAAGAATAGTTACTATACTTCTATCGATAATAACTCCATAATATGGGTAATAATGCACGTTATATTGCTAATAATATAAGTAATAAGTATATTTATTATAGCTCTATCGATTATAACTGCATAATATGGGTAATAATGCATGTTATATCGATAATAATAAAAGTAATAAGTACATTTATTATAGTTCTATCGATAATAACTGCAAAATATGGGTAATAATGCATGTTATATTGATAATAATAAAAGTAATTAGTATATTTATTATAGTTCTATCGATAAAAACTGCATAATGTGGGTAATAATGCATGTTATATTGATAATATCGGGAGTAATAAGTATAATTATTACAGTTCTACCGATAATAATAGTAAAATATGGCTAATAGTGCATGTTATATTGATAATAATAAAAGTAATAAGTTTAATTATTACAGTTCTAGCGATAATAACTGCATTATATGGGTAATAATGCATGCTATATTGATAATATCGGGAGTAATAAGTATAATTATTATAGTTCTAGCGATAATAATAGTAAAATATGGCTAAGAGTGCATGTTATATTGATAATAATAAAAGTAATAAGTATAGTTATTATACTTCTATCGATAATAACTCCATAATATGGGTAATAATGCACGTTATATTGCTAACAATATAAGTAATAAGTAAAGTTATTATAGCTCTATCGATTATAACTGCATAATATGGGTAATAATGCATGTTATATTGATAATAATAAAAGTAATAAGTATAGTTATTATACTTCTATCGATAATAACTCCATAATATGGGTAATAATGCACGTTATATTGCTCATAATATAAGTAATAAGTATATTTATTATAGCTCTATCGATTATAACTGCATAATATGGGTAATAATGCATGTTATATTGATAATAGTAAAAGTAATAAGTACATTTATTATAGTTCTATCGATAATAACTGCAAAATATGGGTAATAATGCATGTTAGATTGATAATAATAAAAGTAATAAGTATATTTATTACAGATCTATCATTAATAAATGCATAATATGGGTAATAATGCATGTTATATTGATAATAATATAAGTAATAGGTATAATTATTACAGTTCTAGCGATAATAACTGCATAATATGGGTAATAATGCACGTTATATTGCTAATAATATAAGTAATAAGTATAATTATTACAGTTCTAGCGATTATAACTGCATTATATGGGTAATAATGCATGTTATATTGATAATATCGGGAGTAATAAGTATAATTGTTACAGTTCTAGCGATAATAATAGTAAAATATGGCTAATAGTGCATGTTATATTGATAATAATAAAAGTAATAAGTTTAATTATTACAGTTCTAGCGATAATAACTGCATTATATGGGTAATAATGCATGCCATATTGATAATATTGGGAGTAATAAGTATAATTATTATAGTTCTAGCGATAATAATAGTAAAATATGGCAAAGGGTGCATGTTATATTGATAATAATAAAAGTAATAAGTATAGTTATTATACTTCTATCGATAATAACTCCATAATATGGGTAATAATGCACGTTATATTGCTAATAATATAAGTAATAAGTATATTTATTATAACTCTATCGATTATAACTGCATAATATGGGTAATAATGCATGTTATATCGATAATAATAAAAGTAATAAGTACATTTATTACAGTTCTAGCGATAATAACTGCATTATATGGGTAATAATGCATGTTATATTGATAATATCGGGAGTAATAAGTATAATTATTACAGTTTTAGCGATAATAACTGCATAATATGGGTAATAATGTATGTTATATTGATGATAATATAAGTAATAAGTATAATTATTACAGTTCTCTCGATTATAACTGCATAATATGGGTAATAATGCATGTTATATTGATAATAATAAAAGCAATAAGTATATTTATTATAGTTCTATCAATAATAACTGCATAATATGTGTAATAATGCATGTTATCTTGATGATAATAAAAGTAAGAAGTATATTTATTACAGTTCTAGCGATAATAACTGCATAATATGGGTAATAATGCATGTTATATTGATGATAATATAAGTAATGAATATAATTATTACAGTTCTAGCGATTATAACTGCATTATATGGGTAATGATGCATGCTATATTGATAATATCGGGAGTAATAAGTATACTTATTATTGTTCTAGCGATAATAATAGTAAAATATGGCTAATAGTGCATGTTATATTGATAATAATAAAAGTAATAAGTATATTTATTATAGTTCTACCGATTATATCTGCATAATATGGGTAATCATGCATGTTATATTGATAATAATATAAGTAATAAGTATAATTATTACAGTTCTTGCGATAATAACTGCATAATATGGGTAATAATGCACGTTATATTGCTAATAATATAAGTAATAAGTATAATTATTACAGTTCTAGCGATAATAACTGCATTATATGGGTAATAATGCATGTTATATTGATAATATCGGGAGTAATAAGTATAATTATTATAGTTCTAGCGATAATAATTGTAAAATATGGCTAAGAGTGCATGTTATATTGATAATAATAAAAGTAATAAGAATAGTTACTATACTTCTATCGATAATAACTCCATAATATGGGTAATAATGCACGTTATATTGCTAATAATATAAGTAATAAGTATATTTATTATAGCTCTATCGATTATAACTGCATAATATGGGTAATAATGCATGTTATATCGATAATAATAAAAGTAATAAGTACATTTATTATAGTTCTATCGATAATAACTGCAAAATATGGGTAATAATGCATGTTATATTGATAATAATAAAAGTAATTAGTATATTTATTATAGTTCTATCGATAAAAACTGCATAATATGGGTAATAATGCATGTTATATTGATAATATCGGGAGTAATAAGTATAATTATTACAGTTCTAGCGATAATAATAGTAAAATATGGCTAATAGTGCATGTTATATTGATAATAATAAAAGTAATAAGTTTAATTATTACAGTTCTAGCGATAATAACTGCATTATATGGGTAATAATGCATGTTATATTGATAATATCGGGAGTAATAAGTATAATTGTTACAGTTCTAGCGATAATAATAGTAAAATATGGCTAATAGTGCATGTTATATTGATAATAATAAAAGTAATAAGTTTAATTATTACAGTTCTAGCGATAATAACTGCATTATATGGGTAATAATGCATGCCATATTGATAATATTGGGAGTAATAAGTATAATTATTATAGTTCTAGCGATAATAATAGTAAAATATGGCAAAGGGTGCATGTTATATTGATAATAATAAAAGTAATAAGTATAGTTATTATACTTCTATCGATAATAACTCCATAATATGGGTAATAATGCACGTTATATTGCTAATAATATAAGTAATAAGTATATTTATTATAACTCTATCGATTATAACTGCATAATATGGGTAATAATGCATGTTATATCGATAATAATAAAAGTAATAAGTACATTTATTACAGTTCTAGCGATAATAACTGCATTATATGGGTAATAATGCATGTTATATTGATAATATCGGGAGTAATAAGTATAATTATTACAGTTTTAGCGATAATAACTGCATAATATGGGTAATAATGTATGTTATATTGATGATAATATAAGTAATAAGTATAATTATTACAGTTCTCTCGATTATAACTGCATAATATGGGTAATGATGCATGTTATATTGATAATAATAAAAGCAATAAGTATATTTATTATAGTTCTATCAATAATAACTGCATAATATGTGTAATAATGCATGTTATCTTGATGATAATAAAAGTAAGAAGTATATTTATTACAGTTCTAGCGATTATAACTGCATTATATGGGTAATGATGCATGCTATATTGATAATATCGGGAGTAATAAGTATACTTATTATTGTTCTAGCGATAATAATAGTAAAATATGGCTAATAGTGCATGTTATATTGATAATAATAAAAGTAATAAGTATATTTATTATAGTTCTACCGATTATATCTGCATAATATGGGTAATCATGCATGTTATATTGATAATAATATAAGTAATAAGTATAATTATTACAGTTCTTGCGATAATAACTGCATAATATGGGTAATAATGCACGTTATATTGCTAATAATATAAGTAATAAGTATAATTATTACAGTTCTAGCGATAATAACTGCATTATATGGGTAATAATGCATGTTATATTGATAATATCGGGAGTAATAAGTATAATTATTATAGTTCTAGCGATAATAATTGTAAAATATGGCTAAGAGTGCATGTTATATTGATAATAATAAAAGTAATAAGAATAGTTACTATACTTCTATCGATAATAACTCCATAATATGGGTAATAATGCACGTTATATTGCTAATAATATAAGTAATAAGTATATTTATTATAGCTCTATCGATTATAACTGCATAATATGGGTAATAATGCATGTTATATCGATAATAATAAAAGTAATAAGTACATTTATTATAGTTCTATCGATAATAACTGCAAAATATGGGTAATAATGCATGTTATATTGATAATAATAAAAGTAATTAGTATATTTATTATAGTTCTATCGATAAAAACTGCATAATATGGGTAATAATGCATGTTATATTGATAATATCGGGAGTAATAAGTATAATTATTACAGTTCTAGCGATAATAATAGTAAAATATGGCTAATAGTGCATGTTATATTGATAATAATAAAAGTAATAAGTTTAATTATTACAGTTCTAGCGATAATAACTGCATTATATGGGTAATAATGCATGCTATATTGATAATATCGGGAGTAATAAGTATAATTATTATAGTTCTAGCGATAATAATAGTAAAATATGGCTAAGAGTGCATGTTATATTGATAATAATAAAAGTAATAAGTATAGTTATTATACTTCTATCGATAATAACTCCATAATATGGGTAATAATGCACGTTATATTGCTAACAATATAAGTAATAAGTAAAGTTATTATAGCTCTATCGATTATAACTGCATAATATGGGTAATAATGCATGTTATATTGATAATAATAAAAGTAATAAGTATAGTTATTATACTTCTATCGATAATAACTCCATAATATGGGTAATAATGCACGTTATATTGCTCATAATATAAGTAATAAGTATATTTATTATAGCTCTATCGATTATAACTGCAAAATATGGGTAATAATGCATGTTAGATTGATAATAATAAAAGTAATAAGTATATTTATTACAGATCTATCATTAATAACTGCATAATATGGGTAATAATGCATGTTATATTGATAATAATATAAGTAATAGGTATAATTATTACAGTTCTAGCGATAATAACTGCATAATATGGGTAATAATGCACGTTATATTGCTAATAATATAAGTAATAAGTATAATTATTACAGTTCTAGCGATTATAACTGCATTATATGGGTAATAATGCATGTTATATTGATAATATCGGGAGTAATAAGTATAATTGTTACAGTTCTAGCGATAATAATAGTAAAATATGGCTAATAGTGCATGTTATATTGATAATAATAAAAGTAATAAGTTTAATTATTACAGTTCTAGCGATAATAACTGCATTATATGGGTAATAATGCATGCCATATTGATAATATTGGGAGTAATAAGTATAATTATTATAGTTCTAGCGATAATAATAGTAAAATATGGCAAAGGGTGCATGTTATATTGATAATAATAAAAGTAATAAGTATAGTTATTATACTTCTATCGATAATAACTCCATAATATGGGTAATAATGCACGTTATATTGCTAATAATATAAGTAATAAGTATATTTATTATAACTCTATCGATTATAACTGCATAATATGGGTAATAATGCATGTTATATCGATAATAATAAAAGTAATAAGTACATTTATTACAGTTCTAGCGATAATAACTGCATTATATGGGTAATAATGCATGTTATATTGATAATATCGGGAGTAATAAGTATAATTATTACAGTTTTAGCGATAATAACTGCATAATATGGGTAATAATGTATGTTATATTGATGATAATATAAGTAATAAGTATAATTATTACAGTTCTCTCGATTATAACTGCATAATATGGGTAATAATGCATGTTATATTGATAATAATAAAAGCAATAAGTATATTTATTATAGTTCTATCAATAATAACTGCATAATATGTGTAATAATGCATGTTATCTTGATGATAATAAAAGTAAGAAGTATATTTATTACAGTTCTAGCGATAATAACTTCATAATATGGGTAATAATGCATGTCATATTGATGATAATATAAGTAATGAATATAATTATTACAGTTCTAGCGATTATAACTGCATTATATGGGTAATGATGCATGCTATATTGATAATATCGGGAGTAATAAGTATACTTATTATTGTTCTAGCGATAATAATAGTAAAATATGGCTAATAGTGCATGTTATATTGATAATAATAAAAGTAATAAGTATATTTATTATAGTTCTACCGATTATATCTGCATAATATGGGTAATCATGCATGTTATATTGATAATAATATAAGTAATAAGTATAATTATTACAGTTCTTGCGATAATAACTGCATAATATGGGTAATAATGCATGTTATATTGATAATAATATAAGTAATACGTATATTTATTATAGTTCTAGCGATTGTAACTGCATAATATGGGTAATAATGCATGTTATATTGATGATAATAAAAGTAATACGTATATTTATTATAGTTCCAGCGATAATAACTGCATAATATGGGTAATAATGCATGTTATATTGATAATAATATAAGTAATAAGTATACTTATTACAGTTCTAGCGATAATAACTGCATTATATGGGTAATAATGGATATTATATTGATAATGTCGGGAGTAATAAGTATATATATTATAGTTCTAGCGATAATAACTGCATAATATGGGTAATAATGCATGTTATATTGATAATAATATAAGTACTAAGTATATTTATTATAGTTCTAGCGATTGTAACTGCATAATATGGGTAATAGTGCATGTTATATTGATAATAATATAAGTGATAAGTATACTTATTACAGTTCTAGCGATAATAACTGCATTATATGGGTAATAATGCATGTTATATTGATAATATTGGGAGTAATAAGTATAATTATTATAGTTCTAGCGATAATAATAGTAAAATATGACTAATAGTGCATGTTATATTGATAATAATAAAAGTGATAAGTATATTTATTATAGTTCTACCGATTATATCTGCATAATATGGGTAATCATGCATGTTATATTGATAATAATATAAGTAATAAGTATAATTATTACAGTTCTTGCGATAATAACTGCATAATATGGGTAATAATGCATGTTATATTGGTAATAATATAAGTAATACGTATATTTATTATAGTTCTAGCGATTGTAACTGCATAATATGGGTAATAATGCATGTTATATTGATAATAATATAAGTAATAAGTATATTTATTACAGTTCTATCGATAATAACTGCATTATATGCGTAATAATGCATGTTATATTGATAATATCGGGAGTAATAAGTATAATTATTATAGTTCTAGCGATAATAATTGTAAAATATGGCTAATAGTGCATGTTATATTGATAATAATAAAAGTAATAAGTATATTTATTATAGTTCTATAAATAATAACTGCATAATATGGGTAATAATGCATGTTATATTGATAATAATATAAGTAATAAGTATACTTATTACAGTTCTAGCGATAATAACTGCATTATATGGGTAATAATGCATGTTATACAGATAATAATAAAAGTAATAAGTATATTTATTATAGTTCTATCGATAATAACTGCATAATATGGGTAATAATGCATGTTATATTGATGATAATTAAAGTGCTAAGTATATTTATTATAGTTCTAGCGATTATAACTGCATAATATGCGTAATAATGCATGTTATATTGAGAATAATATAAGTAATAAGTATATCTATTATAGTTCTATCAATAATAACTGCATAATATGGGTAATAATGCATGTTATATTGATAATAATATAAGTAATAAGTATACTTATTACAGTTCTAGCGACAATAACTGCATTATATGGGTAATAATGCATGTTATACAGATAATAATAAAAGTAATAAGTATATTTATTATAGTTCTCTCGATAATAACTGCATAATATGGGTAATAATGCATGTTATATTGATGATAATTAAAGTACTAAGTATATTTATTATAGTTCTAGCGATTGTAACTGCATAATATGGGTAATAATGCATGTCATATTGATAATAATATAAGTAATAAGTATAATTATTGCAGTTCTAGCGATAATAACTGCATTATATGCGTAATAATGCATGTTATATTGATAATATCGGGAGTAATAAGTATAATTATTACAGTTCTAGCGATAATAACTGCATTATATGGGTAATAATGCATGTTATATTGATAATATTGGGAGTAATAAGTATAATTATTATAGTTCAAGCGATAAAAATAGTAAAATATGGCTAATAGTGCATGTTATATTGATAATAATAAAAGTAATAATTATATTTATTATAATTCTATCGATAATAACTGCATAATATGGGTAATAATGCATGTTATATTGATAATAATAAAAGCAATAAGTATATTTATTATAGTTCTATCAATAATAACTGCATAATATGTGTAATAATGCATGTTATCTTGATGATAATAAAAGTAAGAAGTATATTTATTACAGTTCTAGCGATAATAACTGCATAATATGGGTAATAATGCATGTTATATTGATGATAATATAAGTAATGAATATAATTATTACAGTTCTAGCGATTATAACTGCATTATATGGGTAATGATGCATGCTATATTGATAATATCGGGAGTAATAAGTATACTTATTATTGTTCTAGCGATAATAATAGTAAAATATGGCTAATAGTGCATGTTATATTGATAATAATAAAAGTAATAAGTATATTTATTATAGTTCTACCGATTATATCTGCATAATATGGGTAATCATGCATGTTATATTGATAATAATATAAGTAATAAGTATAATTATTACAGTTCTTGCGATAATAACTGCATAATATGGGTAATAATGCACGTTATATTGCTAATAATATAAGTAATAAGTATAATTATTACAGTTCTAGCGATAATAACTGCATTATATGGGTAATAATGCATGTTATATTGATAATATCGGGAGTAATAAGTATAATTATTATAGTTCTAGCGATAATAATTGTAAAATATGGCTAAGAGTGCATGTTATATTGATAATAATAAAAGTAATAAGAATAGTTACTATACTTCTATCGATAATAACTCCATAATATGGGTAATAATGCACGTTATATTGCTAATAATATAAGTAATAAGTATATTTATTATAGCTCTATCGATTATAACTGCATAATATGGGTAATAATGCATGTTATATCGATAATAATAAAAGTAATAAGTACATTTATTATAGTTCTATCGATAATAACTGCAAAATATGGGTAATAATGCATGTTATATTGATAATAATAAAAGTAATTAGTATATTTATTATAGTTCTATCGATAAAAACTGCATAATATGGGTAATAATGCATGTTATATTGATAATATCGGGAGTAATAAGTATAATTATTACAGTTCTAGCGATAATAATAGTAAAATATGGCTAATAGTGCATGTTATATTGATAATAATAAAAGTAATAAGTTTAATTATTACAGTTCTAGCGATAATAACTGCATTACATGGGTAATAATGCATGCTATATTGATAATATCGGGAGTAATAAGTATAATTATTATAGTTCTAGCGATAATAATAGTAAAATATGGCTAAGAGTGCATGTTATATTGATAATAATAAAAGTAATAAGTATAGTTATTATACTTCTATCGATAATAACTCCATAATATGGGTAATAATGCACGTTATATTGCTAACAATATAAGTAATAAGTAAAGTTATTATAGCTCTATCGATTATAACTGCATAATATGGGTAATAATGCATGTTATATTGATAATAATAAAAGTAATAAGTATAGTTATTATACTTCTATCGATAATAACTCCATAATATGGGTAATAATGCACGTTATATTGCTCATAATATAAGTAATAAGTATATTTATTATAGCTCTATCGATTATAACTGCAAAATATGGGTAATAATGCATGTTAGATTGATAATAATAAAAGTAATAAGTATATTTATTACAGATCTATCATTAATAACTGCATAATATGGGTAATAATGCATGTTATATTGATAATAATATAAGTAATAGGTATAATTATTACAGTTCTAGCGATAATAACTGCATAATATGGGTAATAATGCACGTTATATTGCTAATAATATAAGTAATAAGTATAATTATTACAGTTCTAGCGATTATAACTGCATTATATGGGTAATAATGCATGTTATATTGATAATATCGGGAGTAATAAGTATAATTGTTACAGTTCTAGCGATAATAATAGTAAAATATGGCTAATAGTGCATGTTATATTGATAATAATAAAAGTAATAAGTTTAATTGTTACAGTTCTAGCGATAATAACTGCATTATATGGGTAATAATGCATGCCATATTGATAATATTGGGAGTAATAAGTATAATTATTATAGTTCTAGCGATAATAATAGTAAAATATGGCAAAGGGTGCATGTTATATTGATAATAATAAAAGTAATAAGTATAGTTATTATACTTCTATCGATAATAACTCCATAATATGGGTAATAATGCACGTTATATTGCTAATAATATAAGTAATAAGTATATTTATTATAACTCTATCGATTATAACTGCATAATATGGGTAATAATGCATGTTATATCGATAATAATAAAAGTAATAAGTACATTTATTACAGTTCTAGCGATAATAACTGCATTATATGGGTAATAATGCATGTTATATTGATAATATCGGGAGTAATAAGTATAATTATTACAGTTTTAGCGATAATAACTGCATAATATGGGTAATAATGTATGTTATATTGATGATAATATAAGTAATAAGTATAATTATTACAGTTCTCTCGATTATAACTGCATAATATGGGTAATAATGCATGTTATATTGATAATAATAAAAGCAATAAGTATATTTATTATAGTTCTATCAATAATAACTGCATAATATGTGTAATAATGCATGTTATCTTGATGATAATAAAAGTAAGAAGTATATTTATTACAGTTCTAGCGATAATAACTTCATAATATGGGTAATAATGCATGTCATATTGATGATAATATAAGTAATGAATATAATTATTACAGTTCTAGCGATTATAACTGCATTATATGGGTAATGATGCATGCTATATTGATAATATCGGGAGTAATAAGTATACTTATTATTGTTCTAGCGATAATAATAGTAAAATATGGCTAATAGTGCATGTTATATTGATAATAATAAAAGTAATAAGTATATTTATTATAGTTCTACCGATTATATCTGCATAATATGGGTAATCATGCATGTTATATTGATAATAATATAAGTAATAAGTATAATTATTACAGTTCTTGCGATAATAACTGCATAATATGGGTAATAATGCATGTTATATTGATAATAATATAAGTAATACGTATATTTATTATAGTTCTAGCGATTGTAACTGCATAATATGGGTAATAATGCATGTTATATTGATGATAATAAAAGTAATACGTATATTTATTATAGTTCCAGCGATAATAACTGCATAATATGGGTAATAATGCATGTTATATTGATAATAATATAAGTAATAAGTATACTTATTACAGTTCTAGCGATAATAACTGCATTATATGGGTAATAATGGATATTATATTGATAATGTCGGGAGTAATAAGTATATATATTATAGTTCTAGCGATAATAACTGCATAATATGGGTAATAATGCATGTTATATTGATAATAATATAAGTACTAAGTATATTTATTATAGTTCTAGCGATTGTAACTGCATAATATGGGTAATAGTGCATGTTATATTGATAATAATATAAGTGATAAGTATACTTATTACAGTTCTAGCGATAATAACTGCATTATATGGGTAATAATGCATGTTATATTGATAATATTGGGAGTAATAAGTATAATTATTATAGTTCTAGCGATAATAATAGTAAAATATGACTAATAGTGCATGTTATATTGATAATAATAAAAGTGATAAGTATATTTATTATAGTTCTACCGATTATATCTGCATAATATGGGTAATCATGCATGTTATATTGATAATAATATAAGTAATAAGTATAATTATTACAGTTCTTGCGATAATAACTGCATAATATGGGTAATAATGCATGTTATATTGGTAATAATATAAGTAATACGTATATTTATTATAGTTCTAGCGATTGTAACTGCATAATATGGGTAATAATGCATGTTATATTGATAATAATATAAGTAATAAGTATATTTATTACAGTTCTATCGATAATAACTGCATTATATGCGTAATAATGCATGTTATATTGATAATATCGGGAGTAATAAGTATAATTATTATAGTTCTAGCGATAATAATTGTAAAATATGGCTAATAGTGCATGTTATATTGATAATAATAAAAGTAATAAGTATATTTATTATAGTTCTATAAATAATAACTGCATAATATGGGTAATAATGCATGTTATATTGATAATAATATAAGTAATAAGTATACTTATTACAGTTCTAGCGATAATAACTGCATTATATGGGTAATAATGCATGTTATACAGATAATAATAAAAGTAATAAGTATATTTATTATAGTTCTATCGATAATAACTGCATAATATGGGTAATAATGCATGTTATATTGATGATAATTAAAGTGCTAAGTATATTTATTATAGTTCTAGCGATTATAACTGCATAATATGCGTAATAATGCATGTTATATTGAGAATAATATAAGTAATAAGTATATCTATTATAGTTCTATCAATAATAACTGCATAATATGGGTAATAATGCATGTTATATTGATAATAATATAAGTAATAAGTATACTTATTACAGTTCTAGCGACAATAACTGCATTATATGGGTAATAATGCATGTTATACAGATAATAATAAAAGTAATAAGTATATTTATTATAGTTCTCTCGATAATAACTGCATAATATGGGTAATAATGCATGTTATATTGATGATAATTAAAGTACTAAGTATATTTATTATAGTTCTAGCGATTGTAACTGCATAATATGGGTAATAATGCATGTCATATTGATAATAATATAAGTAATAAGTATAATTATTGCAGTTCTAGCGATAATAACTGCATTATATGCGTAATAATGCATGTTATATTGATAATATCGGGAGTAATAAGTATAATTATTACAGTTCTAGCGATAATAACTGCATTATATGGGTAATAATGCATGTTATATTGATAATATTGGGAGTAATAAGTATAATTATTATAGTTCAAGCGATAAAAATAGTAAAATATGGCTAATAGTGCATGTTATATTGATAATAATAAAAGTAATAATTATATTTATTATAATTCTATCGATAATAACTGCATAATATGGGTAATAATGCATGTTATATTGATAATAATATAAGTAGTAAGTATATTTATTATAGTTCTAGCGATTATAACTGCATAATATGGGTAATAATGCATGTTATATTGAGAATAATATAAGTAATAAGTATAATTATTACAGTTCTAGCGATAATAACTGCATTATATGGGTAATAATGCATGTTACATTGATAATATTGGGAGTAATAAGCATAATTATTATAGTTCTAGCGATAATAATAGTAAAATATGGCTAATAGTGCATGTTATATTGATAACAATAAAAGTAATAAGTATACTTATTATAGTTCTATCGATAATAACTGCAAAATATGGGTAATAATGCATGTTATATCGATAATAATAAAAGTAATAAGTACATTTATTATAGTTCTATCGATAATAACTGCAAAATATGGGTAATAATGCATGTTATATTGATAATAATAAAAGTAATTAGTATATTTATTATAGTTCTATCGATAAAAACTGCATAATATGGGTAATAATGCATGTTATATTGATAATATCGGGAGTAATAAGTATAATTATTACAGTTCTAGCGATAATAATAGTAAAATATGGCTAATAGTGCATGTTATATTGATAATAATAAAAGTAATAAGTTTAATTATTACAGTTCTAGCGATAATAACTGCATTATATGGGTAATAATGCATGCTATATTGATAATATCGGGAGTAATAAGTATAATTATTATAGTTCTAGCGATAATAATAGTAAAATATGGCTAAGAGTGCATGTTATATTGATAATAATAAAAGTAATAAGTATAGTTATTATACTTCTATCGATAATAACTCCATAATATGGGTAATAATGCACGTTATATTGCTAACAATATAAGTAATAAGTAAAGTTATTATAGCTCTATCGATTATAACTGCATAATATGGGTAATAATGCCTGTTATATTGATAATAATAAAAGTAATAAGTATAGTTATTATACTTCTATCGATAATAACTCCATAATATGGGTAATAATGCACGTTATATTGCTAATAATATAAGTAATAAGTATATTTATTATAACTCTATCGATTATAACTGCATAATATGGGTAATAATGCATGTTATATCGATAATAATAAAAGTAATAAGTACATTTATTACAGTTCTAGCGATAATAACTGCATTATATGGGTAATAATGCATGTTATATTGATAATATCGGGAGTAATAAGTATAGTTATTACAGTTTTAGCGATAATAACTGCATAATATGGGTAATAATGTATGTTATATTGATGATAATATAAGTAATAAGTATAATTATTACAGTTCTCTCGATTATAACTGCATAATATGGGTAATAATGCATGTTATATTGATAATAATAAAAGCAATAAGTATATTTATTATAGTTCTATCAATAATAACTGCATAATATGTGTAATAATGCATGTTATCTTGATGATAATAAAAGTAAGAAGTATATTTATTACAGTTCTAGCGATAATAACTGCATAATATGGGTAATAATGCATGTTATATTGATGATAATATAAGTAATGAATATAATTATTACAGTTCTAGCGATTATAACTGCATTATATGGGTAATGATGCATGCTATATTGATAATATCGGGAGTAATAAGTATACTTATGATTGTTCTAGCGATAATAATAGTAAAATATGGCTAATAGTGCATGTTATATTGATAATAATAAAAGTAATAAGTATATTTATTATAGTTCTATCGATAATAACTGCATAATATCGGTAATAATGCATGTTATATTGATGATAATATAAGTAATAAGTATACTTATTACAGTTCTAGCGATAATAACTGCATTATATGGGTAATAATGCATGTTATATTGATAATATTGGGAGTAATAAGTATAATTATTATAGTTCTAGCGATAATAATAGTAAAATATGACTAATAGTGCATGTTATATTGATAATAATAAAAGTAATAAGTATATTTATTATAGTTCTACCGATTATATCTGCATAATATGGGTAATCATGCATGTTATATTGATAATAATATAAGTAATAAGTATAATTATTACAGTTCTAGCGATAATAACTGCATTATATGGGTAATAATGCATGTTATATTGATAATATTGGGAGTAATAAGTATAATTATTATAGTTCAAGCGATAAAAATAGTAAAATATGGCTAATAGTGCATGTTATATTGATAATAATAAAAGTAATAATTATATTTATTATAATTCTATCGATAATAACTGCATAATATGGGTAATAATGCATGTTATATTGATAATAATATAAGTAGTAAGTATATTTATTATAGTTCTAGCGATTATAACTGCATAATATGGGTAATAATGCATGTTATATTGAGAATAATATAAGTAATAAGTATAATTATTACAGTTCTAGCGATAATAACTGCATTATATGGGTAATAATGCATGTTACATTGATAATATTGGGAGTAATAAGCATAATTATTATAGTTCTAGCGATAATAATAGTAAAATATGGCTAATAGTGCATGTTATATTGATAACAATAAAAGTAATAAGTATACTTATTATAGTTCTATCGATAATAACTGCAAAATATGGGTAATAATGCATGTTATATTGATAATAATAAAAGTAATAAGTATATTTATTACAGTTCTATCATTAATAACTGCATAATATGGGTAATAATGCATGTTATATTGATGATAATAAAAGTAATAAATATAATTATTACAGTTCTAGCGATGATAACTGCATAATATGCGTAATAATGCATGTTATATTGATGATAATATAAGTAATAAGTATAATTATTACAGTTCTCTCGATTATAACTGCATAATATGGGTAATAATGCATGTTATATTGATAATAATAAAAGTAATAAGTATATTTATTACAGTTCTATCAATAATAACTGCATAATATGGGTAATAATGCATGTTACATTGATGATAATAAAAGTAATAAGTATAATTATTACAGTTCTAGCGATAATAACTGCATAATATGGGTAATAATGCACGTTATATTGCTAATAATATAAGTAATAAGTATAATTATTACAGTTCTAGCGATAATAACTGCATTATATGGGTAATAATGCATGTTATATTGATAATATCGGGAGTAATAAGTATAATTATTATAGTTCTAGCGATAATAATTGTAAAATATGGCTAAGAGTGCATGTTATATTGATAATAATAAAAGTAATAAGTATAGTTACTATACTTCTATCGATAATAACTCCATAATATGGGTAATAATGCACGTTATATTGCTAATAATATAAGTAATAAGTATATTTATTATAGCTCTATCGATTATAACTGCATAATATGGGTAATAATGCATGTTATATCGATAATAATAAAAGTAATAAGTACATTTATTATAGTTCTATCGATAATAACTGCAAAATATGGGTAATAATGCATGTTATATTGATAATAATAAAAGTAATTAGTATATTTATTATAGTTCTATCGATAAAAACTGCATAATATGGGTAATAATGCATGTTATATTGATAATATCGGGAGTAATAAGTATAATTATTACAGTTCTAGCGATAATAATAGTAAAATATGGCTAATAGTGCATGTTATATTGATAATAATAAAAGTAATAAGTTTAATTATTACAGTTCTAGCGATAATAACTGCATTATATGGGTAATAATGCATGCTATATTGATAATATCGGGAGTAATAAGTATAATTATTATAGTTCTAGCGATAATAATAGTAAAATATGGCTAAGAGTGCATGTTATATTGATAATAATAAAAGTAATAAGTATAGTTATTATACTTCTATCGATAATAACTCCATAATATGGGTAATAATGCACGTTATATTGCTAACAATATAAGTAATAAGTAAAGTTATTATAGCTCTATCGATTATAACTGCATAATATGGGTAATAATGCATGTTATATTGATAATAATAAAAGTAATAAGTATAGTTATTATACTTCTATCGATAATAACTCCATAATATGGGTAATAATGCACGTTATATTGCTAATAATATAAGTAATAAGTATATTTATTATAACTCTATCGATTATAACTGCATAATATGGGTAATAATGCATGTTATATCGATAATAATAAAAGTAATAAGTACATTTATTACAGTTCTAGCGATAATAACTGCATTATATGGGTAATAATGCATGTTATATTGATAATATCGGGAGTAATAAGTATAGTTATTACAGTTTTAGCGATAATAACTGCATAATATGGGTAATAATGTATGTTATATTGATGATAATATAAGTAATAAGTATAATTATTACAGTTCTCTCGATTATAACTGCATAATATGGGTAATAATGCATGTTATATTGATAATAATAAAAGCAATAAGTATATTTATTATAGTTCTATCAATAATAACTGCATAATATGTGTAATAATGCATGTTATCTTGATGATAATAAAAGTAAGAAGTATATTTATTACAGTTCTAGCGATAATAACTGCATAATATGGGTAATAATGCATGTTATATTGATGATAATATAAGTAATGAATATAATTATTACAGTTCTAGCGATTATAACTGCATTATATGGGTAATGATGCATGCTATATTGATAATATCGGGAGTAATAAGTATACTTATTATTGTTCTAGCGATAATAATAGTAAAATATGGCTAATAGTGCATGTTATATTGATAATAATAAAAGCAATAAGTATATTTATTATAGTTCTATCGATAATAACTGCATAATATCGGTAATAATGCATGTTATATTGATGATAATATAAGTAATAAGTATACTTATTACAGTTCTAGCGATAATAACTGCATTATATGGGTAATAATGCATGTTATATTGATAATATTGGGAGTAATAAGTATAATTATTATAGTTCTAGCGATAGTAATAGTAAAATATGACTAATAGTGCATGTTATATTGATAATAATAAAAGTAATAAGTATATTTATTATAGTTCTACCGATTATATCTGCATAATATGGGTAATCATGCATGTTATATTGATAATAATATAAGTAATAAGTATAATTATTACAGTTCTTGCGATAATAACTGCATAATATGGGTAATAATGCATGCTATATTGATAATAATATAAGTAATACGTATATTTATTATAGTTCTAGCGATAATAATAGTAAAATATGGCTAATAGTGCATGTTATATTGATAATAATAAAAGTAATAAGTATATTTATTATAGTTCTACCGATTATATCTGCATAATATGGGTAATCATGCATGTTATATTGATAATAATATAAGTAATAAGTATAATTATTACAGTTCTTGCGATAATAACTGCATAATATGGGTAATAATGCATGTTATATTGATAATAATATAAGTAATACGTATATTTATTATAGTTCTAGCGATTGTAACTGCATAATATGGGTAATAATGCATGTTATACTGATGATAATAAAAGTAATACGTATATTTATTATAGTTCCAGCGATAATAACTGCATAATATGGGTAATAATGCATGTTATATTGATAATAATATAAGTAATAAGTATACTTATTACAGTTCTAGCGATAATAACTGCATTATATGGGTAATAATGGATATTATATTGATAATGTCGGGAGTAATAAGTATATATATTATAGTTCTAGCGATAATAACTGCATAATATGGGTAATAATGCATGTTATATTGATAATAATATAAGTACTAAGTATATTTATTATAGTTCTAGCGATTGTAACTGCATAATATGGGTAATAATGCATGTTATATTGATAATAATATAAGTACTAAGTATATTTATTATAGTTCTAGCGATTGTAACTGCATAATATGGGTAATAATGCATGTTATATTGATAATAATAAAAGTAATAAGTATATTTATTATAGTTCTATAAATAATAACTGCATAATATGGGTAATAATGCATGTTATATTGATAATAATATAAGTAATAAGTATACTTATTACAGTTCTAGCGATAATAACTGCATTATATGGGTAATAATGCATGTTATACAGATAATAATAAAAGTAATAAGTACATTTATTATAGTTCTATCGATAATAACTGCATAATATGGGTAATAATGCATGTTATATTGATGATAATTAAAGTACTAAGTATATTTATTATAGTTCTAGCGATTATAACTGCATAATATGCGTAATAATGCATGTTATATTGAGAATAATATAAGTAATAAGTATATCTATTATAGTTCTATCAATAATAACTGCATAATATGGGTAATAATGCATGTTATATTGATAATAATATAAGTAATAAGTATACTTATTACAGTTCTAGCGATAATAACTGCATTATATGGGTAATAATGCATGTTATACAGATAATAATAAAAGTAATAAGTATATTTATTATAGTTCTATCGATAATAACTGCATAATATGGGTAATAATGCATGTTATATTGATGATAATTAAAGTACTAAGTATATTTATTATAGTTCTAGCGATTGTAACTGCATAATATGGGTAATAATGCATGTTATATTGATAATAATATAAGTAATAAGTATACTTATTACAGTTCTAGCGATAATAACTGCATAATAAGGGTAATAATGCATGTTATACAGATAATAATAAAAGTAATAAGTATATTTATTATAGTTCTATCGATAATAACTGCATAATATGGGTAATAATGCATGTTATATTGATGATAATTAAAGTAATAAGTATATTTATTATAGTTCTAGCGATTGTAACTGCATAATATGGGTAATAATGCATGTCATATTGATAATAATATAAGTAATAAGTATAATTATTGCAGTTCTAGCGATAATAACTGCATTATATGCGTAATAATGCATGTTATATTGATAATATCGGGAGTAATAAGTATAATTATTACAGTTCTAGCGATAATAACTGCATTATATGGGTAATAATGCATGTTATATTGATAATATTGGGAGTAATAAGTATAATTATTATAGTTCAAGCGATAAAAATAGTAAAATATGGCTAATAGTGCATGTTATATTGATAATAATAAAAGTAATAATTATATTTATTATAATTCTATCGATAATAACTGCATAATATGGGTAATAATGCATGTTATATTGATAATAATATAAGTAGTAAATATATTTATTATAGTTCTAGCGATTATAACTGCATAATATGGGTAATAATGCATGTTATATTGAGAATAATATAAGTAATAAGTATAATTATTACAGTTCTAGCGATAATAACTGCATTATATGGGTAATAATGCATGTTACATTGATAATATTGGGAGTAATAAGCATAATTATTATAGTTCTAGCGATAATAATAGTAAAATATGGCTAATAGTGCATGTTATATTGATAACAATAAAAGTAATAAGTATACTTATTACAGTTCTAGCGATAATAACTGCATTATATGGGTAATAATGGATGTTATATTGATAATGTCGGGAGTAATAAGTATATATATTATAGTTCTAGCGATAATAACTGCATAATATGGGTAATAATGCATGTTATATTGAGAATAATATAAGTAATAAGTATAATTATTACAGTTCTAGCGATAATAACTGCATTATATGGGTAATAATGCATGTCATATTGATAATATTGGGAGTAATAAGTATAATTATTATAGTTCTAGCGATAATAATAGTAAAATATGGCTAATAGTGCATGTTATATTGATAATAATAAAAGTAATAAGTATATTAATTATAGTTCTACCGATTATATCTGCATAATATGGGTAATCATGCATGTTATATTGATAATAATATAAGTAATAAGTATATTTATTACAGTTCTATCGATAATAACTGCATTATATGGGTAATAATGCACGTTATATTGAAAATATTGGGAGTAATAAGTATAATTATTATAGTTCTAGCGATAATAGTAGTAAAATATGGCTAATAGTGCATGTTATATTGATAAAAATAAAAGTAGTAAGTATATTTATTATAGTTCTATCGATAAAAACTGCATAATGTGGGTAATAATGCATGTTATATTGATAATAATATAAGTAATAAGTAAATTTATTATAGTTCTAGCGATTATAACTGCATAATATGGGTAATAATGCATGTTATATTGAGAATAATATAAGTAATAAGTATAATTATTACAGTTCTAGCGATAATAACTGCATTATATGGGTAATAATGCATGTTACATTGATAATATTGGGAGTAATAAGCATAATTATTATAGTTCTAGCGATAATAATAGTAAAATATGGCTAATAGTGCATGTTATATTGATAATAATAAAAGTAATAAGTATATTTATTACAGTTCTATCGATAATAACTGCATAATATGGGTAATAATGCATGTTATATTGATGATAATAAAAGTAATACGTATATTTATTATAGTTCCAGCGATAATAACTGCATAATATGGGTAA
Source organism: Megachile leachella (assembly GCA_963576845.1). Taxonomy (NCBI): domain Eukaryota; kingdom Metazoa; phylum Arthropoda; class Insecta; order Hymenoptera; family Megachilidae; genus Megachile; species Megachile leachella. The sequence continues at coordinate 1,430,131 of CAUYWW010000252.1, read as the reverse complement.
TAATGTATGTTATATTGATAATAATATAAGTAATAAGTATACTTATTACAGTTCTAGCGATAATAACTGCATTATATGGGTAATAATCGATATTATATTGATAATGTCGGGAGTAATAAGTATATATATTATAGTTCTAGCGATAATAACTGCATCATATGGGTAATAATGCATGTTATATTGATGGTCACAAAAGTAATAAGTATTTTTATTACAGTTCTAGCGATAATAACTGCATAATATGGGTAATAATGCATGTTATATAGATGATAATAAAAGTACTAAGTATATTTATTGTAGTTCTAGCGATTGTAACTGCATAATATGGGTAATAATGCATGTTATATTGATAATAATATAAGTAATAAGTATATTTATTACAGTTCTATCGATAATAACTGCATAATATTGGTAATAATGCATGTTATATTGATGATAATAAAAGTAATACGTATATTTATTATAGTTCTAGCGATAATAACTGCATAATATGGGTAATAATGCATGTTATATTGATAATAATATAAGTAATAAGTATACTTATTACAGTTCTAGCGATAATAACTGCATAATATGGGTAATAATGCATGTTATACAGATAATAATAAAAGTAATAAGTATATTTATTATAGTTCTATCGATAATAACTGCATAATATGGGTAATAATGCATGTTATATTGATGATAATAAAAGTACTAAGTATATTTATTGTAGTTCTAGCGATTGTAACTGCATAATATGGGTAATAATGCATGTTATATTGATAATATTGGGAGTAATAAGTATAATTATTATAGTTCTAGCGATAGAAATAGTAAAATATGGCTAATAGTGCATGTTATATTGATAATAATAAAAGTAATAATTATATTTATTATAATTCTATCGATAATAACTGCATAATATGGGTAATAATGCATGTTATATTGATAATAATATAAGTAATAAGTATATTTATTATAGTTCTAGCGATTATAACTGCATAATATGGGTAATAATGCATGTCATATTGATAATATTGGGAGTAATAAGTATAATTATTATAGTTCTAGCGATAAAAATAGTAAAATATGGCTAATAGTGCATGTTATATTGATAATAATAAAAGTAATAATTATATTTATTATAATTCTATCGATAATAACTGCATAATATGGGTAATAATGCATGTTATATTGATAATAATATAAGTAATAAGTATACTTATTACAGTTCTAGCGATAATAACTGCATTATATGGGTAATAATGGATATTATATTGATAATGTCGGGAGTAATAAGTATATATATTATAGTTCTAGCGATAATAACTGCATAATATGGGTAATAATGCATGTGATATTGATAATAATATAAGTAATAAGTATACTTATTACAGTTCTAGCGATAATAACTGCATAATATGGGTAATAATGCATGTTATACAGATAATAATAAAAGTAATAAGTATATTTATTATAGTTCTATCGATAATAACTGCATAATATGGGAAATAATGCATGTTATATTGATGATAATTAAAGTACTAAGTATATTTATTATAGTTCTAGCGATTGTAACTGCATAATATGGGTAATAATGCATGTTATATTGATAATAATATAAGTAATAAGTATACTTATTACAGTTCTAGCGATAATAACTGCATTATATGGGTAATAATGCATGTTATATTGATAATAATATAAGTAATAAGTATATTTATTATAGTTCTAGCGATTGTAACTGCATAATATGGGTAATAATGCATGTTATATTGATAATAATATAAGTAATAAGTATACTTATTACAGTCCTAGCGATAATAACTGCATAATATGGGTAATAATGCATGTTATACAGATAATAATAAAAGTAATAAGTATATTTATTATAGTTCTATCGATAATAACTGCATAATATGGGTAATAATGCATGTTATATTGATGATAATAAAAGTACTAAGTATATTTATTGTAGTTCTAGCGATTGTAACTGCATAATATGGGTAATAATGCATGTTATATTGATAATATTGGGAGTAATAAGTATAATTATTATAGTTCTAGCGATAGAAATAGTAAAATATGGCTAATAGTGCATGTTATATTGATAATAATAAAAGTAATAATTATATTTATTATAATTCTATCGATAATAACTGCATAATATGGGTAATAATGCATGTTATATTGATAATAATATAAGTAATAAGTATATTTATTATAGTTCTAGCGATTATAACTGCATAATATGGGTAATAATGCATGTCATATTGATAATATTGGGAGTAATAAGTATAATTATTATAGTTCTAGCGATAAAAATAGTAAAATATGGCTAATAGTGCATGTTATATTGATAATAATAAAAGTAATAATTATATTTATTATAATTCTATCGATAATAACTGCATAATATGGGTAATAATGCATGTTATATTGATAATAATATAAGTAATAAGTATACTTATTACAGTTCTAGCGATAATAACTGCATTATATGGGTAATAATGGATATTATATTGATAATGTCGGGAGTAATAAGTATATATATTATAGTTCTAGCGATAATAACTGCATAATATGGGTAATAATGCATGTGATATTGATAATAATATAAGTAATAAGTATACTTATTACAGTTCTAGCGATAATAACTGCATAATATGGGTAATAATGCATGTTATACAGATAATAATAAAAGTAATAAGTATATTTATTATAGTTCTATCGATAATAACTGCATAATATGGGAAATAATGCATGTTATATTGATGATAATTAAAGTACTAAGTATATTTATTATAGTTCTAGCGATTGTAACTGCATAATATGGGTAATAATGCATGTTATATTGATAATAATATAAGTAATAAGTATACTTATTACAGTTCTAGCGATAATAACTGCATTATATGGGTAATAATGCATGTTATATTGATAATAATATAAGTAATAAGTATATTTATTATAGTTCTAGCGATTATAACTGCATAATATGGGTAATAATGCATGTTATATTGATAATATTGGGAGTAATAAGTATAATTATTATAGTTCTAGCGATAATAATAGTAAAATATGACTAATAGTGCATGTTATATTGATAATAATAAAAGTGATAAGTATATTTATTATAGTTCTACCGATTATATCTGCATAATATGGGTAATCATGCATGTTATATTGATAATAATATAAGTAATAAGTATAATTATTACAGTTCTTGCGATAATAACTGCATAATATGGGTAATAATGCATGTTATATTGGTAATAATATAAGTAATACGTATATTTATTATAGTTCTAGCGATTGTAACTGCATAATATGGGTAATAATGCATGTTATATTGATAATAATATAAGTAATAAGTATATTTATTACAGTTCTATCGATAATAACTGCATTATATGCGTAATAATGCATGTTATATTGACAATATCGGGAGTAATAAGTATAATTATTATAGTTCTAGCGATAATAATTGTAAAATATGGCTAATAGTGCATGTTATATTGATAATAATAAAAGTAATAAGTATATTTATTATAGTTCTATAAATAATAACTGCATAATATGGGTAATAATGCATGTTATATTGATAATAATATAAGTAATAAGTATACTTATTACAGTTCTAGCGATAATAACTGCATTATATGGGTAATAATGCATGTTATACAGATAATAATAAAAGTAATAAGTATATTTATTATAGTTCTATCGATAATAACTGCATAATATGGGTAATAATGCATGTTATATTGATGATAATTAAAGTGCTAAGTATATTTATTATAGTTCTAGCGATTATAACTGCATAATATGCGTAATAATGCATGTTATATTGAGAATAATATAAGTAATAAGTATATCTATTATAGTTCTATCATTAATAACTGCATAATATGGGTAATAATGCATGTTATATTGATGATAATAAAAGTAATAAATATAATTATTACAGTTCTAGCGATGATAACTGCATAATATGCGTAATAATGCATGTTATATTGATGATAATATAAGTAATAAGTATAATTATTACAATTCTCTCGATTATAACTGCATAATATGGGTAATAATGCATGTTATATTGATAATAATAAAAGTAATAAGTATATTTATTACAGTTCTATCAATAATAACTGCATAATATGGGTAATAATGCATGTTACATTGATGATAATAAAAGTAATAAGTATAATTATTACAGTTCTAGCGATAATAACTGCATAATATGGGTAATAATGCACGTTATATTGCTAATAATATAAGTAATAAGTATAATTATTACAGTTCTAGCGATAATAACTGCATTATATGGGTAATAATGCATGTTATATTGATAATATCGGGAGTAATAAGTATAATTATTATAGTTCTAGCGATAATAATTGTAAAATATGGCTAAGAGTGCATGTTATATTGATAATAATAAAAGTAATAAGTATATTAATTATAGTTCTACCGATTATATCTGCATAATATGGGTAATCATGCATGTTATATTGATAATAATATAAGTAATAAGTATATTTATTACAGTTCTATCGATAATAACTGCATTATATGGGTAATAATGCACGTTATATTGAAAATATTGGGAGTAATAAGTATAATTATTATAGTTCTAGCGATAATAGTAGTAAAATATGGCTAATAGTGCATGTTATATTGATAAAAATAAAAGTAGTAAGTATATTTATTATAGTTCTATCGATAAAAACTGCATAATGTGGGTAATAATGCATGTTATATTGATAATAATATAAGTAATAAGTAAATTTATTATAGTTCTAGCGATTATAACTGCATAATATGGGTAATAATGCATGTTATATTGAGAATAATGTAAGTAATAAGTATAATTATTACAGTTCTAGCGATAATAACTGCATTATATGGGTAATAATGCATGTTACATTGATAATATTGGGAGTAATAAGCATAATTATTATAGTTCTAGCGATAATAATAGTAAAATATGGCTAATAGTGCATGTTATATTGATAATAATAAAAGTAATAAGTATATTTATTACAGTTCTATCGATAATAACTGCATAATATGGGTAATAATGCATGTTATATTGATGATAATAAAAGTAATACGTATATTTATTATAGTTCCAGCGATAATAACTGCATAATATGGGTAATAATGTATGTTATATTGATAATAATATAAGTAATAAGTATACTTATTACAGTTCTAGCGATAATAACTGCATTATATGGGTAATAATCGATATTATATTGATAATGTCGGGAGTAATAAGTATATATATTATAGTTCTAGCGATAATAACTGCATCATATGGGTAATAATGCATGTTATATTGATGGTCACAAAAGTAATAAGTATTTTTATTACAGTTCTAGCGATAATAACTGCATAATATGGGTAATAATGCATGTTATATAGATGATAATAAAAGTACTAAGTATATTTATTGTAGTTCTAGCGATTGTAACTGCATAATATGGGTAATAATGCATGTTATATTGATAATAATATAAGTAATAAGTATATTTATTACAGTTCTATCGATAATAACTGCATAATATTGGTAATAATGCATGTTATATTGATGATAATAAAAGTAATACGTATATTTATTATAGTTCTAGCGATAATAACTGCATAATATGGGTAATAATGCATGTTATATTGATAATAATATAAGTAATAAGTATACTTATTACAGTTCTAGCGATAATAACTGCATAATATGGGTAATAATGCATGTTATACAGATAATAATAAAAGTAATAAGTATATTTATTATAGTTCTATCGATAATAACTGCATAATATGGGTAATAATGCATGTTATATTGATGATAATAAAAGTACTAAGTATATTTATTGTAGTTCTAGCGATTGTAACTGCATAATATGGGTAATAATGCATGTTATATTGATAATATTGGGAGTAATAAGTATAATTATTATAGTTCTAGCGATAGAAATAGTAAAATATGGCTAATAGTGCATGTTATATTGATAATAATAAAAGTAATAATTATATTTATTATAATTCTATCGATAATAACTGCATAATATGGGTAATAATGCATGTTATATTGATAATAATATAAGTAATAAGTATATTTATTATAGTTCTAGCGATTATAACTGCATAATATGGGTAATAATGCATGTCATATTGATAATATTGGGAGTAATAAGTATAATTATTATAGTTCTAGCGATAATAATAGTAAAATATGGCTAATAGTGCATGTTATATTGATGATAATAAAAGTAATACGTATATTTATTATAGTTCTAGCGATAATAACTGCATAATATGGGTAATAATGCATGTTATATTGATAATAATATAAGTAATAAGTATACTTATTACAGTTCTAGCGATAATAACTGCATAATATGGGTAATAATGCATGTTATACAGATAATAATAAAAGTAATAAGTATATTTATTATAGTTCTATCGATAATAACTGCATAATATGGGTAATAATGCATGTTATATTGATGATAATAAAAGTACTAAGTATATTTATTGTAGTTCTAGCGATTGTAACTGCATAATATGGGTAATAATGCATGTTATATTGATAATATTGGGAGTAATAAGTATAATTATTATAGTTCTAGCGATAAAAATAGTAAAATATGGCTAATAGTGCATGTTATATTGATAATAATAAAAGTAATAATTATATTTATTATAATTCTATCGATAATAACTGCATAATATGGGTAATAATGCATGTTATATTGATAATAATATAAGTAATAAGTACATTTATTATAGTTCTAGCGATTATAACTGCATAATATGGGTAATAATGCATGTCATATTGATAATATTGGGAGTAATAAGTATAATTATTATAGTTCTAGCGATAAAAATAGTAAAATATGCCTAATAGTGCATGTTATATTGATAATAATAAAAGTAATAATTATATTTATTATAATTCTATCGATAATAACTGCATAATATGGGTAATAATGCATGTTATATTGATAATAATATAAGTAATAAGTATACTTATTACAGTTCTAGCGATAATAACTGCATTATATGGGTAATAATGGATATTATATTGATAATGTCGGGAGTAATAAGTATATATATTATAGTTCTAGCGATAATAACTGCATAATATGGGTAATAATGCATGTGATATTGATAATAATATAAGTAATAAGTATACTTATTACAGTTCTAGCGATAATAACTGCATAATATGGGTAATAATGCATGTTATACAGATAATAATAAAAGTAATAAGTATATTTATTATAGTTCTATCGATAATAACTGCATAATATGGGAAATAATGCATGTTATATTGATGATAATTAAAGTACTAAGTATATTTATTATAGTTCTAGCGATTGTAACTGCATAATATGGGTAATAATGCATGTTATATTGATAATAATATAAGTAATAAGTATACTTATTACAGTTCTAGCGATAATAACTGCATTATATGGGTAATAATGCATGTTATATTGATAATAATATAAGTAATAAGTATATTTATTATAGTTCTAGCGATTATAACTGCATAATATGGGTAATAATGCATGTTATATTGATAATATTGGGAGTAATAAGTATAATTATTATAGTTCTAGCGATAATAATAGTAAAATATGACTAATAGTGCATGTTATATTGATAATAATAAAAGTGATAAGTATATTTATTATAGTTCTACCGATTATATCTGCATAATATGGGTAATCATGCATGTTATATTGATAATAATATAAGTAATAAGTATAATTATTACAGTTCTTGCGATAATAACTGCATAATATGGGTAATAATGCATGTTATATTGGTAATAATATAAGTAATACGTATATTTATTATAGTTCTAGCGATTGTAACTGCATAATATGGGTAATAATGCATGTTATATTGATAATAATATAAGTAATAAGTATATTTATTACAGTTCTATCGATAATAACTGCATTATATGCGTAATAATGCATGTTATATTGACAATATCGGGAGTAATAAGTATAATTATTATAGTTCTAGCGATAATAATTGTAAAATATGGCTAATAGTGCATGTTATATTGATAATAATAAAAGTAATAAGTATATTTATTATAGTTCTATAAATAATAACTGCATAATATGGGTAATAATGCATGTTATATTGATAATAATATAAGTAATAAGTATACTTATTACAGTTCTAGCGATAATAACTGCATTATATGGGTAATAATGCATGTTATACAGATAATAATAAAAGTAATAAGTATATTTATTATAGTTCTATCGATAATAACTGCATAATATGGGTAATAATGCATGTTATATTGATGATAATTAAAGTGCTAAGTATATTTATTATAGTTCTAGCGATTATAACTGCATAATATGCGTAATAATGCATGTTATATTGAGAATAATATAAGTAATAAGTATATCTATTATAGTTCTATCATTAATAACTGCATAATATGGGTAATAATGCATGTTATATTGATGATAATAAAAGTAATAAATATAATTATTACAGTTCTAGCGATGATAACTGCATAATATGCGTAATAATGCATGTTATATTGATGATAATATAAGTAATAAGTATAATTATTACAGTTCTCTCGATTATAACTGCATAATATGGGTAATAATGCATGTTATATTGATAATAATAAAAGTAATAAGTATATTTATTACAGTTCTATCAATAATAACTGCATAATATGGGTAATAATGCATGTTACATTGATGATAATAAAAGTAATAAGTATAATTATTACAGTTCTAGCGATAATAACTGCATAATATGGGTAATAATGCACGTTATATTGCTAATAATATAAGTAATAAGTATAATTATTACAGTTCTAGCGATAATAACTGCATTATATGGGTAATAATGCATGTTATATTGATAATATCGGGAGTAATAAGTATAATTATTATAGTTCTAGCGATAATAATTGTAAAATATGGCTAAGAGTGCATGTTATATTGATAATAATAAAAGTAATAAGTATAGTTACTATACTTCTATCGATAATAACTCCATAATATGGGTAATAATGCACGTTATATTGCTAATAATATAAGTAATAAGTATATTTATTAAAGCTCTATCGATTATAACTGCATAATATGGGTAATAATGCATGTTATATCGATAATAGTAAAAGTAATAAGTACATTTATTATAGTTCTATCGATAATAACTGCAAAATATGGGTAATAATGCATGTTATATTGATAATAATAAAAGTAATTAGTATATTTATTATAGTTCTATCGATAAAAACTGCATAATATGGGTAATAATGCATGTTATATTGATAATATCGGGAGTAATAAGTATAATTATTACAGTTCTAGCGATAATAATAGTAAAATATGGCTAATAGTGCATGTTATATTGATAATAATAAAAGTAATAAGTTTAATTATTACAGTTCTAGCGATAATAACTGCATTATATGGGTAATAATGCATGCTATATTGATAATATCGGGAGTAATAAGTATAATTATTATAGTTCTAGCGATAATAATAGTAAAATATGGCTAAGAGTGCATGTTATATTGATAATAATAAAAGTAATAAGTATAGTTATTATACTTCTATCGATAATAACTCCATAATATGGGTAATAATGCACGTTATATTGCTAACAATATAAGTAATAAGTAAAGTTATTATAGCTCTATCGATTATAACTGCATAATATGGGTAATAATGCATGTTATATTGATAATAATAAAAGTAATAAGTATAGTTATTATACTTCTATCGATAATAACTGCATAATATGGGTAATAATGCATGTTATATTGATAATATCGGGAGTAATAAGTATAATTATTATAGTTCTAGCGATAATAATTGTAAAATATGGCTAAGAGTGCATGTTATATTGATAATAATAAAAGTAATAAGTATAGTTACTATACTTCTATCGATAATAACTCCATAATATGGGTAATAATGCACGTTATATTGCTAATAATATAAGTAATAAGTATATTTATTATAGCTCTATCGATTATAACTGCATAATATGGGTAATAATGCATGTTATATCGATAATAATAAAAGTAATAAGTACATTTATTATAGTTCTCTCGATAATAACTGCAAAATATGGGTAATAATGCATGTTATATTGATAATAATAAAAGTAATTAGTATATTTATTATAGTTCTATCGATAAAAACTGCATAATATGGGTAATAATGCATGTTATATTGATAATATCGGGAGTAATAAGTATAATTATTACAGTTCTAGCGATAATAATAGTAAAATATGGCTAATAGTGCATGTTATATTGATAATAATAAAAGTAATAAGTTTAATTATTACAGTTCTAGCGATAATAACTGCATTATATGGGTAATAATGCATGCTATATTGATAATATCGGGAGTAATAAGTATAATTATTATAGTTCTAGCGATAATAATAGTAAAATATGGCTAAGAGTGCATGTTATATTGATAATAATAAAAGTAATAAGTATAGTTATTATACTTCTATCGATAATAACTCCATAATATGGGTAATAATGCACGTTATATTGCTAACAATATAAGTAATAAGTAAAGTTATTATAGCTCTATCGATTATAACTGCATAATATGGGTAATAATGCATGTTATATTGATAATAATAAAAGTAATAAGTATAGTTATTATACTTCTATCGATAATAACTCCATAATATGGGTAATAATGCACGTTATATTGCTAATAATATAAGTAATAAGTATATTTATTATTACTCTATCGATTATAACTGCATAATATGGGTAATAATGCATGTTATATTGATAATAATAAAAGCAATAAGTATATTTATTATAGTTCTATCAATAATAACTGCATAATATGTGTAATAATGCATGTTATCTTGATGATAATAAAAGTAAGAAGTATATTTATTACAGTTCTAGCGATAATAACTGCATAATATGGGTAATAATGCATGTTATATTGATGATAATATAAGTAATGAATATAATTATTACAGTTCTAGCGATTATAACTGCATTATATGGGTAATGATGCATGCTATATTGATAATATCGGGAGTAATAAGTATACTTATTATTGTTCTAGCGATAATAATAGTAAAATATGGCTAATAGTGCATGTTATATTGATAATAATAAAAGTAATAAGTATATTTATTATAGTTCTATCGATAATAACTGCATAATATCGGTAATAATGCATGTTATATTGATGATAATATAAGTAATAAGTATACTTATTACAGTTCTAGCGATAATAACTGCATTATATGGGTAATAATGCATGTTATATTGATAATATTGGGAGTAATAAGTATAATTATTATAGTTCTAGCGATAATAATAGTAAAATATGACTAATAGTGCATGTTATATTGATAATAATAAAAGTAATAAGTATATTTATTATAGTTCTACCGATTATATCTGCATAATATGGGTAATCATGCATGTTATATTGATAATAATATAAGTAATAAGTATAATTATTACAGTTCTTGCGATAATAACTGCATAATATGGGTAATAATGCATGCTATATTGATAATAATATAAGTAATACGTATATTTATTATAGTTCTAGCGATAATAATAGTAAAATATGGCTAATAGTGCATGTTATATTGATAATAATAAAAGTAATAAGTATATTTATTATAGTTCTACCGATTATATCTGCATAATATGGGTAATCATGCATGTTATATTGATAATAATATAAGTAATAAGTATAATTATTACAGTTCTTGCGATAATAACTGCATAATATGGGTAATAATGCATGTTATATTGATAATAATATAAGTAATACGTATATTTATTATAGTTCTAGCGATTGTAACTGCATAATATGGGTAATAATGCATGTTATATTGATAATAATATAAGTACTAAGTATATTTATTATAGTTCTAGCGATTATAACTGCATAATATGCGTAATAATGCATGTTATATTGAGAATAATATAAGTAATAAGTATATCTATTATAGTTCTATCAATAATAACTGCATAATATGGGTAATAATGCATGTTATATTGATAATAATATAAGTAATAAGTATACTTATTACAGTTCTAGCGATAATAACTGCATTATATGGGTAATAATGCATGTTATACAGATAATAATAAAAGTAATAAGTATATTTATTATAGTTCTATCGATAATAACTGCATAATATGGGTAATAATGCATGTTATATTGATAATAATATAAGTAATAAGTATACTTATTACAGTTCTAGCGATAATAACTGCATTATATGGGTAATAATGGATATTATATTGATAATGTCGGGAGTAATAAGTATATATATTATAGTTCTAGCGATAATAACTGCATAATATGGGTAATAATGCATGTGATATTGATAATAATATAAGTAATAAGTATACTTATTACAGTTCTAGCGATAATAACTGCATAATATGGGTAATAATGCATGTTATACAGATAATAATAAAAGTAATAAGTATATTTATTATAGTTCTATCGATAATAACTGCATAATATGGGTAATAATGCATGTTATATTGATGATAATAAAAGTACTAAGTATATTTATTGTAGTTCTAGCGATTGTAACTGCATAATATGGGTAATAATGCATGTTATATTGATAATATTGGGAGTAATAAGTATAATTATTATAGTTCTAGCGATAAAAATAGTAAAATATGGCTAATAGTGCATGTTATATTGATAATAATAAAAGTAATAATTATATTTATTATAATTCTATCGATAATAACTGCATAATATGGGTAATAATGCATGTTATATTGATAATAATATAAGTAGTAAGTATATTTATTATAGTTCTAGCGATTATAACTGCATAATATGGGTAATAATGCATGTTATATTGAGAATAATATAAGTAATAAGTATAATTATTACAGTTCTAGCGATAATAACTGCATTATATGGGTAATAATGCATGTTACATTGATAATATTGGGAGTAATAAGCATAATTATTATAGTTCTAGCGATAATAATAGAAAATATGGCTAATAGTGCATGTTATATTGATAACAATAAAAGTAATAAGTATACTTATTACAGTTCTAGCGATAATAACTGCATTATATGGGTAATAATGGATGTTATATTGATAATGTCGGGAGTAATAAGTATATATATTATAGTTCTAGCGATAATAACTGCATAATATGGGTAATAATGCATGTTATATTGAGAATAATATAAGTAATAAGTATAATTATTACAGTTCTAGCGATAATAACTGCATTATATGGGTAATAATGCATGTCATATTGATAATATTGGGAGTAATAAGTATAATTATTATAGTTCTAGCGATAATAATAGTAAAATATGGCTAATAGTGCATGTTATATTGATAATAATAAAAGTAATAAGTATATTAATTATAGTTCTACCGATTATATCTGCATAATATGGGTAATCATGCATGTTATATTGATAATAATATAAGTAATAAGTATATTTATTACAGTTCTATCGATAATAACTGCATTATATGGGTAATAATGCACGTTATATTGAAAATATTGGGAGTAATAAGTATAATTATTATAGTTCTAGCGATAATAGTAGTAAAATATGGCTAATAGTGCATGTTATATTGATAATAATAAAAGTAGTAAGTATATTTATTATAGTTCTATCGATAAAAACTGCATAATGTGGGTAATAATGCATGTTATATTGATAATAATATAAGTAATAAGTAAATTTATTATAGTTCTAGCGATTATAACTGCATAATATGGGTAATAATGCATGTTATATTGATGATAATAAAAGTAATACGTATATTTATTATAGTTCTAGCGATAATAACTGCATAATATGGGTAATAATGCATGTTATATTGATAATAATATAAGTAATAAGTATACTTATTACAGTTCTAGCGATAATAACTGCATAATATGGGTAATAATGCATGTTATACAGATAATAATAAAAGTAATAAGTATATTTATTATAGTTCTATCGATAATAACTGCATAATATGGGTAATAATGCATGTTATATTGATGATAATAAAAGTACTAAGTATATTTATTGTAGTTCTAGCGATTGTAACTGCATAATATGGGTAATAATGCATGTTATATTGATAATATTGGGAGTAATAAGTATAATTATTATAGTTCTAGCGATAAAAATAGTAAAATATGGCTAATAGTGCATGTTATATTGATAATAATAAAAGTAATAATTATATTTATTATAATTCTATCGATAATAACTGCATAATATGGGTAATAATGCATGTTATATTGATAATAATATAAGCACTAAGTATATTTATTATAGTTCTAGCGATTATAACTGCATAATATGGGTAATAATGCATGTCATATTGATAATATTGGGAGTAATAAGTATAATTATTATAGTTCTAGCGATAATAATAGTAAAATATGGCTAATAGTGCATGTTATATTGATGATAATAAAAGTAATACGTATATTTATTATAGTTCTAGCGATAATAACTGCATAATATGGGTAATAATGCATGTTATATTGATAATAATATAAGTAATAAGTATACTTATTACAGTTCTAGCGATAATAACTGCATAATATGGGTAATAATGCATGTTATACAGATAATAATAAAAGTAATAAGTATATTTATTATAGTTCTATCGATAATAACTGCATAATATGGGTAATAATGCATGTTATATTGATGATAATAAAAGTACTAAGTATATTTATTGTAGTTCTAGCGATTGTAACTGCATAATATGGGTAATAATGCATGTTATATTGATAATATTGGGAGTAATAAGTATAATTATTATAGTTCTAGCGATAAAAATAGTAAAATATGGCTAATAGTGCATGTTATATTGATAATAATAAAAGTAATAATTATATTTATTATAATTCTATCGATAATAACTGCATAATATGGGTAATAATGCATGTTATATTGATAATAATATAAGCACTAAGTATATTTATTATAGTTCTAGCGATTATAACTGCATAATATGGGTAATAATGCATGTCATATTGATAATATTGGGAGTAATAAGTATAATTATTATAGTTCTAGCGATAATAATAGTAAAATATGGCTAATAGTGCATGTTATATTGATGATAATAAAAGTAATACGTATATTTATTATAGTTCTAGCGATAATAACTGCATAATATGGGTAATAATGCATGTTATATTGATAATAATATAAGTAATAAGTATACTTATTACAGTTCTAGCGATAATAACTGCATAATATGGGTAATAATGCATGTTATACAGATAATAATAAAAGTAATAAGTATATTTATTATAGTTCTATCGATAATAACTGCATAATATGGGTAATAATGCATGTTATATTGATGATAATAAAAGTACTAAGTATATTTATTGTAGTTCTAGCGATTGTAACTGCATAATATGGGTAATAATGCATGTTATATTGATAATATTGGGAGTAATAAGTATAATTATTATAGTTCTAGCGATAAAAATAGTAAAATATGGCTAATAGTGCATGTTATATTGATAATAATAAAAGTAATAATTATATTTATTATAATTCTATCGATAATAACTGCATAATATGGGTAATAATGCATGTTATATTGATAATAATATAAGTAATAAGTATATTTATTATAGTTCTAGCGATTATAACTGCATAATATGGGTAATAATGCATGTCATATTGATAATATTGGGAGTAATAAGTATAATTATTATAGTTCTAGCGATAAAAATAGTAAAATATGGCTAATAGTGCATGTTATATTGATAATAATAAAAGTAATAATTATATTTATTATAATTCTATCGATAATAACTGCATAATATGGGTAATAATGCATGTTATATTGATAATAATATAAGTAATAAGTATATTTATTATAGTTCTAGCGATTATAACTGCATAATATGGGTAATAATGCATGTTATATTGAGAATAATATAAGTAATAAGTATAATTATTACAGTTCTAGCGATAATAACTGCATAATATGGGTAATAATGCATGTTATACTGATAATAATATAAGTACTAAGTATATTTATTATAGTTCTAGCGATTGTAACTGCATAATATGGGTAATAATGCATGTTATATTGATAATAATATAAGTAATAAGAATACTTATTACAGTTCTAGCGATAATAACTGCATTATATGGGTAATAATGGATGTTATATTGATAATGTCGGGAGTAATAAGTATATATATTATAGTTCTAGCGATAATAACTGCATAATATGGGTAATAATGCATGTTATATTGATGGTCACAAAAGTAATAAGTATTTTTATTACAGTTCTATCGATAATAACTGCATAATATGGGTAATAATGCATGTTATATTGAGAATAATATAAGTAATAAGTATAATTATTACAGTTCTAGCGATAATAACTGCATTATATGGGTAATAATGCATGTTATATTGATAATATTGGGAGTAATAAGTATAATTATTATAGTTCTAGCGGTAATAATAGTGAAATATGACTAATAGTGCATGTTATATTGATAATAATAAAAGTAATAAGTATATTTATTATAGTTCTACCGATTATATCTGCATAATATGGGTAATCATGCATGTTATATTGATAATAATACAAGTAATAAGTATAATTATTACAGTTCTTGCGATAATAACTGCATAATATGGGTAATAATGCATGTTATATTGATAATAATATAAGTAATACGTATATTTATTATAGTTCTAGCGATTGTAACTGCATAATATGGGTAATAATGCATGTTATATTGATAATTATATAAGTAATAAGTATATTTATTACAGTTCTATCGATAATAACTGCATTATATGCGTAATAATGCATGTTATATTGATAAGATCGGGAGTAATAAGTATAATTATTATAGTTCTAGCGATAATAATTGTAAAATATGGCTAATAGTGCATGTTATATTGATAATAATAAAAGTAATAAGTATATTTATTATAGTTCTATAAATAATAACTGCATAATATGGGTAATAATGTATGTTATATTGATGATAATAAAAGTACTAAGTATATTTATTATAGTTCTAGCGATTATAACTGCATAATATGCGTAATAATGCATGTTATATTGAGAATAATATAAGTAATAAGTATATTTATTATAGTTCTATCAATAATAACTGCATAATATGGGTAATAATACATGTTATATTGATAATAATATAAGTAATAAGTATAATTATTACAGTTCTAGCGATAATAACTGCATTATATGGGTAATAATAGATGTTATATTGACAATATCGGGAGTAATAAGTATATTTATTATAGTTCTAGCGATCATAACTGCATAATATAGGTAATAATGCATGTTATATTGATAATAATAAAAGTAATAAGTATATTTATTATAGTTCTATCAATAATAACTGCATAATATGGGTAATAATGCATGTTATATTGATAATAATATAAGTAATAAGTATAATTATTACAGTTCTAGCGATAATAACTGCATTATATGGGTAATAATAGATGTTATATTGACAATATCGGGAGTAATAAGTATATTTATTATAGCTCTAGCGATAATAACTGCATAATATAGGTAACAATGCATGTTATATTGATAATAATAAAAGTAATATGTATATTTATTATAGTTCTAGCGATAATAACTGCATAACATGTGTAATAATGCATGTTATATTGATAATATTGGGAGTAATAAGTATAATTATTATAGTTCTAGCGATAATAATAGTAAAATATGGCAAATAGTGCATGTTATATTGATAATAATAAAAGTAATAAGTATATTTATTACAGTTCTAGCGATAATAACTGCATAATATGGGTAATAATGCATGTTATATTGATAATAATATAAGTCATAAGTATAATTATTACTGTTCCAGCGATAATAACTGCATTATATGGGTAATAATGGATGTTATATTGATAATATCGGGAGTAATAAGTATATTTATTATAGTTCTAGCGATAATAACTGCATAATATAGGTAATAATGCATGTTATATTGATAATAATAAAAGTAATAAGTATATTTATTATAGTTCTATCAATAATAACTGCATAATATGGGTAATAATGCACGTTATATTGATGATAATGAAAGTAATAAGCGTATTTATTACAGTTCTAGCGATAATAACTGCATAATATGGGTAATAATGCATGTTATATTGATGATAATATAAGTAATAAGTATAATTATTACAGTTCTAGCGATAATAACTGCATTATATGGGTAATAATGCATGTTATATTGATAATATCGGGAGTAATAAGTATAATTATTATAGTTCTAGCGATAAAAATAGTAAAATATGGCTAATAGTGCATGTTATATTGATAATAATAAAAGTAATAATTATATTTATTATAATTCTATCGATAATAACTGCATAATATGGGTAATAATGCATGTTATATTGATAATAATATAAGTAATAAGTAAATTTATTATAGTTCTAGCGATTATAACTGCATAATATGGGTAACAATGCATGTTATATTGAGAATAATATAAGTAATAAGTATAATTATTACAGTTCTAGCGATAATAACTGCATTATATGGGTAATAATGCATGTTACATTGATAATATTGGGAGTAATAAGCATAATTATTATAGTTCTAGCGATAATAATAGTAAAATATGGCTAATAGTGCATGTTATATTGATAATAATAAAAGTAATAAGTATATTTATTACAGTTCTATCGATAATAACTGCATAATATGGGTAATAATGCATGTTATATTGATGATAATAAAAGTAATACGTATATTTATTATAGTTCCAGCGATAATAACTGCATAATATGGGTAATAATGCATGTTATATTGATAATAGTATAAGTAATAAGTATACTTATAACAGTTCTAGCGATAATAACTGCATTATATGGGTAATAATGGATATTATATTGATAATGTCGGGAGTAATAAGTATATATATTATAGTTCTAGCGATAATAACTGCATAATATGGGTAATAATGCATGTTATATTGATAATAATATAAGTAATAAGTATACTTATTACAGTTCTAGCGATAGTAACTGCATAATATGGGTAATAATGCATGTTATACAGATAATAATAAAAGTAATAAGTATATTTATTATAGTTCTATCGATAATACCTGCATAATATGGGTAATAATGCATGTTATATTGATGATAATTAAAGTACTAAGTATATTTATTGTAGTTCTAGCGATTGTAACTGCATAATATGGGTAATAATGCATGTTATATTGATAATAATATAAGTAATAAGTATATTTATTACAGTTCTATCGATAATAACTGCATAATATGGGTAATAATGCACGTTATATTGAAAATATTGGGAGTAATAAGTATAATTATTATAGTTCTACCGATAATAATAGTAAAATATGGCTAATAGTGCATGTTATATTGATAATAATAAAAGTAGTAAGTATATTTATTATAGTTCTATCGATAATAACTGCATAATATGGGTAATAATGCATGTTATATTGAGAATAATATAAGTAATAAGTATAATTATTGCAGTTCTAGCGATAATAACTGCATTATATGCGTAATAATGCATGTTATATTGATAATATCGGGAGTAATAAGTATAATTATTATAGTTCTAGCGATAATAATTGTAAAATATGGCTAATAGTGCATGTTATATTGATAATAATAAAAGTAATAAGTATATTTATTATAGTTCTATAAATAATAACTGCATAATATGGGTAATAATGCACGTTATATTGATAATAATAAAAGTAATAAGTATATTTATTACAGTTCTAGCGATAATAACTGCATAATATGCGTAATAATGCATGTTATATTGAGAATAATATAAGTCATAGGTATAATTATTACAGTTCCAGCGATAATAACTGCATTATATGGGTAATAATGGATGATATATTGATAATATCGGGAGTAATAAGTATATTTATTATAGTTCTAGCGATAATAACTGCATAATATAGGTAATAATGCATGTTATATTGATAATAATAAAAGTAATAAGTATATTTATTATAGTTCTATCAATAATAACTGCATAATATGGGTAATAATGCACGTTATATTGATGATAATGAAAGCAATTAGCGTATTTATTACAGTTCTAGCGATAATAACTGCATAATATGGGTAATAATGCATGTTATATTGATGATAATATAAGTAATAAGTATAATTATTACAGTTCTAGCGATAATAACTGCATTATATGGGTAATAATGGATGTAATATTGATAATATCGGGAGTAATAAGTATATTTATTATAGTTCTAGCGATAATAACTGCATAATATAGGTAATAATGCATGTTATATTGATAATAATAAAAGTAATAAGTATATTTATTATAGTTCTAGCGATTATAACTGCATAATATGGGTAATAATGCATGTTATATTGAGAATAATATAAGTAATAAGTATAATTATTACAGTTCTAGCGATAATAACTGCATTATATGGGTAATAATGCATGTTACATTGATAATATTGGGAGTAATAAGCATAATTATTATAGTTCTAGCGATAATAATAGTAAAATATGGCTAATAGTGCATGTTATATTGATAATAATAAAAGTAATAAGTATATTCATTACAGTTCTATCGATAATAACTGCATAATATGGGTAATAATGCATGTTATATTGATGATAATAAAAGTAATACGTATATTTATTATAGTTCCAGCGATAATAACTGCATAATATGGGTAATAATGCATGTTATATTGATAATAATATAAGTAATAAGTATACTTATTACAGTTCTAGCGATAATAACTGCATTATATGGGTAATAATGGATATTATATTGATAATGTCGGGAGTAATAAGTATATATATTATAGTTCTAGCGATAATAACTGCATAATATGGGTAATAATGCATGTTATATTGGTGGTCACAAAAGTAATAAGTATTTTTATTACAGTTCTAGCGATAATAACTGCATAATATGGGAAATAATACATGTTATATTGATAATAATATAAGTAATAAGTATAATTATTACAGTTCTAGCGATAATAACTGCATTATATGGGTAATAATAGATGTTATATTGACAATATCGGGAGTAATAAGTATAATTATTATAGTTCTAGCGATAAAAATAGTAAAATATGGCTAATAGTGCATGTTATATTGATAATAATAAAAGTAATAATTATATTTATTATAATTCTATCGATAATAACTGCATAATGTGGGTAATAATGCATGTTATATTGATAATAATATAAGTAATAAGTAAATTTATTATAGTTCTAGCGATTATAACTGCATAATATGGGTAATAATGCATGTTATATTGATGATAATAAAAGTAATACGTATATTTATTATTGTTCTAGCGATAATAACTGCATAATATGGGTAATAATGCACGTTATATTGATAATAATATAAGTAATAAGTATACTTATTACAGTTCTAGCGATAATAACTGCATAATATGGGTAATAATGCATGTTATACAGATAATAATAAAAGTAATAAGTATATAAATTATAGTTCTATCGATAATAACTGCATACTATGGGTAATAATGCATGTTATATTGATGATAATTAAAGTACTAAGTATATTTATTATAGTTCTAGCGATTGTAACTGCATAATATGGGTAATAATGCATGTTATATTGATAATAATATAAGTAATACGTATATTTATTATATTTCTAGCGATTGTAACTGCATAATATGGGTAATAATGCATGTTATATTGATAATAATATAAGTAATAAGTATATTTATTACAGTTCTATCGATAATAACTGCATTATATGCGTAATAATGCATGTTATATTGATAATATCGGGAGTAATAAGTATAATTATTATAGTTCTAGCGATAATAATTGTAAAATATGGCTCATAGTGCATGTTATATTGATAATAATAAAAGTAATAAGTATATTTATTATAGTTCTATCAATAATAACTGCATAATATGGGTAATAATGCATGTTATATTGATAATAATATAAGTAATAAGTATAATTATTACAGTTCTAGCGATAATAACTGCATTATATGGGTAATAATAGATGTTATATTGACAATATCGGGAGTAATAAGTATAATTATTATAGTTCTAGCGATAAAAATAGTAAAATATGGCTAATAGTGCATGTTATATTGATAATAATAAAAGTAATATGTATATTTATTATAGTTCTAGCGATAATAACTGCATAATATGTGTAATAATGCATGTTATATTGATAATATCGGGAGTAATAAGTATATTTATTATAGTTCTAGTGATAATAACTGCATAATATAGGTAATAATGCATGTTATATTGATAATAATAAAAGTAATAAGTATATTTATTATAGTTCTATCAATAATAACTGCATAATATGGGTAATAATGCACGTTATATTGATGATAATGAAAGTAATAAGCGTATTTATTACAGTTCTAGCGATAATAACTGCATAATATGGGTAATAATGCATGTTATATTGATGATAATATAAGTAATAAGTATAATTATTACAGTTCTAGCGATAATAACTGCATTATATGGGTAATAATGCATGTTATATTGAGAATAATATAAGTAATAAGTATAATTATTACAGTTCTAGCGATAATAACTGCATAATATGTGTAATAATGCATGTTATATTGATAATATTGGGAGTAATAAGTATAATTATTATAGTTCTAGCGATAATAATAGTAAAATATGGCTAATAGTGCATGTTATATTGATAATAATATACGTCATAAGTATAATTATTACAGTTCCAGCGATAATAACTGCATTATATGGGTAATAATGGATGTTATATTGATAATATCGGGAGTAATAAGTATATTTATTATAGTTCTAGCGATAATAACTGCATAATATAGGTAATAATGCATGTTATATTGATAATAATAAAAGTAATAAGTATATTTATTATAGTTCTATCAATAATAACTGCATAATATGGGTAATAATGCACGTTATATTGATGATAATGAAAGTAATAAGCGTATTTATTACAGTTCTAGCGATAATAACTGCATAATATGGGTAATAATGCATGTTATATTGATGATAATATATGTAATAAGTATAATTATTACAGTTCTAGCGATAATGACTGCATTATATGGGTAATAATGCATGTTATATTGATAATATCGGGGGTAATAAGTATAATTATTATAGTTCTAGCGATAATAATAGTAAAATATGGCTAATAGTGCATGTTATATTGATAATAATAAAAGTAATAAGTATATTTATTACAGTTCTAGCGATAATAACTGCATAATATGGGTAATAATGCATGTTATATTGATAATAATATACGTCATAAGTATAATTATTACAGTTCCAGCGATAATAACTGCATTATATGGGTAATAATGGATGTTATATTGATAATATCGGGAGTAATAAGTATATTTATTATAGTTCTAGCGATAATAACTGCATAATATAGGTAATAATGCATGTTATATTGATAATAATAAAAGTAATAAGTATATTTATTATAGTTCTATCAATAATAACTGCATAATATGGGTAATAATGCACGTTATATTAATGATAATGAAAGTAATAAGCGTATTTATTACAGTTCTAGCGATAATAACTGCATAATATGGGTAATAATGCATGTTATATTGATGATAATATAAGTAATAAGTATAATTATTACAGTTCTAGCGATAATGACTGCATTATATGGGTAATAATGCATGTTATATTGATAATATCGAGGGTAATAAGTATAATTATTATAGTTCTAGCGATAAAAATAGTAAAATATGGCTAATAGTGCATGTTATATTGATAATAATAAAAGTAATAATTATATTTATTATAATTCTATCGATAATAACTGCATAATATGGGTAATAATGCATGTTATATTGATAATAATAAAAGTAATAAGTATATTCATTACAGTTCTATCGATAATAACTGCATAATATGGGTAATAATGCATGTTATATTGATGATAATAAAAGTAATACGTATATTTATTATAGTTCCAGCGATAATAACTGCATAATATGGGTAATAATGCATGTTATATTGGTAATAATAAAAGTAATAAGTATATTTATTATAGTTCTATCAATAATAACTGCATAATATGGGTAATAATGCACGTTATATTGATGATAATGAAAGTAATAAGCGTATTTATTACAGTTCTAGCGATAATAACTGCATAATATGGGTAATAATGCATGTTATATAGATGATAATATAAGTAATAAGTATAATTATTACAGTTCTAGCGATAATGACTGCATTATATGGGTAATAATGCATGTTATATTGATAATATCGGGGGTAATAAGTATAATTATTATAGTTCTAGCGATAAAAATAGTAAAATATGGCTAATAGTGCATGTTATATTGATAATAATAAAAGTAATAATTATATTTATTATAATTCTATCGATAATAACTGCATAATATGGGTAATAATGCATGTTATATTGATAATAATAAAAGTAATAAGTATATTCATTACAGTTCTATCGATAATAACTGCATAATATGGGTAATAATGCACGTTATATTGATGATAATGAAAGTAATAAGCGTATTTATTACAGTTCTAGCGATAATAACTGCATAATATGGGTAATAATGCATGTTATATTGATGATAATATAAGTAATAAGTATAATTATTACAGTTCTAGCGATAATGACTGCATTATATGGGTAATAATGCATGTTATATTGATAATATCGGGGGTAATAAGTATAATTATTATAGTTCTAGCGATAAAAATAGTAAAATATGGCTAATAGTGCATGTTATATTGATAATAATAAAAGTAATAATTATATTTATTATAATTCTATCGATAATAACTGCATAATATGGGTAATAATGCATGTTATATTGATAATAATATAAGTAATAAGTATATTTATTACAGTTCTATCGATAATAACTGCATAATATTGGTAATAATGCATGTTATATTGATGATAATAAAAGTAATACGTATATTTATTATAGTTCTAGCGATAATAACTGCACAATATGGGTAATAATGCATGTTATACTGATAATAATATAAGTACTAAGTATATTTATTATAGTTCTAGCGATTGTAACTGCATAATATGGGTAATAATGCATGTTATATTGATAATAATATAAGTAATAAGAATACTTATTACAGTTCTAGCGATAATAACTGCATTATATGGGTAATAATGGATGTTATATTGATAATGTCGGGAGTAATAAGTATATATATTATAGTTCTAGCGATAATAACTGCATAATATGGGTAATAATGCATGTTATATTGATGGTCACAAAAGTAATAAGTATTTTTATTACAGTTCTATCGATAATAACTGCATAATATGGGTAATAATGCATGTTATATTGAGAATAATATAAGTAATAAGTATAATTATTACAGTTCTAGCGATAATAACTGCATTATATGGGTAATAATGCATGTTACATTGATAATATTGGGAGTAATAAGTATAATTATTATAGTTCTAGCGGTAATAATAGTAAAATATGACTAATAGTGCATGTTATATTGATAATAATAAAAGTAATAAGTATATTTATTATAGTTCTACCGATTATATCTGCATAATATGGGTAATCATGCATGTTATATTGATAATAATATAAGTAATAAGTATAATTATTACAGTTCTTGCGATAATAACTGCATAATATGGGTAATAATGCATGTTATATTGATAATAATATAAGTAATACGTATATTTATTATAGTTCTAGCGATTGTAACTGCATAATATGGGTAATAATGCATGTTATATTGATAATTATATAAGTAATAAGTATATTTATTACAGTTCTAGCGATAATAACTGCATTATATGGGTAATAATAGATGTTATATTGACAATATCGGGAGTAATAAGTATATTTATTATAGTTCTAGCGATCATAACTGCATAATATAGGTAATAATGCATGTTATATTGATAATAATAAAAGTAATAAGTATATTTATTATAGTTCTATCAATAATAACTGCATAATATGGGTAATAATGCATGTTATATTGATAATAATATAAGTAATAAGTATAATTATTACAGTTCTAGCGATAATAACTGCATTATATGGGTAATAATAGATGTTATATTGACAATATCGGGAGTAATAAGTATATTTATTATAGCTCTAGCGATAATAACTGCATAATATAGGTAACAATGCATGTTATATTGATAATAATAAAAGTAATATGTATATTTATTATAGTTCTAGCGATAATAACTGCATAACATGTGTAATAATGCACGTTATATTGATGATAATGAAAGTAATAAGCGAATTTATTACAGTTCTAGCGATAATAACTGCATAATATGGGTAATAATGCATGTTATATTGACGATAATATAAGTAATAAGTATAATTATTACAGTTCTAGCGATAATAACTGCATTATATGGGTAATAATGGATGTAATATTGATAATATCGGGAGTAATAAGTATATTTATTATAGTTGTAGCGATAATAACTGCATAATATAGGTAATAATGCATGTTATATTGATAATAATAAAAGTAATAAGTATATTTATTATAGTTCTATCAATAATAACTGCATAATATCGGTAATAATGCATGTTATATTGATGATAATAAGAGTAGTAAGTATATTTATTATAGTTCTACCGATTATAACTGCATAATATGGGTAATCATGCATGTTATATTGATAATAATATAAGTAATAAGTATAATTATTACAGTTCTTGCGATAATAACTGCATAATATGGGTAATAATGCATGTTATACAGATAATAATAAAAGTAATAAGTATATTTATTATAATTCTATCGATAATAACTGCATAATATGGGTAATAATGCATGCTATATTGATGGTCACAAAAGTAATAAGTATTTTTATTACAGTTCTAGCGATAATAACTGCATAATATGGGTAATAATGCATGTTATATTGACGATAATAAAAGTACTAAGTATATTTATTGTAGTTCTAGCGATTGTAACTGCATAATATGGGTAATAATGCATGTTATATTGATAATAATATAAGTAATAAGTATAATTATTACAGTTCTGGCGATAATAACTGCATTGTATGGGTAATAATGCATGTTATATTGATAATATTGGGAGTAATAAGTATAATTATTATAGTTCTAGCGATAAAAATAGTAAAATATGGCTAATAGTGCATGTTATATTGATAATAATAAAAGTAATAATTATATTTATTATAATTCTATCGATAATAACTGCATAATATGGGTAATAATGCATGTTATATTGATAATAATATAAGTAATAAGTATATTTATTATAGTTCTAGCGATTATAACTGCATAATATGGGTAATAATGCATGTTATATTGATGGTCACAAAAGTAATAAGTATTTTTATTACAGTTCTATCGATAATAACTGCATAATATGGGTAATAATGCATGTTATATTGAGAATAATATAAGTAATAAGTATAATTATTACAGTTCTAGCGATAATAACTGCATTATATGGGTAATAATGCATGTTACATTGATAATATTGGGAGTAATAAGTATAATTATTATAGTTCTAGCGGTAATAATAGTAAAATATGACTAATAGTGCATGTTATATTGATAATAATAAAAGTAATAAGTATATTTATTATAGTTCTACCGATTATATCTGCATAATATGGGTAATCATGCATGTTATATTGATAATAATATAAGTAATAAGTATAATTATTACAGTTCTTGCGATAATAACTGCATAATATGGGTAATAATGCATGTTATATTGATAATAATATAAGTAATACGTATATTTATTATAGTTCTAGCGATTGTAACTGCATAATATGGGTAATAATGCATGTTATATTGATAATTATATAAGTAATAAGTATATTTATTACAGTTCTAGCGATAATAACTGCATTATATGGGTAATAATAGATGTTATATTGACAATATCGGGAGTAATAAGTATATTTATTATAGTTCTAGCGATCATAACTGCATAATATAGGTAATAATGCATGTTATATTGATAATAATAAAAGTAATAAGTATATTTATTATAGTTCTATCAATAATAACTGCATAATATGGGTAATAATGCATGTTATATTGATAATAATATAAGTAATAAGTATAATTATTACAGTTCTAGCGATAATAACTGCATTATATGGGTAATAATAGATGTTATATTGACAATATCGGGAGTAATAAGTATATTTATTATAGCTCTAGCGATAATAACTGCATAATATAGGTAACAATGCATGTTATATTGATAATAATAAAAGTAATATGTATATTTATTATAGTTCTAGCGATAATAACTGCATAACATGTGTAATAATGCACGTTATATTGATGATAATGAAAGTAATAAGCGAATTTATTACAGTTCTAGCGATAATAACTGCATAATATGGGTAATAATGCATGTTATATTGACGATAATATAACTAATAATTATAATTATTACAGTTCTAGCGATAATAACTGCATTATATGGGTAATAATGGATGTAATATTGATAATATCGGGAGTAATAAGTATATTTATTATAGTTGTAGCGATAATAACTGCATAATATAGGTAATAATGCATGTTATATTGATAATAATAAAAGTAATAAGTATATTTATTATAGTTCTATCAATAATAACTGCATAATATCGGTAATAATGCATGTTATATTGATGATAATAAGAGTAGTAAGTATATTTATTATCGTTCTACCGATTATAACTGCATAATATGGGTAATCATGCATGTTATATTGATAATAATATAAGTAATAAGTATAATTATTACAGTTCTTGCGATAATAACTGCATAATATGGGTAATAATGCATGTTATACAGATAATAATAAAAGTAATAAGTATATTTATTATAATTCTATCGATAATAACTGCATAATATGGGTAATAATGCATGCTATATTGATGGTCACAAAAGTAATAAGTATTTTTATTACAGTTCTAGCGATAATAACTGCATAATATGGGTAATAATGCATGTTATATTGACGATAATAAAAGTACTAAGTATATTTATTGTAGTTCTAGCGATTGTAACTGCATAATATGGGTAATAATGCATGTTATATTGATAATAATATAAGTAATAAGTATAATTATTACAGTTCTGGCGATAATAACTGCATTGTATGGGTAATAATGCATGTTATATTGATAATATTGGGAGTAATAAGTATAATTATTATAGTTCTAGCGATAAAAATAGTAAAATATGGCTAATAGTGCATGTTATATTGATAATAATAAAAGTAATAATTATATTTATTATAATTCTATCGATAATAACTGCATAATATGGGTAATAATGCATGTTATATTGATAATAATATAAGTAATAAGTATATTTATTATAGTTCTAGCGATTATAACTGCATAATATGGGTAATAATGCATGTTATATTGAGAATAATATAAGTAATAAGTATAATTATTACAGTTCTAGCGATAATAACTGCATTATATGGGTAATAATGCATGTTACATTGATAATATTGGGAGTAATAAGCAGAATTATTATAGTTCTAGCGATAATAATAGTAAAATATGGCTAATAGTGCATGTTATATTGATAATAATAAAAGTAATAAGTATATTCATTACAGTTCTATCGATAATAACTGCATAATATGGGTAATAATGCATGTTATACTGATAATAATATAAGTACTAAGTATATTTATTATAGTTCTAGCGATTGTAACTGCATAATATGGGTAATAATGCATGTTATATTGATAATAATATAAGTAATAAGAATACTTATTACAGTTCTAGCGATAATAACTGCATTATATGGGTAATAATGGATGTTATATTGATAATGTCGGGAGTAATAAGTATATATATTATAGTTCTAGCGATAATAACTGCATAATATGGGTAATAATGCATGTTATATTGATGGTCACAAAAGTAATAAGTATTTTTATTACAGTTCTATCGATAATAACTGCATAATATGGGTAATAATGCATGTTATATTGAGAATAATATAAGTAATAAGTATAATTATTACAGTTCTAGCGATAATAACTGCATTATATGGGTAATAATGCATGTTATATTGATAATATTGGGAGTAATAAGTATAATTATTATAGTTCTAGCGGTAATAATAGTAAAATATGACTAATAGTGCATGTTATATTGATAATAATAAAAGTAATAAGTATATTTATTATAGTTCTACCGATTATATCTGCATAATATGGGTAATCATGCATGTTATATTGATAATAATATAAGTAATAAGTATAATTATTACAGTTCTTGCGATAATAACTGCATAATATGGGTAATAATGCATGTTATATTGATAATAATATAAGTAATACGTATATTTATTACAGTTCTATCGATAATAACTGCATTATATGCGTAATAATGCATGTTATATTGATAATATCGGGAGTAATAAGTATAATTATTATAGTTCTAGCGATAATAATTGTAAAATATGGCTAATAGTGCATGTTATATTGATAATAATAAAAGTAATAAGTATATTTATTATAGTTCTATAAATAATAACTGCATAATATGGGTAATAATGTATGTTATATTGATGATAATAAAAGTACTAAGTATATTTATTATAGTTCTAGCGATTATAACTGCATAATATGCGTAATAATGCATGTTATATTGAGAATAATATAAGTAATAAGTATATTTATTATAGTTCTATCAATAATAACTGCATAATATGGGTAATAATGCATGTTATATTGATAATAATATAAGTAATAAGTATAATTATTACAGTTCTAGCGATAATAACTGCATTATATGGGTAATAATAGATGTTATATTGACAATATCGGGAGTAATAAGTATATTTATTATAGTTCTAGCGATCATAACTGCATAATATAGGTAATAATGCATGTTATATTGATAATAATAAAAGTAATAAGTATATTTATTATAGTTCTATCAATAATAACTGCATAATATGGGTAATAATGCATGTTATATTGATAATAATATAAGTAATAAGTATAATTATTACAGTTCTAGCGATAATAACTGCATTATATGGGTAATAATAGATGTTATATTGACAATATCGGGAGTAATAAGTATATTTATTATAGCTCTAGCGATAATAACTGCATAATATAGGTAACAATGCATGTTATATTGATAATAATAAAAGTAATATGTATATTTATTATAGTTCTAGCGATAATAACTGCATAACATGTGTAATAATGCATGTTATATTGATAATATTGGGAGTAATAAGTATAATTATTATAGTTCTAGCGATAATAATAGTAAAATATGGCAAATAGTGCATGTTATATTGATAATAATAAAAGTAATAAGTATATTTATTATAGTTCTAGCGATAATAACTGCATAATATGGGTAATAATGCATGTTATATTGATAATAATATAAGTCATAAGTATAATTATTACTGTTCCAGCGATAATAACTGCATTATATGGGTAATAATGGATGTTATATTGATAATATCGGGAGTAATAAGTATATTTATTATAGTTCTAGCGATAATAACTGCATAATATAGGTAATAATGCATGTTATATTGATAATAATAAAAGTAATAAGTATATTTATTATAGTTCTATCAATAATAACTGCATAATATGGGTAATAATGCACGTTATATTGATGATAATGAAAGTAATAAGCGTATTTATTACAGTTCTAGCGATAATAACTGCATAATATGGGTAATAATGCATGTTATATTGATGATAATATAAGTAATAAGTATAATTATTACAGTTCTAGCGATAATAACTGCATTATATGGGTAATAATGCATGTTATATTGATAATATCGGGAGTAATAAGTATAATTATTATAGTTCTAGCGATAAAAATAGTAAAATATGGCTAATAGTGCATGTTATATTGATAATAATAAAAGTAATAATTATATTTATTATAATTCTATCGATAATAACTGCATAATATGGGTAATAATGCATGTTATATTGATAATAATATAAGTAATAAGTAAATTTATTATAGTTCTAGCGATTATAACTGCATAATATGGGTAACAATGCATGTTATATTGAGAATAATATAAGTAATAAGTATAATTATTACAGTTCTAGCGATAATAACTGCATTATATGGGTAATAATGCATGTTACATTGATAATATTGGGAGTAATAAGCATAATTATTATAGTTCTAGCGATAATAATAGTAAAATATGGCTAATAGTGCATGTTATATTGATAATAATAAAAGTAATAAGTATATTTATTACAGTTCTATCGATAATAACTGCATAATATGGGTAATAATGCATGTTATATTGATGATAATAAAAGTAATACGTATATTTATTATAGTTCCAGCGATAATAACTGCATAATATGGGTAATAATGCATGTTATATTGATAATAGTATAAGTAATAAGTATACTTATAACAGTTCTAGCGATAATAACTGCATTATATGGGTAATAATGGATATTATATTGATAATGTCGGGAGTAATAAGTATATATATTATAGTTCTAGCGATAATAACTGCATAATATGGGTAATAATGCATGTTATATTGATAATAATATAAGTAATAAGTATACTTATTACAGTTCTAGCGATAGTAACTGCATAATATGGGTAATAATGCATGTTATACAGATAATAATAAAAGTAATAAGTATATTTATTATAGTTCTATCGATAATACCTGCATAATATGGGTAATAATGCATGTTATATTGATGATAATTAAAGTACTAAGTATATTTATTGTAGTTCTAGCGATTGTAACTGCATAATATGGGTAATAATGCATGTTATATTGATAATAATATAAGTAATAAGTATATTTATTACAGTTCTATCGATAATAACTGCATAATATGGGTAATAATGCACGTTATATTGAAAATATTGGGAGTAATAAGTATAATTATTATAGTTCTACCGATAATAATAGTAAAATATGGCTAATAGTGCATGTTATATTGATAATAATAAAAGTAGTAAGTATATTTATTATAGTTCTATCGATAATAACTGCATAATATGGGTAATAATGCATGTTATATTGAGAATAATATAAGTAATAAGTATAATTATTGCAGTTCTAGCGATAATAACTGCATTATATGCGTAATAATGCATGTTATATTGATAATATCGGGAGTAATAAGTATAATTATTATAGTTCTAGCGATAATAATTGTAAAATATGGCTAATAGTGCATGTTATATTGATAATAATAAAAGTAATAAGTATATTTATTATAGTTCTATAAATAATAACTGCATAATATGGGTAATAATGCATGTTATATTGATGATAATAAAAGTACTAAGTATATTTATTATAGTTCTAGCGATTATAACTGCATAATATGCGTAATAATGCATGTTATATTGAGAATAATATAAGTAATAAGTATATTTATTATAGTTCTATCAATAATAACTGCATAATATGGGTAATAATGCATGTTATATTGATAATAATATAAGTAATAAGTATAATTATTACAGTTCTAGCGATAATAACTGCATTATATGGGTAATAATAGATGTTATATTGACAATATCGGGAGTAATAAGTATATTTATTATAGCTCTAGCGATAATAACTGCATAATATAGGTAACAATGCATGTTATATTGATAATAATAAAAGTAATATGTATATTTATTATAGTTCTACCGATAATAACTGCATAATATGTGCAATAATGCATGTTATATTGATAATATTGGGAGTAATAAGTATAATTATTATAGTTCTAGCGATAATAATAGTAAAATATGGCAAATAGCGCATGTTATATTGATAATAATAAAAGTAATAAGTATATTTATTACAGTTCTAGCGATAATAACTGCATAATATGGGTAATAATGCATGTTATATTGATAATAATATAAGTCATAGGTATAATTATTACAGTTCCAGCGATAATAACTGCATTATATGGGTAATAATGGATGATATATTGATAATATCGGGAGTAATAAGTATATTTATTATAGTTCTAGCGATAATAACTGCATAATATAGGTAATAATGCATGTTATATTGATAATAATAAAAGTAATAAGTATATTTATTATAGTTCTATCAATAATAACTGCATAATATGGGTAATAATGCATGTTATATTGATAATAATATAAGTAATAAGTATAATTATTACAGTTCTAGCGATAATAACTGCATTATATGGGTAATAATGCATGTTATATTGATAATATTGGGAGTAATAAGTATAATTATTATAGTTCTAGCGATAAAAATAGTAAAATATGGCTAATAGTGCATGTTATATTGATAATA
Organism: Megachile leachella; assembly: GCA_963576845.1. NCBI lineage: Eukaryota > Metazoa > Arthropoda > Insecta > Hymenoptera > Megachilidae > Megachile > Megachile leachella. The sequence goes on along the minus strand of CAUYWW010000252.1, from coordinate 1,395,747 downwards.
ATAAAAGTAATAATTATATTTATTATAATTCTATCGATAATAACTGCATAATATGGGTAATAATGCATGTTATATTGATAATAATATAAGTAATAAGTATATTTATTATAGTTCTAGCGATTATAACTGCATAATATGGGTAATAATGCATGTTATATTGAGAATAATATAAGTAATAAGTATAATTATTACAGTTCTAGCGATAATAACTGCATTATATGGGTAATAATGGATGTAATATTGATAATATCGGGAGTAATAAGTATATTTATTATAGTTCTAGCGATAATAACTGCATAATATAGGTAATAATGCATGTTATATTGATAATAATAAAAGTAATAAGTATATTTATTATAGTTCTATCAATAATAACTGCATAATATCGGTAATAATGCATGTTATATTGAGAATAATATAAGTAATAAGTATAATTATTACAGTTCTAGCGATAATAACTGCATTATATGGGTAATAATGCATGTTACATTGATAATATTGGGAGTAATAAGCATAATTATTATAGTTCTAGCGATAATAATAGTAAAATATGGCTAATAGTGCATGTTATATTGATAATAATAAAAGTAATAATTATATTTATTATAATTCTATCGATAATAACTGCATAATATGGGTAATAATGCATGTTATATTGATAATAATATAAGTAATAAGTATATTTATTATAGTTCTAGCGATTATAACTGCATAATATGGGTAATAATGCATGTTATATTGAGAATAATATAAGTAATAAGTATAATTATTACAGTTCTAGCGATAATAACTGCATTATATGGGTAATAATGGATGTAATATTGATAATATCGGGAGTAATAAGTATATTTATTATAGTTCTAGCGATAATAACTGCATAATATAGGTAATAATGCATGTTATATTGATAATAATAAAAGTAATAAGTATATTTATTATAGTTCTATCAATAATAACTGCATAATATCGGTAATAATGCATGTTATATTGAGAATAATATAAGTAATAAGTATAATTATTACAGTTCTAGCGATAATAACTGCATTATATGGGTAATAATGCATGTTACATTGATAATATTGGGAGTAATAAGCATAATTATTATAGTTCTAGCGATAATAATAGTAAAATATGGCTAATAGTGCATGTTATATTGATAATAATAAAAGTAATAAGTATATTCATTACAGTTCTATCGATAATAACTGCATAATATGGGTAATAATGCATGTTATATTGATAATAATATAAGTAATAAGTATAATTATTACAGTTCTAGCGATAATAACTGCATTATATGGGTAATAATGCATGTTATATTGATAATATTGGGAGTAATAAGTATAATTATTATAGTTCTAGCGATAAAAATAGTAAAATATGGCTAATAGTGCATGTTATATTGATAATAATAAAAGTAATAATTATATTTATTATAATTCTATCGATAATAACTGCATAATATGGGTAATAATGCATGTTATATTGATAATAATATAAGTAATAAGTATATTTATTATAGTTCTAGCGATTATAACTGCATAATATGGGTAATAATGCATGTTATATTGAGAATAATATAAGTAATAAGTATAATTATTACAGTTCTAGCGATAATAACTGCATTATATGGGTAATAATGCATGTTACATTGATAATATTGGGAGTAATAAGCATAATTATTATAGTTCTAGCGATAATAATAGTAAAATATGGCTAATAGTGCATGTTATATTGATAATAATAAAAGTAATAAGTATATTCATTACAGTTCTATCGATAATAACTGCATAATATGGGTAATAATGCATGTTATATTGATGATAATAAAAGTAATACGTATATTTATTATAGTTCCAGCGATAATAACTGCATAATATGGGTAATAATGCATGTTATATTGATAATAATATAAGTAATAAGTATACTTATTACAGTTCTAGCGATAATAACTGCATTATATGGGTAATAATGGATATTATATTGATAATGTCGGGAGTAATAAGTATATATATTATAGTTCTAGCGATAATAACTGCATAATATGGGTAATAATGCATGTTATATTGGTGGTCACAAAAGTAATAAGTATTTTTATTACAGTTCTAGCGATAATAACTGCATAATATGGGTAATAATACATGTTATATTGATAATAATATAAGTAATAAGTATAATTATTACAGTTCTAGCGATAATAACTGCATTATATGGGTAATAATAGATGTTATATTGACAATATCGGGAGTAATAAGTATAATTATTATAGTTCTAGCGATAAAAATAGTAAAATATGGCTAATAGTGCATGTTATATTGATAATAATAAAAGTAATAATTATATTTATTATAATTCTATCGATAATAACTGCATAATGTGGGTAATAATGCATGTTATATTGATAATAATATAAGTAATAAGTAAATTTATTATAGTTCTAGCGATTATAACTGCATAATATGGGTAATAATGCATGTTATATTGATGATAATAAAAGTAATACGTATATTTATTATTGTTCTAGCGATAATAACTGCATAATATGGGTAATAATGCACGTTATATTGATAATAATATAAGTAATAAGTATACTTATTACAGTTCTAGCGATAATAACTGCATAATATGGGTAATAATGCATGTTATACAGATAATAATAAAAGTAATAAGTATATAAATTATAGTTCTATCGATAATAACTGCATACTATGGGTAATAATGCATGTTATATTGATGATAATTAAAGTACTAAGTATATTTATTATAGTTCTAGCGATTGTAACTGCATAATATGGGTAATAATGCATGTTATATTGATAATAATATAAGTAATACGTATATTTATTATATTTCTAGCGATTGTAACTGCATAATATGGGTAATAATGCATGTTATATTGATAATAATATAAGTAATAAGTATATTTATTTCAGTTCTATCGATAATAACTGCATTATATGCGTAATAATGCATGTTATATTGATAATATCGGGAGTAATAAGTATAATTATTATAGTTCTAGCGATAATAATTGTAAAATATGGCTAATAGTGCATGTTATATTGATAATAATAAAAGTAATAAGTATATTTATTATAGTTCTATCAATAATAACTGCATAATATGGGTAATAATGCATGTTATATTGATAATAATATAAGTAATAAGTATAATTATTACAGTTCTAGCGATAATAACTGCATTATATGGGTAATAATAGATGTTATATTGACAATATCGGGATTAATAAGTATATTTATTATAGTTCTAGCGATCATAACTGCATAATATAGTTAATAATGGATGTTATATTGATAATAATAAAAGTAATAAGTATATTTATTATAGTTCTATCAATAATAACTGCATAATATGGGTAATAATGCATGTTATATTGATAATAATATAAGTAATAAGTATAATTATTACAGTTCTAGCGATAATAACTGCATTATATGGGTAATAATAGATGTTATATTGACAATATCGGGAGTAATAAGTATAATTATTATAGTTCTAGCGATAAAAATAGTAAAATATGGCTAATAGTGCATGTTATATTGATAATAATAAAAGTAATATGTATATTTATTATAGTTCTAGCGATAATAACTGCATAATATGTGTAATAATGCATGTTATATTGATAATATCGGGAGTAATAAGTATATTTATTATAGTTCTAGTGATAATAACTGCATAATATAGGTAATAATGCATGTTATATTGATAATAATAAAAGTAATAAGTATATTTATTATAGTTCTATCAATAATAACTGCATAATATGGGTAATAATGCACGTTATATTGATGATAATGAAAGTAATAAGCGTATTTATTACAGTTCTAGCGATAATAACTGCATAATATGGGTAATAATGCATGTTATATTGAGAATAATATAAGTAATAAGTATAATTATTACAGTTCTAGCGATAATAACTGCATTATATGGGTAATAATGCATGTTACATTGATAATATTGGGAGTAATAAGCAGAATTATTATAGTTCTAGCGATAATAATAGTAAAATATGGCTAATAGTGCATGTTATATTGATAATAATAAAAGTAATAAGTATATTCATTACAGTTCTATCGATAATAACTGCATAATATGGGTAATAATGCATGTTATACTGATAATAATATAAGTACTAAGTATATTTATTATAGTTCTAGCGATTGTAACTGCATAATATGGGTAATAATGCATGTTATATTGATAATAATATAAGTAATAAGAATACTTATTACAGTTCTAGCGATAATAACTGCATTATATGGGTAATAATGGATGTTATATTGATAATGTCGGGAGTAATAAGTATATATATTATAGTTCTAGCGATAATAACTGCATAATATGGGTAATAATGCATGTTATATTGATGGTCACAAAAGTAATAAGTATTTTTATTACAGTTCTATCGATAATAACTGCATAATATGGGTAATAATGCATGTTATATTGAGAATAATATAAGTAATAAGTATAATTATTACAGTTCTAGCGATAATAACTGCATTATATGGGTAATAATGCATGTTATATTGATAATATTGGGAGTAATAAGTATAATTATTATAGTTCTAGCGGTAATAATAGTGAAATATGACTAATAGTGCATGTTATATTGATAATAATAAAAGTAATAAGTATATTTATTATAGTTCTACCGATTATATCTGCATAATATGGGTAATCATGCATGTTATATTGATAATAATATAAGTAATAAGTATAATTATTACAGTTCTTGCGATAATAACTGCATAATATGGGTAATAATGCATGTTATATTGATAATAATATAAGTAATACGTATATTTATTATAGTTCTAGCGATTGTAACTGCATAATATGGGTAATAATGCATGTTATATTGATAATAATATAAGTAATAAGTATAATTATTACAGTTCTAGCGATAATAACTGCATTATATGGGTAATAATAGATGTTATATTGACAATATCGGGAGTAATAAGTATATTTATTATAGCTCTAGCGATAATAACTGCATAATATAGGTAACAATGCATGTTATATTGATAATAATAAAAGTAATATGTATATTTATTATAGTTCTATCAATAATAACTGCATAATATGGGTAATAATGCACGTTATATTGATGATAATGAAAGTAATAAGCGTATTTATTACAGTTCTAGCGATAATAACTGCATAATATGGGTAATAATGCATGTTATATTGATGATAATATAAGTAATAAGTATAATTATTACAGTTCTAGCGATAATAACTGCATTATATGGGTAATAATGCATGTTATATTGATAATATCGGGGGTAATAAGTATAATTATTATAGTTCTAGCGATAAAAATAGTAAAATATGGCTAATAGTGCATGTTATATTGATAATAATAAAAGTAATAATTATATTTATTATAATTCTATCGATAATAACTGCATAATGTGGGTAATAATGCATGTTATATTGATAATAATATAAGTAATAAGTAAATTTATTATAGTTCTAGCGATTATAACTGCATAATATGGGTAATAATGCATGTTATATTGATAATAATAAAAGTAATAAGTATATTTATTATAGTTCTATCAATAATAACTGCATAATATGGGTAATAATGCATGTTATATTGATAATAATATAAGTAATAAGTATAATTATTACAGTTCTAGCGATAATAACTGCATTATATGGGTAATAATAGATGTTATATTGACAATATCGGGAGTAATATGTATATTTATTATAGCTCTAGCGATAATAACTGCATAATATAGGTAACAATGCATGTTATATTGATAATAATAAAAGTAATATGTATATTTATTATAGTTCTAGCGATAATAACTGCATAATATGTGTAATAATGCATGTTATATTGATAATATCGGGAGTAATATGTATATTTATTATAGCTCTAGCGATAATAATTGCATAATATAGGTAACAATGCATGTTATATTGATAATAATAAAAGTAATATGTATATTTATTATAGTTCTAGCGATAATAACTGCATAATATGGGTAATAATGCATGTTATATTGATGATAATATAAGTAATAAGTATAATTATTACAGTTCTAGCGATAATAACTGCATTATATGGGTAATAATGCATGTTATATTGATAATATCGGGAGTAATAAGTATAATTATTATAGTTCTAGCGATAAAAATAGTAAAATATGGCTAATAGTGCATGTTATATTGATAATAATAAAAGTAATAATTATATTTATTATAATTCTATCGATAATAACTGCATAATGTGGGTAATAATGCATGTTATATTGATAATAATATAAGTAATAAGTAAATTTATTATAGTTCTAGCGATTATAACTGCATAATATGGGTAATAATGCATGTTATATTGAGAATAATATAAGTAATAAGTATAATTATTACAGTTCTAGCGATAATAACTGCATAATATGGGTAATAATGCATGTTATATTGATAATAGTATAAGTAATAAGTATACTTATTAGAGTTCTAGCGATAATAACTGCATTATATGGGTAATAATGGATATTATATTGATAATGTCGGGAGTAACAAGTATATATATTATAGTTCTAGCGATAATAACTGCATAATATGGGTTATAATGCATGTTATATTGATAATAATATAAGTAATAAGTACACTTATTACAGTTCTAGCGATAATAACTGCATAATATGGGTAATAATGCATGTTATACAGATAATAATAAAAGTAATAAGTATATTTATTATAGTTCTATCGATAATAACTGCATTATATGGGTAATAATGCATGTTATATTGATAATAATATAAGTAATACGTATATTTATTATAGTTCTAGCGATTGTAACTGCATAATATGGGTAATAATGCATGTTATATTGATAATAATATAAGTAATACGTATATTTATTATAGTTCTAGCGATTGTAACTGCATAATATGGGTAATAATGCATGTTATATTGATAATAATATACGTCATAAGTATAATTATTACAGTTCCAGCGATAATAACTGCATTATATGGGTAATAATGGATGTTATATTGATAATATCGGGAGTAATAAGTATATTTATTATAGTTCTAGCGATAATAACTGCATAATATAGGTAATAATGCATGTTATATTGATAATAATAAAAGTAATAAGTATATTTATTATAGTTCTATCAATAATAACTGCATAATATGGGTAATAATGCACGTTATATTGATGATAATGAAAGTAATAAGCGTATTTATTACAGTTCTAGCGATAATAACTGCATAATATGGGTAATAATGCATGTTATATTGATGATAATATAAGTAATAAGTATAATTATTACAGTTCTAGCGATAATAACTGCATTATATGGGTAATAATGCATGTTATATTGATAATATCGGGAGTAATAAGTATAATTATTATAGTTCTAGCGATAAAAATAGTAAAATCTGGCTAATAGTGCATGTTATATTGATAATAATAAAAGTAATAAGTATATTTATTACAGTTCTAGTGATAATAACTGCATAATATGGGTAATAATGCATGTTATATTGATAATAATATAAGTCATAAGTATAATTATTACAGTTCCAGCGATAATAACTGCATTATATGGGTAATAATGGATGTTATATTGATAATATCGGGAGTAATAAGTATATTTATTATAGCTCTAGCGATAATAACTGCATAATATAGGTAACAATGCATGTTATATTGATAATAATAAAAGTAATATGTATATTTATTATAGTTCTAGCGATAATAACTGCATAATATGTGTAATAATGCATGCTATATTGATAAAATTGGGAGTAATAAGTATAATTATTATAGTTCTAGCGATAATAATAGTAAAATATGGCTAATAGTGCATGTTATATTGATAATAATAAAAGTAATAAGTATATTTATTACAGTTCTAGCGATAATAAATGCATAATATGGGTAATAATGCATGTTATATTGATGATAATAAAAGTACTAAGTATATTTATTATAGTTCTAGCGATTATAACTGCATAATATGCGTAATAATGCATGTTATATTGAGAATAATATAAGTAATAAGTATATTTATTATAGTTCTATCAATAAAAACTGCATAATATGGGTAATAATGCATGTTATATTGATAATAATATAAGTAATAAGTATAATTATTACAGTTCTAGCGATAATAACTGCATTATATGGGTAATAATAGATGTTATATTGACAATATCGGGAGTAATAAGTATATTTATTATAGTTCTAGCGATCATAACTGCATAATATAGGTAATAATGCATGTTATATTGATAATAATAAAAGTAATAAGTATATTTATTATAGTTCTATCAATAATAACTGCATAATATGGGTAATAATGCATGTTATATTGATAATAATACAAGTAATAAGTATAATTATTACAGTTCCAGCGATAATAACTGCATTATATGGGTAATAATGGATGTTATATTGATAATATCGGGAGTAATAAGTATATTTATTATAGTTCTAGCGATAATAACTGCATAATATAGGTAATAATGCATGTTATATTGATAATAATAAAAGTAATAAGTATATTTATTATAGTTCTATCAATAATAACTGCATAATATGGGTAATAATGCACGTTATATTGATGATAATGAAAGTAATAAGCGTATTTATTACAGTTCTAGCGATAATAACTGCATAATATGGGTAATAATGCATGTTATATTGATGATAATATAAGTAATAAGTATAATTATTACAGTTCTAGCGATAATAACTGCATTATATGGGTAATAATGCATGTTATATTGATAATATCGGGAGTAATAAGTATAATTATTATAGTTCTAGCGATAAAAATAGTAAAATATGGCTAATAGTGCATGTTATATTGATAATAATAAAAGTAATAATTATATTTATTATAATTCTATCGATAATAAGTGCATAATGTGGGTAATAATGCATGTTATATTGATAATAATATAAGTAATAAGTAAATTTATTATAGTTCTAGCGATTATAACTGCATAATATGGGTAATAATGCATGTTATATTGAGAATAATATAAGTAATAAGTATAATTATTACAGTTCTAGCGATAATAACTGCATAATATGGGTAATAATGCATGTTATATTGATAATAGTATAAGTAATAAGTATACTTATTAGAGTTCTAGCGATAATAACTGCATTATATGGGTAATAATGGATATTATATTGATAATGTCGGGAGTAACAAGTATATATATTATAGTTCTAGCGATAATAACTGCATAATATGGGTTATAATGCATGTTATATTGATAATAATATAAGTAATAAGTACACTTATTACAGTTCTAGCGATAATAACTGCATAATATGGGTAATAATGCATGTTATACAGATAATAATAAAAGTAATAAGTATATTTATTATAGTTCTATCGATAATAACTGCATTATATGGGTAATAATGCATGTTATATTGATAATAATATAAGTAATACGTATATTTATTATAGTTCTAGCGATTGTAACTGCATAATATGGGTAATAATGCATGTTATATTGATAATAATATAAGTAATACGTATATTTATTATAGTTCTAGCGATTGTAACTGCATAATATGGGTAATAATGCATGTTATATTGATAATAATATACGTCATAAGTATAATTATTACAGTTCCAGCGATAATAACTGCATTATATGGGTAATAATGGATGTTATATTGATAATATCGGGAGTAATAAGTATATTTATTATAGTTCTAGCGATAATAACTGCATAATATAGGTAATAATGCATGTTATATTGATAATAATAAAAGTAATAAGTATATTTATTATAGTTCTATCAATAATAACTGCATAATATGGGTAATAATGCACGTTATATTGATGATAATGAAAGTAATAAGCGTATTTATTACAGTTCTAGCGATAATAACTGCATAATATGGGTAATAATGCATGTTATATTGATGATAATATAAGTAATAAGTATAATTATTACAGTTCTAGCGATAATAACTGCATTATATGGGTAATAATGCATGTTATATTGATAATATCGGGAGTAATAAGTATAATTATTATAGTTCTAGCGATAAAAATAGTAAAATCTGGCTAATAGTGCATGTTATATTGATAATAATAAAAGTAATAAGTATATTTATTACAGTTCTAGTGATAATAACTGCATAATATGGGTAATAATGCATGTTATATTGATAATAATATAAGTCATAAGTATAATTATTACAGTTCCAGCGATAATAACTGCATTATATGGGTAATAATGGATGTTATATTGATAATATCGGGAGTAATAAGTATATTTATTATAGCTCTAGCGATAATAACTGCATAATATAGGTAACAATGCATGTTATATTGATAATAATAAAAGTAATATGTATATTTATTATAGTTCTAGCGATAATAACTGCATAATATGTGTAATAATGCATGCTATATTGATAAAATTGGGAGTAATAAGTATAATTATTATAGTTCTAGCGATAATAATAGTAAAATATGGCTAATAGTGCATGTTATATTGATAATAATAAAAGTAATAAGTATATTTATTACAGTTCTAGCGATAATAAATGCATAATATGGGTAATAATGCATGTTATATTGATGATAATAAAAGTACTAAGTATATTTATTATAGTTCTAGCGATTATAACTGCATAATATGCGTAATAATGCATGTTATATTGAGAATAATATAAGTAATAAGTATATTTATTATAGTTCTATCAATAAAAACTGCATAATATGGGTAATAATGCATGTTATATTGATAATAATATAAGTAATAAGTATAATTATTACAGTTCTAGCGATAATAACTGCATTATATGGGTAATAATAGATGTTATATTGACAATATCGGGAGTAATAAGTATATTTATTATAGTTCTAGCGATCATAACTGCATAATATAGGTAATAATGCATGTTATATTGATAATAATAAAAGTAATAAGTATATTTATTATAGTTCTATCAATAATAACTGCATAATATGGGTAATAATGCATGTTATATTGATAATAATACAAGTAATAAGTATAATTATTACAGTTCCAGCGATAATAACTGCATTATATGGGTAATAATGGATGTTATATTGATAATATCGGGAGTAATAAGTATATTTATTATAGTTCTAGCGATAATAACTGCATAATATAGGTAATAATGCATGTTATATTGATAATAATAAAAGTAATAAGTATATTTATTATAGTTCTATCAATAATAACTGCATAATATGGGTAATAATGCACGTTATATTGATGATAATGAAAGTAATAAGCGTATTTATTACAGTTCTAGCGATAATAACTGCATAATATGGGTAATAATGCATGTTATATTGATGATAATACAAGTAATAAGTATAATTATTACAGTTCTAGCGATAATAACTGCATTATATGGGTAATAATGCATGTTATATTGATAATATCGGGGGTAATAAGTATAATTATTATAGTTCTAGCGATAAAAATAGTAAAATATGGCTAATAGTGCATGTTATATTGATAATAATAAAAGTAATAATTATATTTATTATAATTCTATCGATAATAACTGCATAATGTGGGTAATAATGCATGTTATATTGATAATAATATAAGTAATAAGTAAATTTATTATAGTTCTAGCGATTATAACTGCATAATATGGGTAATACTGCATGTTATATTGATAATAATAAAAGTAATAAGTATATTTATTATAGTTCTATCAATAATAACTGCATAATATGGGTAATAATGCATGTTATATTGATATGAATATAAGTAATAAGTATAATTATTACAGTTCTAGCGATAATAACTGCATTATATGGGTAATAATAGATGTTATATTGACAATATCGGGAGTAATATGTATATTTATTATAGCTCTAGCGATAATAACTGCATAATATAGGTAACAATGCATGTTATATTGATAATAATAAAAGTAATATGTATATTTATTATAGTTCTAGCGATAATAACTGCATAATATGTGTAATAATGCATGTTATATTGATAATATCGGGAGTAATATGTATATTTATTATAGCTCTAGCGATAATAACTGCATAATATAGGTAACAATGCATGTTATATTGATAATAATAAAAGTAATATGTATATTTATTATAGTTCTAGCGATAATAACTGCATAATATGGGTAATAATGCATGTTATATTGATGATAATATAAGTAATAAGTATAATTATTACAGTTCTAGCGATAATAACTGCATTATATGGGTAATAATGCATGTTATATTGATAATATCGGGAGTAATAAGTATAATTATTATAGTTCTAGCGATAAAAATAGTAAAATATGGCTAATAGTGCATGTTATATTGATAATAATAAAAGTAATAATTATATTTATTATAATTCTATCGATAATAACTGCATAATGTGGGTAATAATGCATGTTATATTGATAATAATATAAGTAATAAGTAAATTTATTATAGTTCTAGCGATTATAACTGCATAATATGGGTAATAATGCATGTTATATTGAGAATAATATAAGTAATAAGTATAATTATTACAGTTCTAGCGATAATAACTGCATAATATGGGTAATAATGCATGTTATATTGATAATAGTATAAGTAATAAGTATACTTATTAGAGTTCTAGCGATAATAACTGCATTATATGGGTAATAATGGATATTATATTGATAATGTCGGGAGTAACAAGTATATATATTATAGTTCTAGCGATAATAACTGCATAATATGGGTTATAATGCATGTTATATTGATAATAATATAAGTAATAAGTACACTTATTACAGTTCTAGCGATAATAACTGCATAATATGGGTAATAATGCATGTTATACAGATAATAATAAAAGTAATAAGTATATTTATTATAGTTCTATCGATAATAACTGCATTATATGGGTAATAATGCATGTTATATTGATAATAATATAAGTAATACGTATATTTATTATAGTTCTAGCGATTGTAACTGCATAATATGGGTAATAATGCATGTTATATTGATAATAATATAAGTAATAAGTATATTTATTACAGTTCTATCGATAATAACTGCATAATATGGGTAACAATGCACGTTATATTGAAAATATTGGGAGTAATAAGTATAATTATTATAGTTCTAGCGATAAAAATAGTAAAATATGGCTAATAGTGCATGTTATATTGATAATAATAAAAGTAATAATTATATTTATTATAATTCTATCGATAATAACTGCATAATATGGGTAATAATGCATGTTATATTGATAATAATATAAGTAATAAGTAAATTTATTATAGTTCTAGCGATTATAACTGCATAATATGGGTAACAATGCATGTTATATTGAGAATAATATAAGTAATAAGTATAATTATTACAGTTCTAGCGATAATAACTGCATTATATGGGTAATAATGCATGTTACATTGATAATATTGGGAGTAATAAGCATAATTATTATAGTTCTAGCGATAATAATAGTAAAATATGGCTAATAGTGCATGTCATATTGATAATAATAAAAGTAATAAGTATATTTATTACAGTTCTATCGATAATAACTGCATAATATGGGTAATAATGCATGTTATATTGATGATAATAAAAGTAATACGTATATTTATTATAGTTCCAGCGATAATAACTGCATAATATGGGTAATAATGCATGTTATATTGATAATAGTATAAGTAATAAGTATACTTATAACAGTTCTAGCGATAATAACTGCATTATATGGGTAATAATGGATATTATATTGATAATGTCGGGAGTAATAAGTATATATATTATAGTTCTAGCGATAATAACTGCATAATATGGGTAATAATGCATGTTATATTGATAATAATATAAGTAATAAGTATACTTATTACAGTTCTAGCGATAGTAACTGCATAATATGGGTAATAATGCATGTTATACAGATAATAATAAAAGTAATAAGTATATTTATTATAGTTCTATCGATAATACCTGCATAATATGGGTAATAATGCATGTTATATTGATGATAATTAAAGTACTAAGTATATTTATTGTAGTTCTAGCGATTGTAACTGCATAATATGGGTAATAATGCATGTTATATTGATAATAATATAAGTAATAAGTATATTTATTACAGTTCTATCGATAATAACTGCATAATATGGGTAATAATGCACGTTATATTGAAAATATTGGGAGTAATAAGTATAATTATTATAGTTCTACCGATAATAATAGTAAAATATGGCTAATAGTGCATGTTATATTGATAATAATAAAAGTAGTAAGTATATTTATTATAGTTCTATCGATAATAACTGCATAATATGGGTAATAATGCATGTTATATTGAGAATAATATAAGTAATAAGTATAATTATTGCAGTTCTAGCGATAATAACTGCATTATATGCGTAATAATGCATGTTATATTGATAATATCGGGAGTAATAAGTATAATTATTATAGTTCTAGCGATAATAATTGTAAAATATGGCTAATAGTGCATGTTATATTGATAATAATAAAAGTAATAAGTATATTTATTATAGTTCTATAAATAATAACTGCATAATATGGGTAATAATGCATGTTATATTGATGATAATAAAAGTACTAAGTATATTTATTATAGTTCTAGCGATTATAACTGCATAATATGCGTAATAATGCATGTTATATTGAGAATAATATAAGTAATAAGTATATTTATTATAGTTCTATCAATAATAACTGCATAATATGGGTAATAATGCATGTTATATTGATAATAATATAAGTAATAAGTATAATTATTACAGTTCTAGCGATAATAACTGCATTATATGGGTAATAATAGATGTTATATTGACAATATCGGGAGTAATAAGTATATTTATTATAGCTCTAGCGATAATAACTGCATAATATAGGTAACAATGCATGTTATATTGATAATAATAAAAGTAATATGTATATTTATTATAGTTCTACCGATAATAACTGCATAATATGTGCAATAATGCATGTTATATTGATAATATTGGGAGTAATAAGTATAATTATTATAGTTCTAGCGATAATAATAGTAAAATATGGCAAATAGCGCATGTTATATTGATAATAATAAAAGTAATAAGTATATTTATTACAGTTCTAGCGATAATAACTGCATAATATGGGTAATAATGCATGTTATATTGATAATAATATAAGTCATAGGTATAATTATTACAGTTCCAGCGATAATAACTGCATTATATGGGTAATAATGGATGATATATTGATAATATCGGGAGTAATAAGTATATTTATTATAGTTCTAGCGATAATAACTGCATAATATAGGTAATAATGCATGTTATATTGATAATAATAAAAGTAATAAGTATATTTATTATAGTTCTATCAATAATAACTGCATAATATGGGTAATAATGCACGTTATATTGATGATAATGAAAGTAATTAGCGTATTTATTACAGTTCTAGCGATAATAACTGCATAATATGGGTAATAATGCATGTTATATTGATGATAATATAAGTAATAAGTATAATTATTACAGTTCTAGCGATAATAACTGCATTATATGGGTAATAATGGATGTAATATTGATAATATCGGGAGTAATAAGTATATTTATTATAGTTCTAGCGATAATAACTGCATAATATAGGTAATAATGCATGTTATATTGATAATAATAAAAGTAATAAGTATATTTATTATAGTTCTATCAATAATAACTGCATAATATCGGTAATAATGCATGTTATATTGAGAATAATATAAGTAATAAGTATAATTATTACAGTTCTAGCGATAATAACTGCATTATATGGGTAATAATGCATGTTACATTGATAATATTGGGAGTAATAAGCATAATTATTATAGTTCTAGCGATAATAATAGTAAAATATGGCTAATAGTGCATGTTATATTGATAATAATAAAAGTAATAAGTATATTCATTACAGTTCTATCGATAATAACTGCATAATATGGGTAATAATGCATGTTATATTGATAATAATATAAGTAATAAGTATAATTATTACAGTTCTAGCGATAATAACTGCATTATATGGGTAATAATGCATGTTATATTGATAATATTGGGAGTAATAAGTATAATTATTATAGTTCTAGCGATAAAAATAGTAAAATATGGCTAATAGTGCATGTTATATTGATAATAATAAAAGTAATAATTATATTTATTATAATTCTATCGATAATAACTGCATAATATGGGTAATAATGCATGTTATATTGATAATAATATAAGTAATAAGTATATTTATTATAGTTCTAGCGATTATAACTGCATAATATGGGTAATAATGCATGTTATATTGAGAATAATATAAGTAATAAGTATAATTATTACAGTTCTAGCGATAATAACTGCATTATATGGGTAATAATGCATGTTACATTGATAATATTGGGAGTAATAAGCATAATTATTATAGTTCTAGCGATAATAATAGTAAAATATGGCTAATAGTGCATGTTATATTGATAATAATAAAAGTAATAAGTATATTCATTACAGTTCTATCGATAATAACTGCATAATATGGGTAATAATGCATGTTATATTGATGATAATAAAAGTAATACGTATATTTATTATAGTTCCAGCGATAATAACTGCATAATATGGGTAATAATGCATGTTATATTGATAATAATATAAGTAATAAGTATACTTATTACAGTTCTAGCGATAATAACTGCATTATATGGGTAATAATGGATATTATATTGATAATGTCGGGAGTAATAAGTATATATATTATAGTTCTAGCGATAATAACTGCATAATATGGGTAATAATGCATGTTATATTGGTGGTCACAAAAGTAATAAGTATTTTTATTACAGTTCTAGCGATAATAACTGCATAATATGGGTAATAATACATGTTATATTGATAATAATATAAGTAATAAGTATAATTATTACAGTTCTAGCGATAATAACTGCATTATATGGGTAATAATAGATGTTATATTGACAATATCGGGAGTAATAAGTATAATTATTATAGTTCTAGCGATAAAAATAGTAAAATATGGCTAATAGTGCATGTTATATTGATAATAATAAAAGTAATAATTATATTTATTATAATTCTATCGATAATAACTGCATAATGTGGGTAATAATGCATGTTATATTGATAATAATATAAGTAATAAGTAAATTTATTATAGTTCTAGCGATTATAACTGCATAATATGGGTAATAATGCATGTTATATTGATGATAATAAAAGTAATACGTATATTTATTATTGTTCTAGCGATAATAACTGCATAATATGGGTAATAATGCACGTTATATTGATAATAATATAAGTAATAAGTATACTTATTACAGTTCTAGCGATAATAACTGCATAATATGGGTAATAATGCATGTTATACAGATAATAATAAAAGTAATATGTATATAAATTATAGTTCTATCGATAATAACTGCATACTATGGGTAATAATGCATGTTATATTGATGATAATTAAAGTACTAAGTATATTTATTATAGTTCTAGCGATTGTAACTGCATAATATGGGTAATAATGCATGTTATATTGATAATAATATAAGTAATACGTATATTTATTATATTTCTAGCGATTGTAACTGCATAATATGGGTAATAATGCATGTTATATTGATAATAATATAAGTAATAAGTATATTTATTTCAGTTCTATCGATAATAACTGCATTATATGCGTAATAATGCATGTTATATTGATAATATCGGGAGTAATAAGTATAATTATTATAGTTCTAGCGATAATAATTGTAAAATATGGCTAATAGTGCATGTTATATTGATAATAATAAAAGTAATAAGTATATTTATTATAGTTCTATCAATAATAACTGCATAATATGGGTAATAATGCATGTTATATTGATAATAATATAAGTAATAAGTATAATTATTACAGTTCTAGCGATAATAACTGCATTATATGGGTAATAATAGATGTTATATTGACAATATCGGGATTAATAAGTATATTTATTATAGTTCTAGCGATCATAACTGCATAATATAGTTAATAATGGATGTTATATTGATAATAATAAAAGTAATAAGTATATTTATTATAGTTCTATCAATAATAACTGCATAATATGGGTAATAATGCATGTTATATTGATAATAATATAAGTAATAAGTATAATTATTACAGTTCTAGCGATAATAACTGCATTATATGGGTAATAATAGATGTTATATTGACAATATCGGGAGTAATAAGTATAATTATTATAGTTCTAGCGATAAAAATAGTAAAATATGGCTAATAGTGCATGTTATATTGATAATAATAAAAGTAATATGTATATTTATTATAGTTCTAGCGATAATAACTGCATAATATGTGTAATAATGCATGTTATATTGATAATATCGGGAGTAATAAGTATATTTATTATAGTTCTAGTGATAATAACTGCATAATATAGGTAATAATGCATGTTATATTGATAATAATAAAAGTAATAAGTATATTTATTATAGTTCTATCAATAATAACTGCATAATATGGGTAATAATGCACGTTATATTGATGATAATGAAAGTAATAAGCGTATTTATTACAGTTCTAGCGATAATAACTGCATAATATGGGTAATAATGCATGTTATATTGAGAATAATATAAGTAATAAGTATAATTATTACAGTTCTAGCGATAATAACTGCATTATATGGGTAATAATGCATGTTACATTGATAATATTGGGAGTAATAAGCAGAATTATTATAGTTCTAGCGATAATAATAGTAAAATATGGCTAATAGTGCATGTTATATTGATAATAATAAAAGTAATAAGTATATTCATTACAGTTCTATCGATAATAACTGCATAATATGGGTAATAATGCATGTTATACTGATAATAATATAAGTACTAAGTATATTTATTATAGTTCTAGCGATTGTAACTGCATAATATGGGTAATAATGCATGTTATATTGATAATAATATAAGTAATAAGAATACTTATTACAGTTCTAGCGATAATAACTGCATTATATGGGTAATAATGGATGTTATATTGATAATGTCGGGAGTAATAAGTATATATATTATAGTTCTAGCGATAATAACTGCATAATATGGGTAATAATGCATGTTATATTGATGGTCACAAAAGTAATAAGTATTTTTATTACAGTTCTATCGATAATAACTGCATAATATGGGTAATAATGCATGTTATATTGAGAATAATATAAGTAATAAGTATAATTATTACAGTTCTAGCGATAATAACTGCATTATATGGGTAATAATGCATGTTATATTGATAATATTGGGAGTAATAAGTATAATTATTATAGTTCTAGCGGTAATAATAGTGAAATATGACTAATAGTGCATGTTATATTGATAATAATAAAAGTAATAAGTATATTTATTATAGTTCTACCGATTATATCTGCATAATATGGGTAATCATGCATGTTATATTGATAATAATATAAGTAATATGTATAATTATTACAGTTCTTGCGATAATAACTGCATAATATGGGTAATAATGCATGTTATATTGATAATAATATAAGTAATACGTATATTTATTATAGTTCTAGCGATTGTAACTGCATAATATGGGTAATAATGCATGTTATATTGATAATTATATAAGTAATAAGTATATTTATTACAGTTCTATCGATAATAACTGCATTATATGCGTAATAATGCATGTTATATTGATAATATCGGGAGTAATAAGTATAATTATTATAGTTCTAGCGATAATAATTGTAAAATATGGCTAATAGTGCATGTTATATTGATAATAATAAAAGTAATAAGTATATTTATTATAGTTCTATAAATAATAACTGCATAATATGGGTAATAATGTATGTTATATTGATGATAATAAAAGTACTAAGTATATTTATTATAGTTCTAGCGATTATAACTGCATAATATGCGTAATAATGCATGTTATATTGAGAATAATATAAGTAATAAGTATATTTATTATAGTTCTATCAATAATAACTGCATAATATGGGTAATAATACATGTTATATTGATAATAATATAAGTAATAAGTATAATTATTACAGTTCTAGCGATAATAACTGCATTATATGGGTAATAATAGATGTTATATTGACAATATCGGGAGTAATAAGTATATTTATTATAGTTCTAGCGATCATAACTGCATAATATAGGTAATAATGCATGTTATATTGATAATAATAAAAGTAATAAGTATATTTATTATAGTTCTATCAATAATAACTGCATAATATGGGTAATAATGCATGTTATATTGATAATAATATAAGTAATAAGTATAATTATTACAGTTCTAGCGATAATAACTGCATTATATGGGTAATAATAGATGTTATATTGACAATATCGGGAGTAATAAGTATATTTATTATAGCTCTAGCGATAATAACTGCATAATATAGGTAACAATGCATGTTATATTGATAATAATAAAAGTAATATGTATATTTATTATAGTTCTATCAATAATAACTGCATAATATGGGTAATAATGCACGTTATATTGATGATAATGAAAGTAATAAGCGTATTTATTACAGTTCTAGCGATAATAACTGCATAATATGGGTAATAATGCATGTTATATTGATGATAATATAAGTAATAAGTATAATTATTACAGTTCTAGCGATAATAACTGCATTATATGGGTAATAATGCATGTTATATTGATAATATCGGGGGTAATAAGTATAATTATTATAGTTCTAGCGATAAAAATAGTAAAATATGGCTAATAGTGCATGTTATATTGATAATAATAAAAGTAATAATTATATTTATTATAATTCTATCGATAATAACTGCATAATGTGGGTAATAATGCATGTTATATTGATAATAATATAAGTAATAAGTAAATTTATTATAGTTCTAGCGATTATAACTGCATAATATGGGTAATAATGCATGTTATATTGATAATAATAAAAGTAATAAGTATATTTATTATAGTTCTATCAATAATAACTGCATAATATGGGTAATAATGCATGTTATATTGATAATAATATAAGTAATAAGTATAATTATTACAGTTCTAGCGATAATAACTGCATTATATGGGTAATAATAGATGTTATATTGACAATATCGGGAGTAATATGTATATTTATTATAGCTCTAGCGATAATAACTGCATAATATAGGTAACAATGCATGTTATATTGATAATAATAAAAGTAATATGTATATTTATTATAGTTCTAGCGATAATAACTGCATAATATGTGTAATAATGCATGTTATATTGATAATATCGGGAGTAATATGTATATTTATTATAGCTCTAGCGATAATAACTGCATAATATAGGTAACAATGCATGTTATATTGATAATAATAAAAGTAATATGTATATTTATTATAGTTCTAGCGATAATAACTGCATAATATGGGTAATAATGCATGTTATATTGATGATAATATAAGTAATAAGTATAATTATTACAGTTCTAGCGATAATAACTGCATTATATGGGTAATAATGCATGTTATATTGATAATATCGGGAGTAATAAGTATAATTATTATAGTTCTAGCGATAAAAATAGTAAAATATGGCTAATAGTGCATGTTATATTGATAATAATAAAAGTAATAATTATATTTATTATAATTCTATCGATAATAACTGCATAATGTGGGTAATAATGCATGTTATATTGATAATAATATAAGTAATAAGTAAATTTATTATAGTTCTAGCGATTATAACTGCATAATATGGGTAATAATGCATGTTATATTGAGAATAATATAAGTAATAAGTATAATTATTACAGTTCTAGCGATAATAACTGCATAATATGGGTAATAATGCATGTTATATTGATAATAGTATAAGTAATAAGTATACTTATTAGAGTTCTAGCGATAATAACTGCATTATATGGGTAATAATGGATATTATATTGATAATGTCGGGAGTAACAAGTATATATATTATAGTACTAGCGATAATAACTGCATAATATGGGTTATAATGCATGTTATATTGATAATAATATAAGTAATAAGTACACTTATTACAGTTCTAGCGATAATAACTGCATAATATGGGTAATAATGCATGTTATACAGATAATAATAAAAGTAATAAGTATATTTATTATAGTTCTATCGATAATAACTGCATTATATGGGTAATAATGCATGTTATATTGATAATAATATAAGTAATACGTATATTTATTATAGTTCTAGCGATTGTAACTGCATAATATGGGTAATAATGCATGTTATATTGATAATAATATAAGTAATAAGTATATTTATTACAGTTCTATCGATAATAACTGCATAATATGGGTAACAATGCACGTTATATTGAAAATATTGGGAGTAATAAGTATAATTATTATAGTTCTAGCGATAATAATAGTAAAATATGGCTAATAGTGCATGTTATATTGATAATAATAAAAGTAGTAAGTATATTTATTATAGTTCTATCGATAATAACTGCATAATATGGGTAATAATGCATGTTATATTGAGAATAATATAAGTAATAAGTATAATTATTACAGTTCTAGCGATAATAACTGCATAATATGTGTAATAATGCATGTTATATTGATAATATTGGGAGTAATAAGTATAATTATTATAGTTCTAGCGATAATAATAGTAAAATATGGCTAATAGTGCATGTTATATTGATAATAATAAAAGTAATATGTATATTTATTACAGTTCTAGCGATAATAACTGCATAATATGGGTAATAATGCATGTTATATTGATAATAATATACGTCATAAGTATAATTATTACAGTTCCAGCGATAATAACTGCATTATATGGGTAATAATGGATGTTATATTGATAATATCGGGAGTAATAAGTATATTTATTATAGTTCTAGCGATAATAACTGCATAATATAGGTAATAATGCATGTTATATTGATAATAATAAAAGTAATAAGTATATTTATTATAGTTCTATCAATAATAACTGCATAATATGGGTAATAATGCACGTTATATTGATGATAATGAAAGTAATAAGCGTATTTATTACAGTTCTAGCGATAATAACTGCATAATATGGGTAATAATGCATGTTATATTGATGATAATATAAGTAATAAGTATAATTATTACAGTTCTAGCGATAATAACTGCATTATATGGGTAATAATGCATGTTATATTGATAATATCGGGAGTAATAAGTATAATTATTATAGTTCTAGCGATAAAAATAGTAAAATCTGGCTAATAGTGCATGTTATATTGATAATAATAAAAGTAATAAGTATATTTATTACAGTTCTAGTGATAATAACTGCATAATATGGGTAATAATGCATGTTATATTGATAATAATATAAGTCATAAGTATAATTATTACAGTTCCAGCGATAATAACTGCATTATATGGGTAATAATGGATGTTATATTGATAATATCGGGAGTAATAAGTATATTTATTATAGCTCTAGCGATAATAACTGCATAATATAGGTAACAATGCATGTTATATTGATAATAATAAAAGTAATATGTATATTTATTATAGTTCTAGCGATAATAACTGCATAATATGTGTAATAATGCATGCTATATTGATAAAATTGGGAGTAATAAGTATAATTATTATAGTTCTAGCGATAATAATAGTAAAATATGGCTAATAGTGCATGTTATATTGATAATAATAAAAGTAATAAGTATATTTATTACAGTTCTAGCGATAATAAATGCATAATATGGGTAATAATGCATGTAATATTGATGATAATAAAAGTACTAAGTATATTTATTATAGTTCTAGCGATTATAACTGCATAATATGCGTAATAATGCATGTTATATTGAGAATAATATAAGTAATAAGTATATTTATTATAGTTCTATCAATAAAAACTGCATAATATGGGTAATAATGCATGTTATATTGATAATAATATAAGTAATAAGTATAATTATTACAGTTCTAGCGATAATAACTGCATTATATGGGTAATAATAGATGTTATATTGACAATATCGGGAGTAATAAGTATATTTATTATAGTTCTAGCGATCATAACTGCATAATATAGGTAATAATGCATGTTATATTGATAATAATAAAAGTAATAAGTATATTTATTATAGTTCTATCAATAATAACTGCATAATATGGGTAATAATGCATGTTATATTGATAATAATACAAGTAATAAGTATAATTATTACAGTTCCAGCGATAATAACTGCATTATATGGGTAATAATGGATGTTATATTGATAATATCGGGAGTAATAAGTATATTTATTATAGTTCTAGCGATAATAACTGCATAATATAGGTAATAATGCATGTTATATTGATAATAATAAAAGTAATAAGTATATTTATTATAGTTCTATCAATAATAACTGCATAATATGGGTAATAATGCACGTTATATTGATGATAATGAAAGTAATAAGCGTATTTATTACAGTTCTAGCGATAATAACTGCATAATATGGGTAATAATGCATGTTATATTGATGATAATACAAGTAATAAGTATAATTATTACAGTTCTAGCGATAATAACTGCATTATATGGGTAATAATGCATGTTATATTGATAATATCGGGGGTAATAAGTATAATTATTATAGTTCTAGCGATAAAAATAGTAAAATATGGCTAATAGTGCATGTTATATTGATAATAATAAAAGTAATAATTATATTTATTATAATTCTATCGATAATAACTGCATAATGTGGGTAATAATGCATGTTATATTGATAATAATATAAGTAATAAGTAAATTTATTATAGTTCTAGCGATTATAACTGCATAATATGGGTAATACTGCATGTTATATTGATAATAATAAAAGTAATAAGTATATTTATTATAGTTCTATCAATAATAACTGCATAATATGGGTAATAATGCATGTTATATTGATATGAATATAAGTAATAAGTATAATTATTACAGTTCTAGCGATAATAACTGCATTATATGGGTAATAATAGATGTTATATTGACAATATCGGGAGTAATATGTATATTTATTATAGCTCTAGCGATAATAACTGCATAATATAGGTAACAATGCATGTTATATTGATAATAATAAAAGTAATATGTATATTTATTATAGTTCTAGCGATAATAACTGCATAATATGTGTAATAATGCATGTTATATTGATAATATCGGGAGTAATATGTATATTTATTATAGCTCTAGCGATAATAACTGCATAATATAGGTAACAATGCATGTTATATTGATAATAATAAAAGTAATATGTATATTTATTATAGTTCTAGCGATAATAACTGCATAATATGGGTAATAATGCATGTTATATTGATGATAATATAAGTAATAAGTATAATTATTACAGTTCTAGCGATAATAACTGCATTATATGGGTAATAATGCATGTTATATTGATAATATCGGGAGTAATAAGTATAATTATTATAGTTCTAGCGATAAAAATAGTAAAATATGGCTAATAGTGCATGTTATATTGATAATAATAAAAGTAATAATTATATTTATTATAATTCTATCGATAATAACTGCATAATGTGGGTAATAATGCATGTTATATTGATAATAATATAAGTAATAAGTAAATTTATTATAGTTCTAGCGATTATAACTGCATAATATGGGTAATAATGCATGTTATATTGAGAATAATATAAGTAATAAGTATAATTATTACAGTTCTAGCGATAATAACTGCATAATATGGGTAATAATGCATGTTATATTGATAATAGTATAAGTAATAAGTATATTTATTACAGTTCTAGCGATAATAAATGCATAATATGGGTAATAATGCATGTTATATTGATGATAATAAAAGTACTAAGTATATTTATTATAGTTCTAGCGATTATAACTGCATAATATGCGTAATAATGCATGTTATATTGAGAATAATATAAGTAATAAGTATATTTATTATAGTTCTATCAATAAAAACTGCATAATATGGGTAATAATGCATGTTATATTGATAATAATATAAGTAATAAGTATAATTATTACAGTTCTAGCGATAATAACTGCATTATATGGGTAATAATAGATGTTATATTGACAATATCGGGAGTAATAAGTATATTTATTATAGTTCTAGCGATCATAACTGCATAATATAGGTAATAATGCATGTTATATTGATAATAATAAAAGTAATAAGTATATTTATTATAGTTCTATCAATAATAACTGCATAATATGGGTAATAATGCATGTTATATTGATAATAATACAAGTAATAAGTATAATTATTACAGTTCCAGCGATAATAACTGCATTATATGGGTAATAATGGATGTTATATTGATAATATCGGGAGTAATAAGTATATTTATTATAGTTCTAGCGATAATAACTGCATAATATAGGTAATAATGCATGTTATATTGATAATAATAAAAGTAATAAGTATATTTATTATAGTTCTATCAATAATAACTGCATAATATGGGTAATAATGCACGTTATATTGATGATAATGAAAGTAATAAGCGTATTTATTACAGTTCTAGCGATAATAACTGCATAATATGGGTAATAATGCATGTTATATTGATGATAATACAAGTAATAAGTATAATTATTACAGTTCTAGCGATAATAACTGCATTATATGGGTAATAATGCATGTTATATTGATAATATCGGGGGTAATAAGTATAATTATTATAGTTCTAGCGATAAAAATAGTAAAATATGGCTAATAGTGCATGTTATATTGATAATAATAAAAGTAATAATTATATTTATTATAATTCTATCGATAATAACTGCATAATGTGGGTAATAATGCATGTTATATTGATAATAATATAAGTAATAAGTAAATTTATTATAGTTCTAGCGATTATAACTGCATAATATGGGTAATACTGCATGTTATATTGATAATAATAAAAGTAATAAGTATATTTATTATAGTTCTATCAATAATAACTGCATAATATGGGTAATAATGCATGTTATATTGATATGAATATAAGTAATAAGTATAATTATTACAGTTCTAGCGATAATAACTGCATTATATGGGTAATAATAGATGTTATATTGACAATATCGGGAGTAATATGGATATTTATTATAGCTCTAGCGATAATAACTGCATAATATAGGTAACAATGCATGTTATATTGATAATAATAAAAGTAATATGTATATTTATTATAGTTCTAGCGATAATAACTGCATAATATGTGTAATAATGCATGTTATATTGATAATATCGGGAGTAATATGTATATTTATTATAGCTCTAGCGATAATAACTGCATAATATAGGTAACAATGCATGTTATATTGATAATAATAAAAGTAATATGTATATTTATTATAGTTCTAGCGATAATAACTGCATAATATGGGTAATAATGCATGTTATATTGATGATAATATAAGTAATAAGTATAATTATTACAGTTCTAGCGATAATAACTGCATTATATGGGTAATAATGCATGTTATATTGATAATATCGGGAGTAATAAGTATAATTATTATAGTTCTAGCGATAAAAATAGTAAAATATGGCTAATAGTGCATGTTATATTGATAATAATAAAAGTAATAATTATATTTATTATAATTCTATCGATAATAACTGCATAATGTGGGTAATAATGCATGTTATATTGATAATAATATAAGTAATAAGTAAATTTATTATAGTTCTAGCGATTATAACTGCATAATATGGGTAATAATGCATGTTATATTGAGAATAATATAAGTAATAAGTATAATTATTACAGTTCTAGCGATAATAACTGCATAATATGGGTAATAATGCATGTTATATTGATAATAGTATAAGTAATAAGTATACTTATTACAGTTCTAGCGATAATAACTGCATTATATGGGTAATAATGGATATTATATTGATAATGTCGGGAGTAACAAGTATATATATTATAGTTCTAGCGATAATAACTGCATAATATGGGTTATAATGCATGTTATATTGATAATAATATAAGTAATAAGTACACTTATTAGAGTTCTAGCGATAATAACTGCATAATATGGGTAATAATGCATGTTATACAGATAATAATAAAAGTAATAAGTATATTTATTATAGTTCTATCGATAATAACTGCATTATATGGGTAATAATGCATGTTATATTGATAATAATATAAGTAATACGTATATTTATTATAGTTCTAGCGATTGTAACTGCATAATATGGGTAATAATGCATGTTATATTGATAATAATATAAGTAATAAGTATATTTATTACAGTTCTATCGATAATAACTGCATAATATGGGTAACAATGCACGTTATATTGAAAATATTGGGCGTAATAAGTATAATTATTATAGTTCTAGCGATAATAATAGTAAAATATGGCTAATAGTGCATGTTATATTGATAATAATAAAAGTAGTAAGTATATTTATTATAGTTCTATCGATAATAACTGCATAATATGGGTAATAATGCATGTTATATTGAGAATAATATAAGTAATAAGTATAATTATTACAGTTCTAGCGATAATAACTGCATAATATGTGTAATAATGCATGTTATATTGATAATATTGGGAGTAATAAGTATAATTATTATAGTTCTAGCGATAATAATAGTAAAATATGGCTAATAGTGCATGTTATATTGATAATAATAAAAGTAATATGTATATTTATTACAGTTCTAGCGATAATAACTGCATAATATGGGTAATAATGCATGTTATATTGATAATAATATACGTCATAAGTATAATTATTACAGTTCCAGCGATAATAACTGCATTATATGGGTAATAATGGATGTTATATTGATAATATCGGGAGTAATAAGTATATTTATTATAGTTCTAGCGATAATAACTGCATAATATAGGTAATAATGCATGTTATATTGATAATAATAAAAGTAATAAGTATATTTATTATAGTTCTATCAATAATAACTGCATAATATGGGTAATAATGCACGTTATATTGATGATAATGAAAGTAATAAGCGTATTTATTACAGTTCTAGCGATAATAACTGCATAATATGGGTAATAATGCATGTTATATTGATGATAATATAAGTAATAAGTATAATTATTACAGTTCTAGCGATAATAACTGCATTATATGGGTAATAATGGATGTTATATTGATAATATCGGGAGTAATAAGTATATTTATTATAGTTCTAGCGATAATAACTGCATAACATAGGTAATAATGCATGTTATATTGATAATAATAAAAGTAATAAGTATATTTATTATAGTTCTATCCATAATAACTGCACAATATGGGTAATAATGCATGTTATACTGATGATGATAAAAGTAATAAGTATATTTATTATAGTTCTATCAATAATAACTGCATAATATGGGTAATAATGCACGTTATATTGATGATAATGAAAGTAATAAGCGTATTTATTACAGTTCTAGCGATAATAACTGCATAATATGGGTAATAATGCATGTTATATTGATGATAATATAAGTAATAAGTATAATTATTACAGTTCTAGCGATAATAACTGCATTATATGGATAATAATGCATGTTATATTCATAATATCGGGAGTAATAAGTATAATTATTATAGTTCTAGCGATAATATTAGTAAAATATGGCTAATAGTGCATGCTATATTGATAATAATAAAAGTAATAAGTATATTTATTACAGTTCTATCGATAATAAATGCATAATATGGGTAATAATGCATGTTATATTGATGATAATAAAAGTAGCAAATATATTTATTATAGTTTTAGCGGTTATAACTGCATAATGTGGGTAATAATGCATGTTATATTGATAACATCGGGAGTAATAAGTATAATTATTACAGTTCTAGCGGTAATAACTGCATTATATGGATAATAATGCATGTTATATTCATAATATCGGGAGTAATAAGTATAATTATTATAGTTCTAGCGATAATATTAGTAAAATATGGCTAATAGTGCATGTTATATTGATAATAATAAAAGTAATAAGTATATTTATTACAGTTCTATCGATAATAACTGCATAATATGGGTAATAATGCATGTTATATTGATGATAATAAAAGTAGCAAGTATATTTATTATAGTTCTAGCGGTTATAACTGCATAATGTGGGTAATAATGCATGTTATATTGATAACATCGGGAGTAATAAGTATAGTTATTACAGTTCTAGCGGTAATAACTGCATTATATGGATAATAATGCATGTTATATTCATAATATCGGGAGTAATAAGTATAATTATTATAGTTCTAGCGATAATATTAGTAAAATATGGCTAATAGTGCATGCTATATTGATAATAATAAAAGTAATAAGTATATTTATTACAGTTCTATCGATAATAAATGCATAATATGGGTAATAATGCATGTTATATTGATGATAATAAAAGTAGCAAATACATTTATTATAGTTTTAGCGGTTATAACTGCATAATGTGGGTAATAATGCATGTTATATTGATAATATCGGGAGTAATAAGTATAATTATTATGGTTCTAGCGACAACAACTGCACAATATGGGTAATAATGCACGGTATATTGCTAATAATATAAGTAATAAGTATATTTATTATAGTTCTAGCTGTTATAACTGCATAATGTGGGTAATAATGCATGTTATATTGATAATATCGGGAGTAATAAGTATAATTATTACAGTTCTAGCGATAATAACTGCATAATACGGGTAATAATGCACGTTATAATGCTAATAATATAAGTAATAAGTATAACTATTACAGTTATAGGGATAATAACTGCATAATATGGGTAATAATGCATGTTATATTGATGATAATAAAGGTAGTAAGTACATTTATTACAGTTCTAGCGATAGTAACTGCATTATATGCGTAATAATGCATGTTATTTTGATAATATCGGGAGTAATAAGTATAGTTATTACAGTTCTAGCAGTAATAATAGTAAAATATGGCTAATAGTGCATGTTATATTGATAATAATAAAAGTAATAAGTATATTTATTACAGTTATATCGATAATAACTGCATAATATGGGTAATAATGCATGTTATATTGATGATAATAAAAGTAGCAAGAATATTTATTATAGTTTTAGCGGTTATAACTGCATAATGTGGGTAATAATGCATGTTATATTAATAACATCGGGAGTAATAAGTATAATTATTACAGTTCTAGCGGTAATAACTGCATTATATGGGTAATAATGCATGTTATATTCATAATATCGGGAGTAATAAGTATAATTATTATAGTTCTAGCGATAATAATAGTAAAATATGCCTAATAGTGCATGTTATATTGATAATAATAAAAGTAATAAGTATATTTATTACAGTTCTATCGATAATAACTGCATAATATGGGTAATAATGCATGTTATATTGATAATAATATAAGTAATAAGTATAATTATTACAGTTCTAGTGATAATAACTCCTTTTATATGGGTAATAATGCACGGTATATTGCTAATAATATAAGTAATAAGTATATTTATTATAGTTCTAGCGGTTATAACTGCATAATGTGGGTAATAATGCATGTTATATTGATAATATCGGGAGTAATAAGTATAATTATTACAGTTCTAGCGATAATAACTGCATAATACGGGTAATAATGCACGTTATAATGCTAATAATATAAGTAATAAGTATAACTATTACAGTTATAGCGATAATAACTGCATAATATGGGTAATAATGCATGTTATATTGATGATAATAAAGGTAGTAAGTACATTTATTACAGTTCTTGCGATAATAACTGCATTATATGCGTAATAATGCATGTTATTTTGATAATATCGGGAGTAATAAGTATAGTTATTACAGTTCTAGCAGTAATAATAGTAAAATATGGCTAATAGTGCATGTTATATTGATAATAATAAAAGTAATAAGTATATTTATTACAGTTATATCGATAATAACTGCATAATATGGGTAATAATGCATGTTATATTGATGATAATAAAAGTAGCAAGTATATTTATTATAGTTTTAGCGGTTATAACTGCATAATGTGGGTAATAATGCATGTTATATTGATAACATCGGGAGTAATAAGTATAATTATTACAGTTCTAGCGGTAATAACTGCATTATATGGGTAATAATGCATGTTATATTCATAATATCGGGAGTAATAAGTATAATTATTATAGTTCTAGCGATAATAATAGTAAAATATGCCTAATAGTGCATGTTATATTGATAATAATAAAAGTAATAAGTATATTTATTACAGTTCTATCGATAATAACTGCATAATATGGGTAATAATGCATGTTATATTGATAATAATATAAGTAATAAGTATAATTATTACAGTTCTAGTGATAATAACTCCTTTTATATGGGTAATAATGCATGTTATATTGATAATAATATAAGTAATAAGTATAATTATTACAGTTCTAGCGATAATAACTGCATTATATGGGTAATAATGCATGTTATATTCATAATATCGGGAGCAATAAGTATAATTATTACAGTTCTAGCGATAATAACTGCATAATACGGGTAATAATGCACGTTATAATGCTAATAATATAAGTAATAAGTATAATTATTGCAGTTATAGCGATAATAACTGCATAATATGGGTAATAATGCATGTTATATTGATGATAATAAAAGCAGTAAGTACATTTATTACAGTTCTAGCGGTTATAACTGCATAATGTGGGTAATAATGCATGTTATATTGATAACATCGGGAGTAATAAGTATAGTTATTACAGTTCTAGCGGTAATAACTGCATTATATGGATAATAATGCATGTTATATTCATAATATCGGGAGTAATAAGTATAATTATTATAGTTCTAGCGATAATATTAGTAAAATATGGCTAATAGTGCATGCTATATTGATAATAATAAAAGTAATAAGTATATTTATTACAGTTCTATCGATAATAAATGCATAATATGGGTAATAATGCATGTTATATTGATGATAATAAAAGTAGCAAATATATTTATTATAGTTTTAGCGGTTACAACTGCATAATGTGGGTAATAATGCATGTTATATTGATAATATCGGGAGTAATAAGAATAATTATTACAGTTCTAGCGACAACAACTGCACAATATGGGTAATAATGCACGTTATATTGCTAATAATAAAAGTAGTAAGTATATTTATTATACTTATAGCGGTTATAACTGCATAATCTGGGTAATAATGCATGTTATATTGATAACATCGGGAGTAATAAGTATAATTATTACAGTTCTAGCAGTAATAATAGTAAAATATGGCTAATAGTGCATGTTATATTGATAATAATA
The DNA here is from genome assembly GCA_963576845.1 of Megachile leachella. Taxonomy (NCBI): domain Eukaryota; kingdom Metazoa; phylum Arthropoda; class Insecta; order Hymenoptera; family Megachilidae; genus Megachile; species Megachile leachella. The sequence continues at coordinate 1,362,376 of CAUYWW010000252.1, read as the reverse complement.
AAAGTAATAAGTATATTAATTACAGTTCTATCGATAATAAATGCATAATATGGGTAATAATGCATGTTATATTGATGATAATAAAAGTAGCAAATATATTTATTATAGTTTTAGCGGTTACAACTGCATAATGTGGGTAATAATGCATGTTATATTGATAACATCGGGAGTAATAAGTATAATTATTACAGTTCTAGCGGTAATAACTGCATTATATGGGTAATAATGCATGTTATATTCATAATATCGGGAGTAATAAGTATAATTATTATAGTTCTAGCGATAATAATAGTAAAATATGCCTAATAGTGCATGTTATATTGATAATAATAAAAGTAATAAGTATATTTATTACAGTTCTATCGATAATAACTGCATAATATGGGTAATAATGCATGTTATATTGATATAATATAAGTAATAAGTATAATTATTACAGTTCTAGTGATAATAACTCCTTTTATATGGGTAATAATGCATGTTATATTGATAATAATATAAGTAATAAGTATAATTATTACAGTTCTAGCAGTAATAATAGTAAAATATGGCTAATAGTGCATGTTATATTGATAATAATAAAAGTAATAGGTATATTTATTACAGTTATATCGATAATAACTGCATAATATGGGTAATAATGCATGTTATATTGATGATAATAAAAGTAGCAAGTATATTTATTATAGTTTTAGCGGTTATAACTGCATAATGTGGGTAATAATGCATGTTATATTGATAACATCGGGAGTAATAAGTATAATTATTACAGTTCTAGCGGTAATAACTGCATTTTATGGATAATAATGCATGTTATATTCATAATATCGGGAGTAATAAGTATAATTATTATAGTTCTAGCGATAATATTAGTAAAATATGGCTAATAGTGCATGTTATATTGATAATAATAAAAGTAATAAGTATATTTATTACAGTTATATCGATAATAACTGCATAACATGGGTAATAATGCATGTTATATTGATGATAATAAAAGTAGCCAGTATATTTATTATAGTTTTAGCGGTTATAACTGCATAATGTGGGTAATAATGCATGTTATATTGATAACATCGGGAGTAATAAGTATAATTTTTACAGTTCTAGCGGTAATAACTGCATTATATGGGTAATAATGCATGTTATATTCATAATAGCGGGAGTAATAAGTATAATTATTATAGTTCTAGCGATAATAATAGTAAAATATGGCTAATAGTGCATGTTATATTGATAATAATAAAAATAATAAGTATATTTATTACAGTTCTATCGATAATAACTGCATAATATGGGTAATAATGCATGTTATATTGATAATAATATAAGTAATAAGTATAATTATTACAGTTCTAGCGGTAATAACTGCATTATATGGGTAATAATGCATGTTATATTCATAATATCGGGAGTAATAAGTATAATTATTATAGTTCTAGCGATAATAATAGTAAAATATGCCTAATAGTGCATGTTATATTGATAATAATAAAAGTAATAAGTATATTTATTACAGTTCTATCGATAATAACTGCATAATATGGGTAATAATGCATGTTATATTGATAATAATATAAGTAATAAGTATAATTATTACAGTTATAGTGATAATAACTCCTTTTATATGGGTAATAATGCACGGTATATTGCTAATAATATAAGTAATAAGTATATTTATTATAGTTCTAGCGGTTATAACTGCATAATGTGGGTAATAATGCATGTTATATTGATAACATCGGGAGTAATAAGTATAGTTATTACAGTTCTAGCGGTAATAACTGCATTATATGGATAATAATGCATGTTATATTCATAATATCGGGAGTAATAAGTATAATTATTATAGTTCTAGCGATAATATTAGTAAAATATGGCTAATAGTGCATGCTATATTGATAATAATAAAAGTAATAAGTATATTTATTACAGTTCTATCGATAATAAATGCATAATATGGGTAATAATGCATGTTATATTGATGATAATAAAAGTAGCAAATACATTTATTATAGTTTTAGCGGTTATAACTGCATAATGTGGGTAATAATGCATGTTATATTGATAACATCGGGAGTAATAAGTATAATTATTACAGTTCTAGCGGTAATAACTGCATTATATGGATAATAATGCATGTTATATTCATAATATCGGGAGTAATAAGTATAATTATTATAGTTCTAGCGATAATATTAGTAAAATATGGCTAATAGTGCATGCTATATTGATAATAATAAAAGTAATAAGTATATTTATTACAGTTCTATCGATAATAAATGCATAATATGGGTAATAATGCATGTTATATTGATGATAATAAAAGTAGCAAATATATTTATTATAGTCCTAGCGGTTATAACTGCATAATGTGGGTAATAATGCATGTTATATTGATAATATCGGGAGTAATAAGTATAATTATTATGGTTCTAGCGACAACAACTGCACAACATGGGTAATAATGCACGGTATATTGCTAATAATATAAGTAATAAGTATATTTATTATAGTTCTAGCGGTTATAACTGCATAATGTGGGTAATAATGCATGTTATATTGATAATATCGGGAGTAATAAGTATAATTATTACAGTTCTAGCGATAATAACTGCATAATACGGGTAATAATGCACGTTATAATGCTAATAATATAAGTAATAAGTATAACTATTACAGTTATAGCGATAATAACTGCATAATATGGGTAATAATGCATGTTATATTGATGATAATAAAGGTAGTAAGTACATTTATTACAGTTCTTGCGATAATAACTGCATTATATGCGTAATAATGCATGTTATTTTGATAATATCGGGAGTAATAAGTATAGTTATTACAGTTCTAGCAGTAATAATAGTAAAATATGGCTAATAGTGCATGTTATATTGATAATAATAAAAGTAATAAGTATATTTATTACAGTTATATCGATAATAACTGCATAATATGGGTAATAATGCATGTTATATTGATGATAATAAAAGTAGCAAGTATATTTATTATAGTTTTAGCGGTTATAACTGCATAATGTGGGTAATAATGCATGTTATATTGATAACATCGGGAGTAATAAGTATAATTATTACAGTTCTAGCGGTAATAACTGCATTATATGGGTAATAATGCATGTTATATTCATAATATCGGGAGTAATAAGTATAATTATTATAGTTCTAGCGATAATAATAGTAAAATATGCCTAATAGTGCATGTTATATTGATAATAATAAAAGTAATAAGTATATTTATTACAGTTCTATCGATAATAACTGCATAATATGGGTAATAATGCATGTTATATTGATAATAATATAAGTAATAAGTATAATTATTACAGTTCTAGTGATAATAACTCCTTTTATATGGGTAATAATGCATGTTATATTGATAATAATATAAGTAATAAGTATAATTATTACAGTTCTAGCGATAATAACTGCATTATATGGGTAATAATGCATGTTATATTCATAATATCGGGAGCAATAAGTATAATTATTACAGTTCTAGCGATAATAACTGCATAATACGGGTAATAATGCACGTTATAATGCTAATAATATAAGTAATAAGTATAATTATTGCAGTTATAGCGATAATAACTGCATAATATGGGTAATAATGCATGTTATATTGATGATAATAAAAGTAGTAAGTACATTTATTACAGTTCTAGCGGTTATAACTGCATAATGTGGGTAATAATGCATGTTATATTGATAACATCGGGAGTAATAAGTATAGTTATTACAGTTCTAGCGGTAATAACTGCATTATATGGATAATAATGCATGTTATATTCATAATATCGGGAGTAATAAGTATAATTATTATAGTTCTAGCGATAATATTAGTAAAATATGGCTAATAGTGCATGCTATATTGATAATAATAAAAGTAATAAGTATATTTATTACAGTTCTATCGATAATAAATGCATAATATGGGTAATAATGCATGTTATATTGATGATAATAAAAGTAGCAAATATATTTATTATAGTTTTAGCGGTTACAACTGCATAATGTGGGTAATAATGCATGTTATATTGATAATATCGGGAGTAATAAGAATAATTATTACAGTTCTAGCGACAACAACTGCACAATATGGGTAATAATGCACGTTATATTGCTAATAATAAAAGTAGTAAGTATATTTATTATACTTATAGCGGTTATAACTGCATAATCTGGGTAATAATGCATGTTATATTGATAACATCGGGAGTAATAAGTATAATTATTACAGTTCTAGCAGTAATAATAGTAAAATATGGCTAATAGTGCATGTTATATTGATAATAATAAAAGTAATAAGTATATTTATTACAGTTCTATCGATAATAAATGCATAATATGGGTAATAATGCATGTTATATTGATGATAATAAAAGTAGCAAATATATTTATTATAGTTTTAGCGGTTACAACTGCATAATGTGGGTAATAATGCATGTTATATTGATAACATCGGGAGTAATAAGTATAATTATTACAGTTCTAGCGGTAATAACTGCATTATATGGGTAATAATGCATGTTATATTCATAATATCGGGAGTAATAAGTATAATTATTATAGTTCTAGCGATAATAATAGTAAAATATGCCTAATAGTGCATGTTATATTGATAATAATAAAAGTAATAAGTATATTTATTACAGTTCTATCGATAATAACTGCATAATATGGGTAATAATGCATGTTATATTGATATAATATAAGTAATAAGTATAATTATTACAGTTCTAGTGATAATAACTCCTTTTATATGGGTAATAATGCATGTTATATTGATAATAATATAAATAATAAGTATAATTATTACAGTTCTAGCAGTAATAATAGTAAAATATGGCTAATAGTGCATGTTATATTGATAATAATAAAAGTAATAGGTATATTTATTACAGTTATATCGATAATAACTGCATAATATGGGTAATAATGCATGTTATATTGATGATAATAAAAGTAGCAAGTATATTTATTATAGTTTTAGCGGTTATAACTGCATAATGTGGGTAATAATGCATGTTATATTGATAACATCGGGAGTAATAAGTATAATTATTACAGTTCTAGCGGTAATAACTGCATTTTATGGATAATAATGCATGTTATATTCATAATATCGGGAGTAATAAGTATAATTATTATAGTTCTAGCGATAATATTAGTAAAATATGGCTAATAGTGCATGTTATATTGATAATAATAAAAGTAATAAGTATATTTATTACAGTTATATCGATAATAACTGCATAACATGGGTAATAATGCATGTTATATTGATGATAATAAAAGTAGCCAGTATATTTATTATAGTTTTAGCGGTTATAACTGCATAATGTGGGTAATAATGCATGTTATATTGATAACATCGGGAGTAATAAGTATAATTTTTACAGTTCTAGCGGTAATAACTGCATTATATGGGTAATAATGCATGTTATATTCATAATAGCGGGAGTAATAAGTATAATTATTATAGTTCTAGCGATAATAATAGTAAAATATGGCTAATAGTGCATGTTATATTAATAATAATAAAAGTAATAAGTATATTTATTACAGTTCTATCGGTAATAACTGCATAATATGGGTAATAATGCATGTTATATTGATAATAATATAAGTAATAAGTATAATTATTACAGTTATAGCGATAATAACTGCATAATATGGGTAATAATGCATGTTATATTGATGATAATAAAAGTAGTAAGTACATTTATTACAGTTCTAGCGATAATAACTGCATTATATGCGTAATAATGCATGTTATTTTGATAATATCGGGAGTAATAAGTATAATTATTACAGTTCTAGCGGTAATAATAGTAAAATATGGGTAATAGTGCATGTTATATTGATAATAATAAAAGTAATAGGTATATTTATTACAGTTATATCGACATTAACTGCATAATATGGGTAATAATGCATGTTATATTGATGATAATAAAAGTAGCAAGTATATTTATTATAGTTTTAGCGGTTATAACTGCATAATGTGGGTAATAATGCATGTTATATTGATATCATCGGGAGTAATAAGTATAATTATTACAGTTCTAGCGGTAATAACTGCATTATATGGATAATAATGCATGTTATATTCATAATATCGGGACTAATATGTATAATTATTATAGTTCTAGCGATAATATTAGTAAAATACGGCTAATAGTGCATGTTATATTGATAATAATAAAAGTAATAAGTATATTTATTACAGTTCTATCGATAATAACTGCATAATATGGGTAATAATGCATGTTATATTGATGATAATAAAAGTAGCAAGTATATTTATTATAGTTCTAGCGGTTATAACTGCATAATGTGGGTAATAATTCATGTTATATTGATAATATCGGGAGTAATAAGAATAATTATTACAGTTCTAGCGAAAACAACTGCACAATATGGGTAATAATGCACGTTATATTGCTAATAATAAATGTAGTAAGTATATTTATTATACTTATAGCGATTATAACTGCATAATCTGGGTAATAATGCATGTTATATTGATAACATCGGGAGTAATAAGTATAATTATTACAGTTCTAGCGGTAATAACTGCATTATATGGGTAATAATGCATGTTATATTCATAATATCGGGAGTAATAAGTATAATTATTATAGTTCTAGCGATAATAATAGTAAAATATGGCTAATAGTGCATGTTATATTGGTAATAATAAAAGTAATAAGTTTATTTATTACAGTTCTATCGATAATAACTGCATAATATGGCAAATAATGCATGTTATATTGATGATGATAAAAGTAGCAAGAATATTTATTATAGTTCTAGCGGTTATAACTGCATAATGTGGGTAATAATGCATGTTATATTGATAATATCGGGAGTAATAAGTGTAATTATTACAGTTCTAGCGGTAATAACTGCATTATATGGGTAATAATGCATGTTATATTCATAATATCGGGAGTAATAAGTATAATTATTATAGTTCTAGCGATAATAATAGTAAAATATGGCTAATAGTGCATGTTATATTGGTAATAATAAAAGTAATAAGTATATTTATTACAGTTCTATCGATAATAACGGCATAATATGGGTAATAATGCATGTTATATTGATGATAATAAAAGTAGCAAGTATATTTATTATAGTTCTAGCGGTTATAACTGCATAATGTGGGTAATAATGCATGTTATATTGATAATATCGGGAGTAATAAGTGTAATTATTACAATTCTAGCGGTAATAACTGCATTATATGGGTAATAATGCATGTTATATTCATAATATCGGGAGTAATAAGTATAATTATTATAGTTCTAGCGATAATAATAGTAAAATATGGCTAATAGTGCATGTTATATTGATAATAATAAAAGTAATAAGTATATTTATTACAGTTCTATCGATAATAACTGCATAATATGGGTAATAATGCATGTTATATTGATAATAATATAAGTAATAAGTATAATTATTGCAGTTCTAGTGATAATAACTCCTTCTATATGGGTAATAATGCATGTTATATTGATAATAATATAAGTAATAAGTATAATTATTACAGTTCTAGCAGTAATAATAGTAAAATATGGCTAATAGTGCATGTTATATTGATAATAATAAAAGTAATAGGTATATTTATTACAGTTATATCGATAATAACTGCATAATATGGGTAATAATGCATGTTATATTGATGATAATAAAAGTAGCAAGTATATTTATTATAGTTCTAGCGGTTATAACTGCATAATGTGGGTAATAATTCATGTTATATTGATAATATCGGGAGTAATAAGAATAATTATTACAGTTCTAGCGAAAACAACTGCACAATATGGGTAATAATGCACGTTATATTGCTAATAATAAATGTAGTAAGTATATTTATTATACTTATAGCGATTATAACTGCATAATCTGGGTAATAATGCATGTTATATTGATAACATCGGGAGTAATAAGTATAATTATTACAGTTCTAGCGGTAATAACTGCATTATATGGGTAATAATGCATGTTATATTCATAATATCGGGAGTAATAAGTATAATTATTATAGTTCTAGCGATAATAATAGTAAAATATGGCTAATAGTGCATGTTATATTGGTAATAATAAAAGTAATAAGTTTATTTATTACAGTTCTATCGATAATAACTGCATAATATGGCAAATAATGCATGTTATATTGATGATGATAAAAGTAGCAAGAATATTTATTATAGTTCTAGCGGTTATAACTGCATAATGTGGGTAATAATGCATGTTATATTGATAATATCGGGAGTAATAAGTGTAATTATTACAGTTCTAGCGGTAATAACTGCATTATATGGGTAATAATGCATGTTATATTCATAATATCGGGAGTAATAAGTATAATTATTATAGTTCTAGCGATAATAATAGTAAAATATGGCTAATAGTGCATGTTATATTGGTAATAATAAAAGTAATAAGTATATTTATTACAGTTCTATCGATAATAACGGCATAATATGGGTAATAATGCATGTTATATTGATGATAATAAAAGTAGCAAGTATATTTATTATAGTTCTAGCGGTTATAACTGCATAATGTGGGTAATAATGCATGTTATATTGATAATATCGGGAGTAATAAGTGTAATTATTACAATTCTAGCGGTAATAACTGCATTATATGGGTAATAATGCATGTTATATTCATAATATCGGGAGTAATAAGTATAATTATTATAGTTCTAGCGATAATAATAGTAAAATATGGCTAATAGTGCATGTTATATTGATAATAATAAAAGTAATAAGTATATTTATTACAGTTCTATCGATAATAACTGCATAATATGGGTAATAATGCATGTTATATTGATAATAATATAAGTAATAAGTATAATTATTGCAGTTCTAGTGATAATAACTCCTTCTATATGGGTAATAATGCATGTTATATTGATAATAATATAAGTAATAAGTATAATTATTACAGTTCTAGCAGTAATAATAGTAAAATATGGCTAATAGTGCATGTTATATTGATAATAATAAAAGTAATAGGTATATTTATTACAGTTATATCGATAATAACTGCATAATATGGGTAATAATGCATGTTATATTGATGATAATAAAAGTAGCAAGTATATTTATTATAGTTTTAGCGGTTATAACTGCATAATGTGGGTAATAATGCATGTTATATTGATAACATCGGGAGTAATAAGTATAATTATTACAGTTCTAGCGGTAATAACTGCATTTTATGGATAATAATGCATGTTATATTCATAATATCGGGAGTAATAAGTATAATTATTATAGTTCTAGCGATAATATTAGTAAAATATGGCTAATAGTGCATGTTATATTGATAATAATAAAAGTAATAAGTATATTTATTACAGTTCTATCGATAATAACTGCATAATATGGGTAATAATGCATGTTATATTGATGATAATAAAAGTAGCAAGTATATTTATTATAGTTCTAGCGGTTATAACTGCATAATGTGGGTAATAATGCATGTTATATTGATAATGTCGGGAGTAATAAGTATAATTATTATAGTTCTAGCGACAACAACTGCACAATATGGGTAATAATGCACGGTATATTGCCAATAATATAAGTAATAAGTATATTTATTATAGTTCTAGCGGTTATAACTGCATAATGTGGGTAATAATGCATGTTATATTGACAATATCGGGAGTAATAGGTATAATTATTACAGTTCTAGCGATAATAACTTCATAATACGGGTAATAATGCACGTTATAATGCTAATAATATAAGTAATAAGTATAACAATTACAGTTACAGCGATAATAACTGCATTATATGCGTAATAATGCATGTTATTTTGATAATATCGGGAGTAATAAGTATAATTATTACAGTTCTAGCGGTAATAATAGTAAAATATGGCTAATAGTGCATGTTATATTGATAATAATAAAGGTAATACGTATATTTATTACAATTCTATCGATAATAACTGCATTATATGCGTAATAATGCATGTTATATTGATAATATCGGGAGTAATAAGTATAGTTATTACAGTTCTAGCAGTAATAATAGTAAAATATGGCTAATAGTGCATGGTATATTGATAATAATAAAAGTAATAAGTATATTCATTACAGTTATATCGATAATAACTGCATAATATGGGTAATAATGCATGTTATATTGATGATAATAAAAGTAGCAAGTATATTTATTATAGTTTTAGCGGTTATAACTGCATAATGTGGGTAATAATGCATGTTATATTGATAACATCGGGAGTAATAAGTATAATTATTACAGTTCTAGCGGTAATAACTGCATTATATCGGTAATAATGCATGTTATATTCATAATATCGGGAGTAATAAGTATAATTATTATAGTTCTAGCGATAATAATAGTAAAATATGGCTAATAGTGCATGTTATATTGATAATAATAAAAGTAATAAGTATATTTATTACAGTTCTATCGATAATAACTGCATAATATGGGTAATAATGCATGTTATATTGATAATAATATAAGTAATAAGTATAATTATTACAGTTCTAGTGATAATAACTCCTTTTATATGGGTAATAATGCATGTTATATTGATAATAATATAAGTAATAAGTATAATTATTACAGTTCTAGCAGTAATAATAGTAAAATATGGCTAATAGTGCATGTTATATTGATAATAATAAAAGTAATAAGTATATTCATTACAGTTATATCGATAATAACTGCATAATATGGGTAATAATGCATGTTATATTGATGATAATAAAAGTAGCAAGTATATTTATTATAGTTTTAGCGGTTATAACTGCATAATGTGGGTAATAATGCATGTTATATTGATAACATCGGGAGTAATAAGTATATTTATTACAGTTCTATCGATAATAACTGCATAATATGGGTAATAATGCATGTTATATTGATAATAATATAAGTAATAAGTATAATTATTACAGTTCTAGTGATCATAACTCCTTTTATATGGGTAATAATGCATGTTATATTGATAATAATATAAGTAATAAGTATAATTATTACTGTTCTAGCGATAATAACTGCATAATATGGGTAATAATTCACGTTATATTGCCAATAATATAAGTAATAAGTATAATTATTACAGTTCTAGCGATAATAACTGCATTATATGGGTAATAATGCACGTTATATTGCTAATAATATAAGTAATAAGTATAATTATTACAGTTCTAGGGATAATAACTGCATTATATGGGTAATAATGCATGTTATATTGATAATATCGGGAGTAATAAGTATAGTTATCACAGTTCTAGCAGTAATAATAGTAAAATATGGCTAATAGTGCATATTATATTGATAATAATAAAAGTAATAAGTATATTTATTACAGTTATATCGATAATAACTGCATAATATGGGTAATAATGCATGTTATATTGATGATAATAAAAGTAGCAAGTATATTTATTATAGTTTTAGCGGTTATAACTGAATAATGTGGGTAATAAGGCATGTTATATTGATAACATCGGGAGTAATAAGTATAATTTTTACAGTTCTAGCGGTAATAACTGCATTATATGGGTAATAATGCATGTTATATTCATAATAGCGGGAGTAATAAGTATAATTATTATAGTTCTAGCGATAATAATAGTAAAATATGGCTAATAGTGCATGTTATATTGATAATAATAAAAGTAATAAGTATATTTATTACAGTTCTATCGATAATAACTGCATAATATGGGTAATAATGCATGTTATATTGATAATAATATAAGTAATAAGTATAATTATTACAGTTATAGCGATAATAACTGCATAATATGGGTAATAATGCATGTTATATTGATGATAATAAAAGTAGTAAGTATAATTATTACAGTTCTAGGGATAATAACTGCATTATATGGGTAATAATGCATGTTATATTGATAATATCGGGAGTAATAAGTATAGTTATCACAGTTCTAGCAGTAATAATAGTAAAATATGGCTAATAGTGCATATTATATTGATAATAATAAAAGTAATAAGTATATTTATTACAGTTATATCGATAATAACTGCATAATATGGGTAATAATGCATGTTATATTGATGATAATAAAAGTAGCAAGTATATTTATTATAGTTTTAGCGGTTATAACTGAATAATGTGGGTAATAAGGCATGTTATATTGATAACATCGGGAGTAATAAGTATAATTTTTACAGTTCTAGCGGTAATAACTGCATTATATGGGTAATAATGCATGTTATATTCATAATAGCGGGAGTAATAAGTATAATTATTATAGTTCTAGCGATAATAATAGTAAAATATGGCTAATAGTGCATGTTATATTGATAATAATAAAAGTAATAAGTATATTTATTACAGTTCTATCGATAATAACTGCATAATATGGGTAATAATGCATGTTATATTGATAATAATATAAGTAATAAGTATAATTATTACAGTTATAGCGATAATAACTGCATAATATGGGTAATAATGCATGTTATATTGATGATAATAAAAGTAGTAAGTATATTTATTACAGTTCTAGCGATAATAACTGCATTATATGCGTAATAATGCATGTTATATTGATAATATCGGGAGTAATAAGTATAGTTATTACAGTTCTAGCAGAAATAATAGTAAAATATGGCTAATAGTGCATGTTATATTGATAATAATAAGAGTAATAAGTATATTTATTACAGATATATCGATAATAACTGCATAATATGGGTAATAATGCATGTTATATTGATGATAATAAAAGTAGCAAGTATATTTATTATAGTTTTAGCGGTTATAACTGCATAATGTGGGTAATAATGCATGTTATATTGATAACATCGGGAGTAATAAGTATATTTATTACAGTTCTAGCGTTAATAACTGCATTATATGGGTAATAATGCATGTTATATTCATAATATCGGGAGTAATAAGTATAATTATTATAGTTCTAGCGATAATAATAGTAAAATATGGCTAATAGTGCATGTTATATTGATAATAATAAAAGTAATAAGTATATTTATTACAGTTCTATCGATAATAACTGCATAATATGGGTAATAATGCATGTTATATTGATAATAATATAAGTAATAAGTATAATTATTACAGTTCTAGCGGTAATAACTGCATTATATCGGTAATAATGCATGTTATATTCATAATATCGGGAGTAATAAGTATAATTATTATAGTTCTAGCGATAATAATAGTAAAATATGGCTAATAGTGCATGTTATATTGATAATAATAAAAGTAATAAGTATATTTATTACAGTTCTATCGATAATAACTGCATAATATGGGTAATAATGCATGTTATATTGATAATAATATAAGTAATAAGTATAATTATTACAGTTCTAGTGATAATAACTCCTTTTATATGGGTAATAATGCATGTTATATTGATAATAATATAAGTAATAAGTATAATTATTACGGTTCTAGCGATAATAACTGCATAATATGGGTAATAATTCACGTTATATTGCTAATAATATAAGTAATAAGTATAATTATTACAGTTCTAGCGACAACAACTGCACAATATGGGTAATAATGCACGTTATATTGCTAATAATATAAGTAATAAGTATATTTATTATAGTTCTAGCGATTATAACTGCATAATGTGGGTAATAATGCATGTTATATTGATAATATCGGGAGTAATAAGTATAATTATTACAGTTGTAGCGGTAATAACTGCATTATATGGGTAATAATGCATGTTATATTCATAATATCGGGAGCAATAAGTATAATTATTACAGTTCTAGCGATAATAACTGCATAATACGGGTAATAATGCACGTTATAATGCTAATAATATAAGTAATAAGTATAATTATTACAGTTATAGCGATAATAACTGCATAATATGGGTAATAATGCATGTTATAGTGATGATAATAAAAGTAGTAAGTATATTTATTACAGTTCTAGCGATAATAACTGCAGAATACGGGTAATAATGCACGTTATAATGCTAATAGTATAAGTAATAAGTATAATTATTACAGTTATAGCGATAATAACTGCATAATATGGGTAATAATGCATGTTATAGTGATGATAATAAAAGTAGTAAGTATATTTATTACAGTTCTAGCGATAATAACTGCATTATATGCGTAATAATGCATGTTATATTGATAATATCGGGAGTAATAAGTATAATTATTACAGTTCTAGCAGTAATAATAGTAAAATATGGCTAATAGAGCATGTTATATTGATAATAATAAAAGTAATAAGTATATTTATTACAGTTCTATCGATAATAACTGCATAATATGGGTAATAATGCATGTTATATTGATAATAATATAAGTAATAAGTATAATTATTACAGTTATAGCGATAATAACTGCATAATATGGGTAATAATGCATGTTATATTGATGATAATAAAAGTAGTAAGTACATTTATTACAGTTCTAGCGATAATAACTGCATTATATGCGTAATAATGCATGTTATTTTGATAATATCGGGAGTAATAAGTATAATTATTACAGTTCTAGCGGTAATAATAGTAAAATATGGCTAATAGTGCATGTTATATTGATAATAATAAAGGTAATACGTATATTTATTACAATTCTATCGATAATAACTGCATAATATGGGTACTAATGCATGTTATAGTGATGATAATAAAAGTAGTAAGTATATTTGTTACAGTTCTAGCGATAATAACTGCATTATATGCGTAATAATGCATGTTATATTGATAATATCGGGAGTAATAAGTATAGTTATTACAGTTCTAGCAGTAATAATAGTAAAATATGGCTAATAGTGCATGTTATATTGATAATAATAAAAGTAATAAGTATATTCATTACAGTTATATCGATAATAACTGCATAATGTGGGTAATAATGCATGTTATATTGATGATAATAAAAGTAGCAAGTATATTTATTATAGTTTTAGCGGTTATAACTGCATAATGTGGGTAATAATGCATGTTATATTGATAACATCGGGAGTAATAAGTATAATTATTACAGTTCTAGCGGTAATAACTGCATTATATCGGTAATAATGCATGTTATATTCATAATATCGGGAGTAATAAGTATAATTATTATAGTTCTAGCGATAATAATAGTAAAATATGGCTAATAGTGCATGTTATATTGATAATAATAAAAGTAATAAGTATATTTATTACAGTTCTATCGATAATAACTGCATAATATGGGTAATAATGCATGTTATATTGATAATAATATAAGTAATAAGTATAATTATTACAGTTCTAGTGATAATAACTCCTTTCATATGGGTAATAATGCATGTTATATTGATAATAATATAAGTAATAAGTATAATTATTACGGTTCTAGCGATAATAACTGCATAATATGGGTAATAATTCACGTTATATTGCTAATAATATAAGTACTAAGTATAATTATTACAGTTCTAGCGACAACAACTGCACAATATGGGTAATAATGCACGTTATATTGCTAATAATATAAGTAATAAGTATATTTATTATAGTTCTAGCGATTATAACTGCATAATGTGGGTAATAATGCATGTTATATTGATAATATCGGGAGTAATAAGTATAATTATTACAGTTGTAGCGGTAATAACTGCATTATATGGGTAATAATGCATGTTATATTCATAATATCGGGAGCAATAAGTATAATTATTACAGTTCTAGCGATAATAACTGCATAATACGGGTAATAATGCACGTTATAATGCTAATAATATAAGTAATAAGTATAATTATTACAGTTATAGCGATAATAACTGCATAATATGGGTAATAATGCATGTTATAGTGATGATAATAAAAGTAGTAAGTATATTTATTACAGTTCTAGCGATAATAACTGCAGAATACGGGTAATAATGCACGTTATAATGCTAATAGTATAAGTAATAAGTATAATTATTACAGTTATAGCGATAATAACTGCATAATATGGGTAATAATGCATGTTATAGTGATGATAATAAAAGTAGTAAGTATATTAATTACAGTTCTAGCGATAATAACTGCATTATATGCGTAATAATGCATGTTATATTGATAATATCGGGAGTAATAAGTATAATTATTACAGTTCTAGCAGTAATAATAGTAAAATATGGCTAATAGAGCATGTTATATTGATAATAATAAAAGTAATAAGTATATTTATTACAGTTCTATCGATAATAACTGCATAATATGGGTAATAATGCATGTTATATTGATGATAATAAAAGTAGCAAGTATATTTATTATAGTTTTAGCGGTTATAACTGCATAATGTGGGTAATAATGCATGTTATATTGATAACATCGGGAGTAATAAGTATATTTATTACAGTTCTAGCGTTAATAACTGCATTATATGGGTAATAATGCATGTTATATTCATAATATCGGGAGTAATAAGTATAATTATTATAGTTCTAGCGATAATAATAGTAAAATATGGCTAATAGTGCATGTTATATTGATAATAATAAAAGTAATAAGTATATTTATTACAGTTCTATCGATAATAACTGCATAATATGGGTAATAATGCATGTTATATTGATAATAATATAAGTAATAAGTATAATTATTTCAGTTATAGCGATAATAACTGCATAATATGGGTAATAATGCATGTTATATTGATGATAATAAAAGTAGTAAGTACATTTATTACAGTTCTAGCGATAATAACTGCATTATATGCGTAATAATGCATGTTATTTTGATAATATCGGGAGTAATAAGTATAATTATTACAGTTCTAGCGGTAATAATAGTAAAATATGGCTAATAGTGCATGTTATATTGATAATAATAAAGGTAATACGTATATTTATTACAATTCTATCGATAATAACTGCATTATATGCGTAATAATGCATGTTATATTGATAATATCGGGAGTAATAAGTATAGTTATTACAGTTCTAGCAGTAATAATAGTAAAATATGGCTAATAGTGCATGGTATATTGATAATAATAAAAGTAATAAGTATATTCATTACAGTTATATCGATAATAACTGCATAATATGGGTAATAATGCATGTTATATTGATGATAATAAAAGTAGCAAGTATATTTATTATAGTTTTAGCGGTTATAACTGCATAATGTGGGTAATAATGCATGTTATATTGATAACATCGGGAGTAATAAGTATAATTATTACAGTTCTAGCGGTAATAACTGCATTATATCGGTAATAATGCATGTTATATTCATAATATCGGGAGTAATAAGTATAATTATTATAGTTCTAGCGATAATAATAGTAAAATATGGCTAATAGTGCATGTTATATTGATAATAATAAAAGTAATAAGTATATTTATTACAGTTCTATCGATAATAACTGCATAATATGGGTAATAATGCATGTTATATTGATAATAATATAAGTAATAAGTATAATTATTACAGTTCTAGTGATAATAACTCCTTTTATATGGGTAATAATGCATGTTATATTGATAATAATATAAGTAATAAGTATAATTGTTACAGTTCTAGCAGTAATAATAGTAAAATATGGCTAATAGTGCATGTTATATTGATAATAATAAAAGTAATAGGTATATTTATTACAGTTATATCGATAATAACTGCATAATATGGGTAATAATGCATGTTATATTGATGATAATAAAAGTAGCAAGTATATTTATTATAGTTTTAGCGGTTATAACTGCATAATGTGGGTAATAATGCATGTTATATTGATAACATCGGGAGTAATAAGTATAATTATTGCAGTTCTAGCGGTAATAACTGCATTTTATGGATAATAATGCATGTTATATTCATAATATCGGGAGTAATAAGTATAGTTATTATAGTTCTAGCGATAATATTAGTAAAATATGGCTAATAGTGCATGTTATATTGATAATAATAAAAGTAATAAGTATATTTATTACAGTTCTATCGATAATAACTGCATAATATGGGTAATAATGCATGTTATATTGATGATAATAAAAGTAGCAAGTATATTTATTATAGTTCTAGCGGTTATAACTGCATAATGTGGGTAATAATGCATGTTATATTGATAATATCGGGAGTAATAAGTATAATTATTATAGTTCTAGCGACAACAACTGCACAATATGGGTAATAATGCACGGTATATTGCCAATAATATAAGTAATAAGTATATTTATTATAGTTCTAGCGGTTATAACTGCATAATGTGGGTAATAATGCATGTTATATTGATAATATCGGGAGTAATAGGTATAATTATTACAGTTCTAGCGATAATAACTGCATAATACGGGTAATAATGCACGTTATAATGCTAATAATATAAGTAATAAGTATAACTATTACAGTTATAGCGATAATAACTGCATTATATGCGTAATAATGCATGTTATATTGATAATATCGGGAGTAATA
Organism: Megachile leachella; assembly: GCA_963576845.1. NCBI lineage: Eukaryota > Metazoa > Arthropoda > Insecta > Hymenoptera > Megachilidae > Megachile > Megachile leachella. The sequence goes on along the minus strand of CAUYWW010000252.1, from coordinate 1,343,932 downwards.
AGTATAGTTATTACAGTTCTAGCAGTAATAATAGTAAAATATGGCTAATAGTGCATGTTATATTGATAATAATAAAAGTAATAAGTATATTCATTACAGTTATATCGATAATAACTGCATAATATGGGTAATAATGCATGTTATATTGATGATAATAAAAGCAGCAAGTATATTTATTATAGTTTTAGCGGTTATAACTGCATAATGTGGGTAATAATGCATGTTATATTGATAACATCGGGAGTAATAAGTATATTTATTACAGTTCTATCGATAATAACTGCATAATATGGGTAATAATGCATGTTATATTGATAATAATATAAGTAATAAGTATAATTATTACAGTTCTAGTGATAATAACTCCTTTTATATGGGTAATAATGCATGTTATATTGATAATAATATAAGTAATAAGTATAATTATTACTGTTCTAGCGATAATAACTGCATAATATGGGTAATAATTCACGTTATATTGCCAATAATATAAGTAATAAGTATAATTATTACAGTTCTAGCGATAATAACTGCATTATATGGGTAATAATGCACGTTATATTGCTAATAATATAAGTAATAAGTATAATTATTACAGTTCTAGGGATAATAACTGCATTATATGGGTAATAATGCATGTTATATTGATAATATCGGGAGTAATAAGTATAGTTATCACAGTTCTAGCAGTAATAATAGTAAAATATGGCTAATAGTGCATATTATATTGATAATAATAAAAGTAATAAGTATATTTATTACAGTTATATCGATAATAACTGCATAATATGGGTAATAATGCATGTTATATTGATGATAATAAAAGTAGCAAGTATATTTATTATAGTTTTAGCGGTTATAACTGCATAATGTGGGTAATAATGCATGTTATATTGATAACATCGGGAGTAATAAGTATAATTTTTACAGTTCTAGCGGTAATAACTGCATTATATGGGTAATAATGCATGTTATATTCATAATAGCGGGAGTAATAAGTATAATTATTATAGTTCTAGCGATAATAATAGTAAAATATGGCTAATAGTGCATGTTATATTGATAATAATAAAAGTAATAAGTATATTTATTACAGTTCTATCGATAATAACTGCATAATATGGGTAATAATGCATGTTATATTGATAATAATATAAGTAATAAGTATAATTATTACAGTTATAGCGATAATAACTGCATAATATGGGTAATAATGCATGTTATATTGATGATAATAAAAGTAGTAAGTACATTTATTACAGTTCTAGCGATAATAACTGCATTATATGCGTAATAATGCATGTTATTTTGATAATATCGGGAGTAATAAGTATAATTATTACAGTTCTAGCGGTAATAATAGTAAAATATGGCTAATAGTGCATGTTATATTGATAATAATAAAGGTAATACGTATATTTATTACAATTCTATCGATAATAACTGCATTATATGCGTAATAATGCATGTTATATTGATAATATCGGGAGTAATAAGTGTAGTTATTACAGTTCTAGCAGTAATAATAGTAAAATATGGCTAATAGTGCATGGTATATTGATAATAATAAAAGTAATAAGTATATTCATTACAGTTATATCGATAATAACTGCATAATATGGGTAATAATGCATGTTATATTGATGATAATAAAAGTAGCAAGTATATTTATTATAGTTTTAGCGGTTATAACTGCATAATGTGGGTAATAATGCATGTTATATTGATAACATCGGGAGTAATAAGTATAATTATTACAGTTCTAGCGGTAATAACTGCATTATATCGGTAATAATGCATGTTATATTCATAATATCGGGAGTAATAAGTATAATTATTATAGTTCTAGCGATAATAATAGTAAAATATGGCTAATAGTGCATGTTATATTGATAATAATAAAAGTAATAAGTATATTTATTACAGTTCTATCGATAATAACTGCATAATATGGGTAATAATGCATGTTATATTGATAATAATATAAGTAATAAGTATAATTATTACAGTTCTAGTGATAATAACTCCTTTTATATGGGTAATAATGCATGTTATATTGATAATAATATAAGTAATAAGTATAATTGTTACAGTTCTAGCAGTAATAATAGTAAAATATGGCTAATAGTGCATGTTATATTGATAATAATAAAAGTAATAGGTATATTTATTACAGTTATATCGATAATAACTGCATAATATGGGTAAAAATGCATGTTATATTGATGATAATAAAAGTAGCAAGTATATTTATTATAGTTTTAGCGGTTATAACTGCATAATGTGGGTAATAATGCATGTTATATTGATAACATCGGGAGTAATAAGTATAATTATTGCAGTTCTAGCGGTAATAACTGCATTTTATGGATAATAATGCATGTTATATTCATAATATCGGGAGTAATAAGTATAGTTATTATAGTTCTAGCGATAATATTAGTAAAATATGGCTAATAGTGCATGTTACATTGATAATAATAAAAGTAATAAGTATATTTATTACAGTTCTATCGATAATAACTGCATAATATGGGTAATAATGCATGTTATATTGATGATAATAAAAGTAGCAAGTATATTTATTATAGTTCTAGCGGTTACAACTGCATAATGTGGGTAATAATGCATGTTATATTGATAATATCGGGAGTAATAAGTATAATTATTATAGTTCTAGCGACAACAACTGCACAATATGGGTAATAATGCACGGTATATTGCCAATAATATAAGTAATAAGTATATTTATTATAGTTCTAGCGGTTATAACTGCATAATGTGGGTAATAATGCATGTTATATTGATAATATCGGGAGTAATAGGTATAATTATTACAGTTCTAGCGATAATAACTGCATAATACGGGTAATAATGCACGTTATAATGCTAATAATATAAGTAATAAGTATAACTATTACAGTTATAGCGATAATAACTGCATTATATGCGTAATAATGCATGTTATATTGATAATATCGGGAGTAATAAGTATAGTTATTACAGTTCTAGCAGTAATAATAGTAAAATATGGCTAATAGTGCATGTTATATTGATAATAATAAAAGTAATAAGTATATTCATTACAGTTATATCGATAATAACTGCATAATATGGGTAATAATGCATGTTATATTGATGATAATAAAAGTAGCAAGTATATTTATTATAGTTTTAGCGGTTATAACTGCATAATGTGGGTAATAATGCATGTTATATTGATAACATCGGGAGTAATAAGTATATTTATTACAGTTCTATCGATAATAACTGCATAATATGGGTAATAATGCATGTTATATTGATAATAATATAAGTAATAAGTATAATTATTACAGTTCTAGTGATAATAACTCCTTTTATATGGGTAATAATGCATGTTATATTGATAATAATATAAGTAATAAGTATAATTATTACTGTTCTAGCGATAATAACTGCATAATATGGGTAATAATGCATGTTATATTGATGATAATAAAAGTAGTAAGTATATTTATTACAGTTCTAGCGATAATAACTGCATTATATGCGTAATAATGCATGTTATATTGATAATAATATAAGTAATAAGTATAATTATTACAGTTATAGCGATAATAACTGCATAATATGGGTAATAATGCATGTTATATTGATGATAATAAAAGTAGTAAGTACATTTATTACAGTTCTAGCGATAATAACTGCATTATATGCGTAATAATGCATGTTATTTTGATAATATCGGGAGTAATAAGTATAATTATTACAGTTCTAGCGGTAATAATAGTAAAATATGGCTAATAGTGCATGTTATATTGATAATAATAAAGGTAATACGTATATTTATTACAATTCTATCGATAATAACTGCATAATATGGGTACTAATGCATGTTATAGTGATGATAATAAAAGTAGTAAGTATATTTGTTACAGTTCTAGCGATAATAACTGCATTATATGCGTAATAATGCATGTTATATTGATAATATCGGGAGTAATAAGTATAGTTATTACAGTTCTAGCAGTAATAATAGTAAAATATGGCTAATAGTGCATGTTATATTGATAATAATAAAAGTAATAAGTATATTCATTACAGTTATATCGATAATAACTGCATAATATGGGTAATAATGCATGTTATATTGATGATAATAAAAGTAGCAAGTATATTTATTATAGTTTTAGCGGTTATAACTGCATAATGTGGGTAATAATGCATGTTATATTGATAACATCGGGAGTAATAAGTATAATTTTTACAGTTCTAGCGGTAATAACTGCATTATATGGGTAATAATGCATGTTATATTCATAATAGCGGGAGTAATAAGTATAATTATTATAGTTCTAGCGATAATAATAGTAAAATATGGCTAATAGTGCATGTTATATTGATAATAATAAAAGTAATAAGTATATTTATTACAGTTCTATCGATAATAACTGCATAATATGGGTAATAATGCATGTTATATTGATAATAATATAAGTAATAAGTATAATTATTACAGTTATAGCGATAATAACTGCATAATATGGGTAATAATGCATGTTATATTGATGATAATAAAAGTAGTAAGTATATTTATTACAGTTCTAGCCATAATAACTGCATTATATGCGTAATAATGCATGTTATAATGATAATATCGGGAGTAATAAGTATAGTTATTACAGTTCTAGCAGAAATAATAGTAAAATATGGCTAATAGTGCATGTTATATTGATAATAATAAGAGTAATAAGTATATTTATTACAGATATATCGATAATAACTGCATAATATGGGTAATAATGCATGTTATATTGATGATAATAAAAGTAGCAAGTATATTTATTATAGTTTTAGCGGTTATAACTGCATAATGTGGGTAATAATGCATGTTATATTGATAACATCGGGAGTAATAAGTATATTTATTACAGTTCTAGCGTTAATAACTGCATTATATGGGTAATAATGCATGTTATATTCATAATATCGGGAGTAATAAGTATAATTATTATAGTTCTAGCGATAATAATAGTAAAATATGGCTAATAGTGCATGTTATATTGATAATAATAAAAGTAATAAGTATATTTATTACAGTTCTATCGATAATAACTGCATAATATGGGTAATAATGCATGTTATATTGATAATAATATAAGTAATAAGTATAATTATTACAGTTCTAGTGATAATAACTCCTTTTATATGGGTAATAATGCATGTTATATTGATAATAATATAAGTAATAAGTATAATTATTACGGTTCTAGCGATAATAACTGCATAATATGGGTAATAATTCACGTTATATTGCTAATAATATAAGTAATAAGTATAATTATTACAGTTCTAGCGACAACAACTGCACAATATGGGTAATAATGCACGTTATATTGCTAATAATATAAGTAATAAGTATATTTATTATAGTTCTAGCGATTATAACTGCATAATGTGGGTAATAATGCATGTTATATTGATAATATCGGGAGTAATAAGTATAATTATTACAGTTGTAGCGGTAATAACTGCATTATATGGGTAATAATGCATGTTATATTCATAATATCGGGAGTAATAAGTATAATTATTATAGTTCTAGCGATAATAATAGTAAAATATGGCTAATAGTGCATGTTATATTGATAATAATAAAAGTAATAAGTATATTTATTACAGTTCTATCGATAATAACTGCATAATATGGGTAATAATGCATGTTATATTGATAATAATATAAGTAATAAGTATAATTATTACAGTTATAGCGATAATAACTGCATAATATGGGTAATAATGCATGTTATATTGATGATAATAAAAGTAGTAAGTATATTTATTACAGTTCTAGCCATAATAACTGCATTATATGCGTAATAATGCATGTTATATTGATAATATCGGGAGTAATAAGTATAGTTATTACAGTTCTAGCAGAAATAATAGTAAAATATGGCTAATAGTGCATGTTATATTGATAATAATAAGAGTAATAAGTATATTTATTACAGTTATATCGATAATAACTGCATAATATGGGTAATAATGCATGTTATATTGATGATAATAAAAGTAGCAAGTATATTTATTATAGTTTTAGCGGTTATAACTGCATAATGTGGGTAATAATGCATGTTATATTGATAACATCGGGAGTAATAAGTATATTTATTACAGTTCTATCGATAATAACTGCATAATATGGGTAATAATGCATGTTATATTGATAATAATATAAGTAATAAGTATAATTATTACAGTTCTAGTGATAATAACTCCTTTTATATGGGTAATAATGCATGTTATATTGATAATAATATAAGTAATAAGTATAATTATTACTGTTCTAGCGATAATAACTGCATAATATGGGTAATAATTCACGTTATATTGCCAATAATATAAGTAATAAGTATAATTATTACAGTTCTAGCGATAATAACTGCATTATATGGGTAATAATGCACGTTATATTGCTAATAATATAAGTAATAAGTATAATTATTACAGTTCTAGGGATAATAACTGCATTATATGGGTAATAATGCATGTTATATTGATAATATCGGGAGTAATAAGTATAGTTATCACAGTTCTAGAAGTAATAATAGTAAAATATGGCTAATAGTGCATATTATATTGATAATAATAAAAGTAATAAGTATATTTATTACAGTTCTATCGATAATAACTGCATAATATGGGTAATAATGCATGTTATATTGATAATAATATAAGTAATAAGTATAACTATTACAGTTATAGCGATAATAACTGCATTATATGCGTAATAATGCATGTTATATTGATAATATCGGGAGTAATAAGTATAGTTATTACAGTTCTAGCAGAAATAATAGTAAAATATGGCTAATAGTGCATGTTATATTGATAATAATAAGAGTAATAAGTATATTTATTACAGATATATCGATAATAACTGCATAATATGGGTAATAATGCATGTTATATTGATGATAATAAAAGTAGCAAGTATATTTATTATAGTTTTAGCGGTTATAACTGCATAATGTGGGTAATAATGCATGTTATATTGATAACATCGGGAGTAATAAGTATATTTATTACAGTTCTAGCGTTAATAACTGCATTATATGGGTAATAATGCATGTTATATTCATAATATCGGGAGTAATAAGTATAATTATTATAGTTCTAGCGATAATAATAGCAAAATATGGCTAATAGTGCATGTTATATTGATAATAATAAAAGTAATAAGTATATTTATTACAGTTCTATCGATAATAACTGCATAATATGGGTAATAATGCATGTTATATTGATAATAATATAAGTAATAAGTATAATTATTACAGTTATAGCGATAATAACTGCATAATATGGGTAATAATGCATGTTATATTGATGATAATAAAAGTAGTAAGTACATTTATTACAGTTCTAGCGATAATAACTGCATTATATGCGTAATAATGCATGTTATTTTGATAATATCGGGAGTAATAAGTATAATTATTACAGTTCTAGCGGTAATAATAGTAAAATATGGCTAATAGTGCATGTTATATTGATAATAATAAAGGTAATACGGATATTTATTACAATTCTATCGATAATAACTGCATAATATGGGTACTAATGCATGTTATAGTGATGATAATAAAAGTAGTAAGTATATTTGTTACAGTTCTAGCGATAATAACTGCATTATATGCGTAATAATGCATGTTATATTGATAATATCGGGAGTAATAAGTATAGTTATTACAGTTCTAGCAGTAATAATAGTAAAATATGGCTAATAGTGCATGTTATATTGATAATAATAAAAGTAATAAGTATATTCATTACAGTTATATCGATAATAACTGCATAATATGGGTAATAATGCATGTTATATTGATGATAATAAAAGTAGCAAGTATATTTATTATAGTTTTAGCGGTTATAACTGCATAATGTGGGTAATAATGCATGTTATATTGATAACATCGGGAGTAATAAGTATAATTATTACAGTTCTAGCGGTAATAACTGCATTATATCGGTAATAATGCATGTTATATTCATAATATCGGGAGTAATAAGTATAATTATTATAGTTCTAGCGATAATAATAGTAAAATATGGCTAATAGTGCATGTTATATTGATAATAATAAAAGTAATAAGTATATTTATTACAGTTCTATCGATAATAACTGCATAATATGGGTAATAATGCATGTTATATTGATAATAATATAAGTAATAAGTATAATTATTACAGTTCTAGTGATAATAACTCCTTTTATATGGGTAATAATGCATGTTATATTGATAATAATATAAGTAATAAGTATAATTATTACGGTTCTAGCGATAATAACTGCATAATATGGGTAATAATTCACGTTATATTGCTAATAATATAAGTAATAAGTATAATTATTACAGTTCTAGCGACAACAACTGCACAATATGGGTAATAACGCACGTTATATTGCTAATAATATAAGTAATAAGTATATTTATTATAGTTCTAGCGATTATAACTGCATAATGTGGGTAATAATGCATGTTATATTGATAATATCGGGAGTAATAAGTATAATTATTACAGTTGTAGCGGTAATAACTGCATTATATGGGTAATAATGCATGTTATATTCATAATATCGGGAGTAATAAGTATAATTATTATAGTTCTAGCGATAATAATAGTAAAATATGGCTAATAGTGCATGTTATATTGATAATAATAAAAGTAATAAGTATATTTATTACAGTTCTATCGATAATAACTGCATAATATGGGTAATAATGCATGTTATATTGATAATAATATAAGTAATAAGTATAATTATAACAGTTCTAGTGATAATAACTCCTTTTATATGGGTAATAATGCATGTTATATTGATAATAATATAAGTAATAAGTATAATTATTACAGTTCTAGCAGTAATAATAGTAAAATATGGCTAATAGTGCATGTTATATTGATAATAATAAAAGTAATAGGTATATTTATTACAGTTATATCGATAATAACTGCATAATATGGGTAATAATGCATGTTATATTGATGATAATAAAAGTAGCAAGTATATTTATTATAGTTTTAGCGGTTATAACTGCATAATGTGGGTAATAATGCATGTTATATTGATAACATCGGGAGTAATAAGTATAATTATTACAGTTCTAGCGGTAATAACTGCATTTTATGGATAATAATGCATGTTATATTCATAATATCGGGAGTAATAAGTATAATTATTATAGTTCTAGCGATAATATTAGTAAAATATGGCTAATAGTGCATGTTATATTGATAATAATAAAAGTAATAAGTATATTTATTACAGTTCTATCGATAATAACTGCATAATATGGGTAATAATGCATGTTATATTGATGATAATAAAAGTAGCAAGTATATTTATTATAGTTCTAGCGGTTATAACTGCATAATGTGGGTAATAATGCATGTTATATTGATAATATCGGGAGTAATAAGTATAATTATTATAGTTCTAGCGACAACAACTGCACAATATGGGTAATAATGCACGGTATATTGCCAATAATATAAGTAATAAGTATATTTATTATAGTTCTAGCGGTTATAACTGCATAATGTGGGTAATAATGCATGTTATATTGATAATATCGGGAGTAATAAGTATAATTATTACAGTTCTAGCGATAATAACTGCATAATACGGGTAATAATGCACGTTATAATGCTAATAATATAAGTAGTAAGTATAACTATTACAGTTATAGCGATAATAACTGCATTATATGCGTAATAATGCATGTTATATTGATAATATCGGGAGTAATAAGTATAGTTATTACAGTTCTAGCAGTAATAATAGTAAAATATGGCTAATAGTGCATGTTATATTGATAATAATAAAAGTAATAAGTATATTTATTACAGTTATATCGATAATAACTGCATAATATGGGTAATAATGCATGTTACATTGATGATAATAAAAGTAGCAAGTATATTTATTATAGTTTTAGCGGTTATAACTGCATAATGTGGGTAATAATGCATGTTATATTGATAACATCGGGAGTAATAAGTATATTTATTACAGTTCTATCGATAATAACTGCATAATATGGGTAATAATGCATGTTATATTGATAATAATATAAGTAATAAGTATAATTATTACAGTTCTAGTGATAATAACTCCTTTTATATGGGTAATAATGCATGTTATATTGATAATAATATAAGTAATAAGTATAATTATTACTGTTCTAGCGATAATAACTGCATAATATGGGTAATAATTCACGTTATATTGCCAATAATATAAGTAATAAGTATAATTATTACAGTTCTAGCGATAATAACTGCATTATATGGGTAATAATGCACGTTATATTGCTAATAATATAAGTAATAAGTATAATTATTACAGTTCTAGGGATAATAACTGCATTATATGGGTAATAATGCATGTTATATTGATAATATCGGGAGTAATAAGTATAGTTATCACAGTTCTAGCAGTAATAATAGTAAAATATGGCTAATAGTGCATATTATATTGATAATAATAAAAGTAATAAGTATATTTATTACAGTTATATCGATAATAACTGCATAATATGGGTAATAATGCATGTTATATTGATGATAATAAAAGTAGCAAGTATATTTATTATAGTTTTAGCGGTTATAACTGCATAATGTGGGTAATAATGCATGTTATATTGATAACATCGGGAGTAATAAGTATAATTTTTACAGTTCTAGCGGTAATAACTGCATTATATGGGTAATAATGCATGTTATATTCATAATAGCGGGAGTAATAAGTATAATTATTATAGTTCTAGCGATAATAATAGTAAAATATGGCTAATAGTGCATGTTATATTGATAATAATAAAAGTAATAAGTATATTTATTACAGTTCTATCGATAATAACTGCATAATATGGGTAATAATGCATGTTATATTGATAATAATATAAGTAATAAGTATAATTATTACAGTTATAGCGATAATAACTGCATAATATGGGTAATAATGCATGTTATATTGATGATAATAAAAGTAGTAAGTATATTTATTACAGTTCTAGCGATAATAACTGCATTATATGCGTAATAATGCATGTTATATTGATAATATCGGGAGTAATAAGTATAGTTATTACAGTTCTAGCAGAAATAATAGTAAAATATGGCTAATAGTGCATGTTATATTGATAATAATAAGAGTAATAAGTATATTTATTACAGATATATCGATAATAACTGCATAATATGGGTAATAATGCATGTTATATTGATGATAATAAAAGTAGCAAGTATATTTATTATAGTTTTAGCGGTTATAACTGCATAATGTGGGTAATAATGCATGTTATATTGATAACATCGGGAGTAATAAGTATATTTATTACAGTTCTAGCGTTAATAACTGCATTATATGGGTAATAATGCATGTTATATTCATAATATCGGGAGTAATAAGTATAATTATTATAGTTCTAGCGATAATAATAGTAAAATATGGCTAATAGTGCATGTTATATTGATAATAATAAAAGTAATAAGTATATTTATTACAGTTCTATCGATAATAACTGCATAATATGGGTAATAATGCATGTTATATTGATAATAATATAAGTAATAAGTATAATTATTACAGTTATAGCGATAATAACTGCATAATATGGGTAATAATGCATGTGATATTGATGATAATAAAAGTAGTAAGTACATTTATTACAGTTCTAGCGATAATAACTGCATTATATGCGTAATAATGCATGTTATTTTGATAATATCGGGAGTAATAAGTATAATTATTACAGTTCTAGCGGTAATAATAGTAAAATATGGCTAATAGTGCATGTTATATTGATAATAATAAAGGTAATACGTATATTTATTACAATTCTATCGATAATAACTGCATAACATGGGTACTAATGCATGTTATAGTGATGATAATAAAAGTAGTAAGTATATTTGTTACAGTTCTAGCGATAATAACTGCATTATATGCGTAATAATGCATGTTATATTCATAATATCGGGAGTAATAAGTATAGTTATTACAGTTCTAGCAGTAATAATAGTAAAATATGGCTAATAGTGCATGTTATATTGATAATAATAAAAGTAATAAGTATATTCATTACAGTTATATCGATAATAACTGCATAATATGGGTAATAATGCATGTTATATTGATGATAATAAAAGTAGCAAGTATATTTATTATAGTTTTAGCGGTTATAGCTGCATAATGTGGGTAATAATGCATGTTATATTGATAACATCGGGAGTAATAAGTATAATTATTACAGTTCTAGCGGTAATAACTGCATTATATCGGTAATAATGCATGTTATATTCATAATATCGGGAGTAATAAGTATAATTATTATAGTTCTAGCGATAATAATAGTAAAATATGGCTAATAGTGCATGTTATATTGATAATAATAAAAGTAATAAGTATATTTATTACAGTTCTATCGATAATAACTGCATAATATGGGTAATAATGCATGTTATATTGATAATAATATAAGTAATAAGTATAATTATTACAGTTCTAGTGATAATAACTCCTTTTATATGGGTAATAATGCATGTTATATTGATAATAATATAAGTAATAAGTATAATTATTACGGTTCTAGCGATAATAACTGCATAATATGGGTAATAATTCACGTTATATTGCTAATAATATAAGTAATAAGTATAATTATTACAGTTCTAGCGACAACAACTGCACAATATGGGTAATAATGCACGTTATATTGCTAATAATATAAGTAATAAGTATATTTATTATAGTTCTAGCGATTATAACTGCATAATGTGGGTAATAATGCATGTTATATTGATAATATCGGGAGTAATAAGTATAATTATTACAGTTGTAGCGGTAATAACTGCATTATATGGGTAATAATGCATGTTATATTCATAATATCGGGAGCAATAAGTATAATTATTACAGTTCTAGCGATAATAACTGCATAATACGGGTAATAATGCACGTTATAATGCTAATAATATAAGTAATAAGTATAATTATTACAGTTATAGCGATAATAACTGCATAATATGGGTAATAATGCATATTATAGTGATGATAATAAAAGTAGTAAGTATATTTATTATAGTTCTAGCGATAATAACTGCAGAATACGGGTAATAATGCACGTTATAATGCTAATAGTATAAGTAATAAGTATAATTATTACAGTTATAGCGATAATAACTGCATAATATGGGTAATAATGCATGTTATAGTGATGATAATAAAAGTAGTAAGTATATTTATTACAGTTCTAGCGATAATAACTGCATTATATGCGTAATAATGCATGTTATATTGATAATATCGGGAGTAATAAGTATAATTATTACAGTTCTAGCAGTAATAATAGTAAAATATGGCTAATAGAGCATGTTATATTGATAATAATAAAAGTAATAAGTATATTTATTACAGTTCTATCGATAATAACTGCATAATATGGGTAATAATGCATGTTATATTGATAATAATATAAGTAATAAGTATAATTATTACAGTTCTAGCGATAATAACTGCATTATATGGGTAATAATGCACGTTATATTGCTAATAATATAAGTAATAAGTATAATTATTACTGTTCTAGGGATAATAACTGCATTATATGGGTAATAATGCATGTTATATTGATAATAATATAAGTAATGAGTATAATTATTACAGTTCTAGCGACAACAACTGCATAATATGGGTAAGAATGCACGTTATATTGCTAATAATAAAGTAATAAGTATATTTATTATAGTTCTAGCGATTATAACTGCATAATGTGGGTAATAATGCATGTTATATTGATAATATTGGGAGTAATAAGTATAATTATTACAGTTGTAGCGGTAATAACTGCACTATATGGGTAATAATGCATGTTATGTTCATAATATCGGGAGCAATAAGTATAATTATTACAGTTCTAGCGATAATAACTGCATTATATGCGTAATAATGCATGTTATATTGATAATATCGGGAGTAATAAGTATAGTTATTACAGTTCTAGCAGTAATAATAGTAAAATATGGCTAATAGTGCATGTTATATTGATAATAATAAAAGTAATAAGTATATTTATTACAGTTATATCGATAATAACTGCATAATATGGGTAATAATGCATGTTATATTGATGATAATAAAAGTAGCAAGTATATTTATTATAGTTTTAGCGGTTATAACTGCATAATGTGGGTAATAATGCATGTTATATTGATAACATCGGGAGTAATAAGTATAATTATTACAGTTCTAGCGGTAATAACTGCATTATATGGGTAATAATGCATGTTATATTCATAATATCGGGAGTAATAAGTATAATTATTATAGTTCTAGCGATAATAATAGTAAAATATGGTTAATAGTGCATGTGATATTGATAATAATATAAGTAATAAGTATAATTATTACAGTTCTATCGATAATAACTGCATAATATGGGTAATAATGCATGTTATATTGATAATAATATAAGTAATAAGTATAATTATTACAGTTCTAGTGATAATAACTCCTTTTATATGGGTAATAATGCATGTTATATTGATAATAATATAAGTAATAAGTATAATTATTACAGTTCTAGCGATAATAACTGCATAATATGGGTAATAATTCACGTTATATTGCCAATAATATAAGTAATAAGTATAATTATTACAGTTCTAGCGATAATAACTGCATTATATGGGTAATAATGCACGTTATATTGCTAATAATATAAGTAATAAGTATAATTATTACAGTTCTAGGGATAATAACTGCATTATATGGGTAATAATGCATGTTATATTGATAATAATATAAGTAATAAGTATAATTATTACAGTTCTAGCGACAACAACTGCACAATATGGGTAATAATGCACGTTATATTGCTAATAATATAAGTAATAAGTATATTTATTATAGTTCTAGCGATTATAACTGCATAATGTGGGTAATAATGCATGTTATATTGATAATATCGGGAGTAATAAGTATAATTATTACAGTTGTAGCGGTAATAACTGCATTATATGGGTAATAATGAATGTTATATTCATAATATCGGGAGCAATAAGTATAATTATTACAGTTCTAGCGATAATAACTGCATAATACGGGTAATAATGCACGTTATAATGCTAATAATATAAGTAATAAGTATAATTATTACAGTTATAGCGATAATAACTGCATAATATGGGTAATAATGAATGTTATTTTGATAATATCGGGAGTAATAAGTATAGTTATCACAGTTCTAGCAGTAATAATAGTAAAATATGGCTAATAGTGCATATTATATTGATAATAATAAAAGTAATAAGTATATTTATTACAGTTATATCGATAATAACTGCATAATATGGGTAATAATGCATGTTATATTGATGATAATAAAAGTAGCAAGTATATTTATTATAGTTTTAGCGGTTATAACTGCATAATGTGGGTAATAATGCATGTTATATTGATAACATCGGGAGTAATAAGTATAATTTTTACAGTTCTAGCGGTAATAACTGCATTATATGGGTAATAATGCATGTTATATTCATAATATCGGGAGTAATAAGTATAATTATTATAGTTCTAGCGATAATAATAGTAAAATATGGCTAATAGTGCATGTTATATTGATAATAATAAAAGTAATAAGTATATTTATTACAGTTCTATCGATAATAACTGCATAATATGGGTAATAATGCATGTTATATTGATAATAATATAAGTAATAAGTATAATTATTACAGTTATAGCGATAATAACTGCATAATATGGGTAATAATGCATGTTATATTGATAATAATATAAGTAATAAGTATAATTATTACAGTTCTAGCGACAACAACTGCATAATATGGGTAATAATGCACGTTATATTGCTAATAATAAAGTAATAAGTATATTTATTATAGTTCTAGCGATTATAACTGCATAATGTGGGTAATAATGCATGTTATATTGATAATATTGGGAGTAATAAGTATAATTATTACAGTTGTAGCGGTAATAACTGCACTATATGGGTAATAATGCATGTTATGTTCATAATATCGGGAGCAATAAGTATAATTATTACAGTTCTAGCGATAATAACTGCATTATATGCGTAATAATGCATGTTATATTGATAATATCGGGAGTAATAAGTATAGTTATTACAGTTCTAGCAGTAATAATAGTAAAATATGGCTAATAGTGCATGTTATATTGATAATAATAAAAGTAATAAGTATATTTATTACAGTTATATCGATAATAACTGCATAATATGGGTAATAATGCATGTTATATTGATGATAATAAAAGTAGCAAGTATATTTATTATAGTTTTACCGGTTATAACTGCATAATGTGGGTAATAATGCATGTTATATTGATAACATCGGGAGTAATAAGTATAATTATTACAGTTCTAGCGGTAATAACTGCATTATATGGGTAATAATGCATGTTATATTCATAATATCGGGAGTAATAAGTATAATTATTGTAGTTCTAGCGATAATAATAGTAAAATATGTCTAATAGTGCATGTGATATTGATAATAATATAAGTAATAAGTATAATTATTACAGTTCTATCGATAATAACTGCATAATATGGGTAATAATGCATGTTATATTGATAATAATATAAGTAATAAGTATAATTATTACAGTTCTAGTGATAATAACTCCTTTTATATGGGTAATAATGCATGTTATATTGATAATAATATAAGTAATAAGTATAATTATTACGGTTCTAGCGATAATAACTGCATAATATGGGTAATAATTCACGTTATATTGCTAATAATATAAGTAATAAGTATAATTATTACAGTTCTAGCGATAATAACTGCATTATATGGGTAATAATGCACGTTATATTGCTAATAATATAAGTAATAAGTATAATTATTACAGTTCTAGGGATAATAACTGCATTATATGGGTAATAATGCATGTTATATTGATAATAATATAAGTAATAAGTATAATTATTACGGTTCTAGTGATAATAACTCCTTTTATATGGGTAATAATGCATGTTATATTGATAATAATATAAGTAATAAGTATAATTATTACAGTTCTAGCGATAATAACTGCATTATATGGGTAATAATGCACGTTATATTGCTAATAATATAAGTAATAAGTATAATTATTACAGTTCTAGGGATAATAACTGCATTATATGCGTAATAATGCATGTTATATTGATGATAATAAAAGTAATAAGTATATTTATTACAGTTCTATCGATAATAACTGCATAATATGGGTAATAATGCATGTTATATTGATAATAATATAAGTAATAAGTATAATTATTACAGTTATAGCGATAATAACTGCATAATATGGGTAATAATGCATGTTATATTGATGATAATAAAAGTAGTAAGTACATTTATTACAGTTCTAGCGATAATAACTGCATTATATGCGTAAAAATGCATGTTATTTTGATAATATCGGGAGTAATAAGTATAAATATTACAGTTCTAGCGGTAATAATAGTAAAATATGGCTAATAGTGCATGTTATATTGATAATAATAAAGGTAATACGTATATTTATTACAATTCTATCGATAATAACTGCATAATATGGGTACTAATGCATGTTATAGTGATGATAATAAAAGTAGTAAGTACATTTATTACAGTTCTAGCGATAATAACTGCATTATATGCGTAAAAATGCATGTTATATTGATAACATCGGGAGTAATAAGTATAATTATTACAGTTCTAGCGGTAATAACTGCATTATATCGGTAATAATGCATGTTATATTCATAATATCGGGAGTAATAAGTATAATTATTATAGTTCTAGCGAAAATAATAGTAAAATATGGCTAATAGTGCATGTTATATTGATAATAATAAAAGTTATAAGTATATTTATTACAGTTCTATCGATAATAACTGCATAATATGGGTAATAATGCATGTTATATTGATAATAATATAAGTAATAAGTATAATTATTATAGTTCTAGTGATAATAACTCCTTTTATATGGGTAATAATGCATGTTATATTGATAATAATATAAGTAATAAGTATAATTATTACGGTTCTAGCGATAATAACTGCATAATATGGGTAATAATTCACGTTATATTGCTAATAATATAAGTAATAAGTATAATTATTACAGTTCTAGCGACAACAACTGCACAATATGGGTAATAATGCACGTTATATTGCTAATAATATAAGTAATAAGTATATTTATTATAGTTCTAGCGATTATAACTGCATAATGTGGGTAATAATGCATGTTATATTGATAATATCGGGAGTAATAAGTATAATTATTACAGTTGTAGCGGTAATAACTGCATTATATGGGTAATAATGCATGTTATATTCATAATATCGGGAGCAATAAGTATAATTATTACAGTTCTAGCGATAATAACTGCATAATACGGGTAATAATGCACGTTATAATGCTAATAATATAAGTAATAAGTATAATTATTACAGTTATAGCGATAATAACTGCATAATATGGGTAATAATGCATGTTATATTGATGATAATAAAAGTAGCAAGTATATTTATTATAGTTTTAGCGGTTATAACTGCATAATGTGGGTAATAATGCATGTTATATTGATAACATCGGGAGTAATAAGTATAATTATTACAGTTCTAGCGGTAATAACTGCATTATATGGGTAATAATGCATGTTATATTCATAATATCGGGAGTAATAAGTATAATCATTATAGTTCTAGCGATAATAATAGTAAAATATGGCTAATAGTGCACGTTATATTGCTAATAATATAAGTAATAAGTATAATTATTACAGTTCTAGGGATAATAACTGCATTATATGGGTAATAATGCATGTTATATTGATAATAATATAAGTAATAAGTATAATTATTACAGTTCTAGTGATAATAACTCCTTTTATATGGGTAATAATGCATGTTATACTGATAATAATATAAGTAATAAGTATAATTATTACAGTTCTAGCGATAATAACTGCATAATATGGGTAATAATTCACGTTATATTGCCAATAATATAAGTAATAAGTATAATTATTACAGTTCTAGCGATAATAACTGCATTATATGGGTAATAATGCACGTTATATTGCTAATAATATAAGTAATAAGTATAATTATTACAGTTCTAGGGATAATAACTGCATTGTATGCGTAATAATGCATGTTATATTGATGATAATAAAAGTAATAAGTATATTTATTACAGTTCTATCGATAATAACTGCATAATATGGGTAATAATGCATGTTATATTGATAATAATATAAGTAATAAGTATAATTATTACAGTTATAGCGATAATAACTGCATAATATGGGTAATAATGCATGTTATATTGATGATAATAAAAGTAGTAAGTACATTTATTACAGTTCTAGCGATAATAACTGCATTATATGCGTAAAAATGCATGTTATTTTGATAATATCGGGAGTAATAAGTATAAATATTACAGTTCTAGCGGTAATAATAGTAAAATATGGCTAATAGTGCATGTTATATTGATAATAATAAAGGTAATACGTATATTTATTACAATTCTATCGATAATAACTGCATAATATGGGTACTAATGCATGTTATAGTGATGATAATAAAAGTAGTAAGTACATTTATTACAGTTCTAGCGATAATAACTGCATTATATGCGTAAAAATGCATGTTATATTGATAACATCGGGAGTAATAAGTATAATTATTACAGTTCTAGCGGTAATAACTGCATTATATCGGTAATAATGCATGTTATATTCATAATATCGGGAGTAATAAGTATAATTATTATAGTTCTAGCGATAATAATAGTAAAATATGGCTAATAGTGCATGTTATATTGATAATAATAAAAGTTATAAGTATATTTATTACAGTTCTATCGATAATAACTGCATAATATGGGTAATAATGCATGTTATATTGATAATAATATAAGTAATAAGTATAATTATTATAGTTCTAGTGATAATAACTCCTTTTATATGGGTAATAATGCATGTTGTATTGATAATAATATAAGTAATAAGTATAATTATTACGGTTCTAGCGATAATAACTGCATAATATGGGTAATAATTCACGTTATATTGCTAATAATATAAGTAATAAGTATAATTATTACAGTTCTAGCGACAACAACTGCACAATATGGGTAATAATGCACGTTATATTGCTAATAATATAAGTAATAAGTATATTTATTATAGTTCTAGCGATTATAACTGCATAATGTGGGTAATAATGCATGTTATATTGATAATATCGGGAGTAATAAGTATAATTATTACAGTTGTAGCGGTAATAACTGCATTATATGGGTAATAATGCATGTTATATTCATAATATCGGGAGCAATAAGTATAATTATTACAGTTCTAGCGATAATAACTGCATAATACGGGTAATAATGCACGTTATAATGCTAATAATATAAGTAATAAGTATAATTATTACAGTTATAGCGATAATAACTGCATAATATGGGTAATAATGCATGTTATATTGATGATAATAAAAGTAGCAAGTATATTTATTATAGTTTTAGCGGTTATAACTGCATAATGTGGGTAATAATGCATGTTATATTGATAACATCGGGAGTAATAAGTATAATTATTACAGTTCTAGCGGTAATAACTGCATTATATGGGTAATAATGCATGTTATATTCATAATATCGGGAGTAATAAGTATAATCATTATAGTTCTAGCGATAATAATAGTAAAATATGGCTAATAGTGCACGTTATATTGCTAATAATATAAGTAATAAGTATAATTATTACAGTTCTAGGGATAATAACTGCATTATATGGGTAATAATGCATGTTATATTGATAATAATATAAGTAATAAGTATAATTATTACAGTTCTAGTGATAATAACTCCTTTTATATGGGTAATAATGCATGTTATATTGATAATAATATAAGTAATAAGTATAATTATTACAGTTCTAGCGATAATAACTGCATAATATGGGTAATAATTCACGTTATATTGCCAATAATATAAGTAATAAGTATAATTATTACAGTTCTAGCGATAATAACTGCATTATATGGGTAATAATGCACGTTATATTGCTAATAATATAAGTAATAAGTATAATTATTACAGTTCTAGGGATAATAACTGCATTATATGGGTAATAATGCATGTTATATTGATAATAATATAAGTAATAAGTATAATTATTACAGTTCTAGCGACAACAACTGCACAATATGGGTAATAATGCACGTTATATTGCTAATAATATAAGTAATAAGTATATTTATTATAGTTCTAGCGATTATAACTGCATAATGTGGGTAATAATGCATGTTATATTGATAATATCGGGAGTAATAAGTATAATTATTACAGTTGTAGCGGTAATAACTGCATTATATGGGTAATAATGCATGTTATATTCATAATATCGGGAGCAATAAGTATAATTATTACAGTTCTAGCGATAATAACTGCATAATACAGGTAATAATGCACGTTATAATGCTAATAATATAAGTAATAAGTATAATTATTACAGTTATAGCGATAATAACTGCATAATATGGGTAATAATGCATGTTATTTTGATAATATCGGGAGTAATAAGTATAGTTATCACAGTTCTAGCAGTAATAATAGTAAAATATGGCTAATAGTGCATATTATATTGATAATAATAAAAGTAATAAGTATATTTATTACAGTTATATCGATAATAACTGCATAATATGGGTAATAATGCATGTTATATTGATGATAATAAAAGTAGCAAGTATATTTATTATAGTTTTAGCGGTTATAACTGCATAATGTGGGTAATAATGCATGTTATATTGATAACATCGGGAGTAATAAGTATAATTTTTACAGTTCTAGCGGTAATAACTGCATTATATGGGTAATAATGCATGTTATATTCATAATATCGGGAGTAATAAGTATAATTATTATAGTTCTAGCGATAATAATAGTAAAATATGGCTAATAGTGCATGTTATATTGATAATAATAAAAGTAATAAGTATATTTATTACAGTTCTATCGATAATAACTGCATAATATGGGTAATAATGCATGTTATATTGATAATAATATAAGTAATAAGTATAATTATTACAGTTATAGCGATAATAACTGCATAATATGGGTAATAATGCATGTTATATTGATGATAATAAAAGTAGTAAGTACATTTATTACAGTTCTAGCGATAATAACTGCATTATATGCGTAAAAATGCATGTTATTTTGATAATATCGGGAGTAATAAGTATAAATATTACAGTTCTAGCGGTAATAATAGTAAAATATGGCTAATAGTGCATGTTATATTGATAATAATAAAAGTAATAAGTATATTTATTACAGTTATATCGATAATAACCGCATAATATGGGTAATAATGCATGTTATATTGATGATAATAAAAGTAGCAAGTATATTTATTATAGTTTTAGCGGTTATAACTGCATAATGTGGGTAATAATGCATGTTATATTGATAACATAGGGAGTAATAAGTATAATTATTACAGTTCTAGCGGTAATACCTGCATTATATGGGTAATAATGCATGTTATAGTGATGATAATAAAAGTAGTAAGTATATTTGTTACAGTTCTAGCGATAATAACTGCATTATATGCGTAATAATGCATGTTATATTGATAATATCGGGAGTAATAAGTATAGTTATTAGAGTTCTAGCAGTAATAATAGTAAAATATGGCTAATAGTGCATGTTATATTGATAATAATAAAAGTAATAAGTATATTTATTACAGTTATATCGATAATAACTGCATAATATGGGTAATAATGCATGTTATATTGATGATAATAAAAGTAGCAAGTATATTTATTATAGTTTTAGCGGTTATAACTGCATAATGTGGGTAGTAATGCATGTTATATTGATAACATCGGGAGTAATAAGTATAATTATTACAGTTCTAGCGGTAATAACTGCATTATATGGGTAATAATGCATGTTATATTCATATTATAGGGAGTAATAAGTATAACTATTATAGTTCTAGCGATAATAATAGTAAAATATGGCTAATAGTGCATGTTATATTGATAATAATAAAAGTAATAAGTATATTTATTACAGTTCTATCGATAATCACTGCATAATATGGGTAATAATGCATGTTATATTGATGATAATAAAAGTAGCAAGTATATTTATTAAAGTTCTAGCGGTTATAACTGCATAATGTTGGTAATAATGCATGTTATATTGATAATATCGGGAGTAATAAGTATAATTATTACAGTTATAGCGATAATAACTGCATAATATGGGTAATAATGCATGTTATAGTGATGATAATAAAAGTAGTAAGTATATTTATTACAGTTCTAGCGATAATAACTGCATTATATGCGTAATAATGCATGTTATATTGATAATATCGGGAGTAATAAGTATAATTATTACAGTTCTAGCAGTAATAATAGTAAAATATGGCTAATAGTGCATGTTATATTGATAATAATAAAAGTAATAAGTATATTTATTACAGTTATATCGATAATAACTGCATAATATGGGTAATAATGCATGTTATATTGATAATAATATAAGTAATATAAGTATAATTATTACAGTTCTAGCGATAATAACTGCATTATATGGGTAATAATGCACGTTATATTGCTAATAATATAAGTAATAAGTATAATTATTACAGTTCTAGGGATAATAACTGCATTATATGGGTAATAATGCATGTTATGTTCATAATATCGGGAGCAATAAGTATAATTATTACAGTTCTAGCGATAATAACTGCATTATATGCGTAATAATGCATGTTATATTGATAATATCGGGAGTAATAAGTATAGTTATTACAGTTCTAGCAGTAATAATAGTAAAATATGGCTAATAGTGCATGTTATATTGATAATAATAAAAGTAATAAGTATATTTATTACAGTTATATCGATAATAACTGCATAATATGGGTAATAATGCATGTTATATTGATGATAATAAAAGTAGCAAGTATATTTATTATAGTTTTAGCGGTTATAACTGCATAATGTGGGTAATA
This sequence comes from Megachile leachella, assembly GCA_963576845.1. Taxonomy (NCBI): domain Eukaryota; kingdom Metazoa; phylum Arthropoda; class Insecta; order Hymenoptera; family Megachilidae; genus Megachile; species Megachile leachella. Next base: position 1,319,796 of record CAUYWW010000252.1, on the reverse strand, counting down.
ATGCATGTTATATTGATAACATCGGGAGTAATAAGTATAATTATTACAGTTCTAGCGGTAATACCTGCATTATATGGGTAATAATGCATGTTATATTCATAATATCGGGAGTAATAAGTATAATTATTATAGTTCTAGCGATAATAATAGTAAAATATGGCTAATAGTGCATGTGATATTGATAATAATATAAGTAATAAGTATAATTATTACAGTTCTAGTGATAATAACACCTTTTATATGGGTAATAATGCATGTTATATTGATAATAATATAAGTAATAAGTATAATTATTACAGTTCTAGCGATAATAACTGCATAATATGGGTAATAATTCACGTTATATTGCTAATAATATAAGTAATAAGTATAATTATTACAGTTCTAGCGATAATAACTGCATTATATGGGTAATAATGCACGTTATATTGCTAATAATATAAGTAATAAGTATAATTATTACAGTTCTAGGGATAATAACTGCATTATATGGGTAATAATGCATGTTATATTGATAATAATATAAGTAATAAGTATAATTATTACAGTTCTAGCGACAACAACTGCACAATATGGGTAATAATGCACGTTATATTGCTAATAATATAAGTAATAAGTATATTTATTATAGTTCTAGCGATTATAACTGCATAATGTGGGTAATAGTGCATGTTATATTGATAATATCGGGAGTAATAAGTATAATTATTACAGTTATAGCGGTAATAACTGCATTATATGGGTAATAATGCATGTTATATTCATAATATCGGGAGCAATAAGTATAATTATTACATTTCTAGCGATAATAACTGCATAATACGGGTAATAATGCACGTTATAATGCTAACAATATAAGTAATAAGTATAATTATTACAGTTCTAGGGATAACAACTGCATTATATGGGTAATAATGCATGTTATATTGGTAATAATATAAGTAATAAGTATAATTATTACAGTTCTAGCGACAACAACTGCAAAATATGGGTAATAATGCACGTTATATTGCTAACAATATAAGTAATAAGTATATTTATTATAGTTCTACCGGTTATAACTGCATAATGTTTGTAATAATGCATGTTATATTGATAATATCGGGAGTAATAAGTATAATTATTACAGTTCTAGCGGTAATAATAGTAAAATATGGCTAATAGTGCATGTTATATTGATAATAATAAAAGTAATATGTATATTTATTACAGTTCTATCGATAATAACTGCATAATATGGGTAATAATGCATGTTATATTGATGATAATAAAAGTAGTAAGTATATTTATTACAGTTCTAGCGATAATAACTGCATTATATGCGTAATAATGCATGTTATATTGATAATATCGGGAGTAATAAGTATAGTTATTACAGTTCTAGCAGTAATAATAGTAAAATATGGCTAATAGTGCATGTTATATAGATAATAATAAAAGTAACAAGTATAATTATTACAGTTCTATCGATAATAATTGCATAATATGGGTACTAATGCATGTTATAGTGATGATAATAAAAGTAGTAAGTATATTTATTACAGTTCTATCGATAATAACTGCATAATATGGGTAATAATGCATGTTATATTGATAATAATATAAGTAATAAGTATAATTATTACAGTTCAAGTGATAATAACTCCTTTTATATGGGTATTAATGCATGTTATATTGATAATAATATAAGTAATAAGTATAATTATTACAGTTCTAGTGATAATAACTGCATAATATGGGTAATAATTCACGTTATATTGCTAATAATATAAGTAATAAGTATAATTATTACAGTTCTAGCGGTAATAACTGCATTATATGGGTAATAATGCATGTTATATTGATGATAATAAAAGTAGTAAGTATATTTATTACAGTTCTAGCGATAATAACTGCATTATATGCGTAATAATGCATGTTATATTGATAATATCAGGAGTAATAAGTATAGTTATTACAGTTCTAGCAGTAATAATAGTAAAATATGGCTAATAGTGCATGTTATATTGATAATAATAAAAGTAACAAGTATATTTATTACAGTTCTATCGATAATAACTGCATAATATGGGTACTAATGCATGTTATAGTGATGATAATAAAAGTAGTAAGTATATTTATTACAGTTCTATCGATAATAACTGCATAATATGGGTAATAATGCATGTTATATTGATAATAATATAAGTAATAAGTATAATTATTACAGTTCAAGTGATAATAACTCCTTTTATATGGGTATTAATGCATGTTATATTGATAATAATATAAGTAATAAGTATAATTATTACAGTTCTAGTGATAATAACTGCATAATATGGGTAATAATTCACGTTATATTGCTAATAATATAAGTAATAAGTATAATTATTACAGTTCTAGCGGTAATAACTGCATTATATGGGTAATAATGCATGTTATATTCATAATATCGGGAGTAATAAGTATAATTATTATAGTTCTAGCGATAATAATAGTAAAATATGGCTAATAGTGCATGTTATATCGATAATAATAAAAGTAATAAGTATATTTATTACAGTTCTATCGATAGTAACTGCATAATATGGGTAATAATGCATGTTATATTGATAATAATATAAGTAATAAGTATAATTATTACAGTTCTAGCGATAATAACTGCATAATATGGGTAATAATTCACGTTATATTGCTAATAATATAAGTAATAAGTATAATTATTACAGTTCTAGCGATAATAACTGCATTATATGGGTAATAATGCACGTTATATTGCTAATAATATAAGTAATAAGTATAATTATTACAGTTCTAGGGATAATAACTGCATTATATGGGTAATAATGCACGTTATATTGCTAATAATATAAGTAATAAGTATAATTATTACAGTTCTAGGGATAATAACTGCATTATATGGGTAATAATGCATGTTATATTGATAATAATATAAGTAATAAGTATAATTATTACAGTTCTAGCGACAACAACTGCATAATATGGGTAATAATGCACGTTATATTGCTAATAATATAAGTAATAAGTATATTTATTGTAGTTCTAGCGATTATAACTGCATAATGTGGGTAATAATGCATGTTATATTGATAATATTGGGAGTAATAAGTATAATTATTACAGTTGTAGCGGTAATAACTGCATTATATGGGTAATAATGCATGTTATGTTCATAATATCGGGAGCAATAAGTATAATTATTACAGTTCTAGCGATAATAACTGCATTATATGCGTAATAATGCATGTTATATTGATAATATCGGGAGTAATAAGTATAGTTATTACAGTTCTAGCAGTAATAATAGTAAAATATGGCTAATAGTGCATGTTATATTGATAATAATAAAAGTAATAAGTATATTCATTACAGTTATATCGATAATAACTGCATAATATGGGTAATAATGCATGTTATATTGATGATAATAAATGTAGCAAGTATATTTATTATAGTTTTAGCGGTTATAACTGCATAATGTGGGTAATAATGCATGTTATATTGATAACATCGGGAGTAATAAGTATAATTATTACAGTTCTAGCGGTAATAACTGCATTATATCGGTAATAATGCATGTTATATTCATAATATCGGGAGTAATAAGTATAATTATTATAGTTCTAGCGATAATAATAGTAAAATATGGCTAATAGTGCATGTTATATTGATAATAATATAAGTAATAAGTATAATTATTACGGTTCTAGCGATTATAACTGCATAATATGGGTAATAATTCACGTTATATTGCTAATAATATAAGTAATAAGTATAATTATTACAGTTCTAGCGACAACAACTGCACAATATGGGTAATAATGCACGTTATATTGCTAATAATATAAGTAATAAGTATATTTATTATAGTTCTAGCGATTATAACTGCATAATGTGGGTAATAATGAATGTTATATTGATAATATCGGGAGTAATAAGTATAATTATTACAGTTGTAGCGGTAATAACTGCATTATATGGGTAATAATGCATGTTATATTCATAATATCGGGAGCAATAAGTATAATTATTACAGTTCTAGCGATAATAACTGCATAATACGGGTAATAATGCACGTTATAATGCTAATAATATAAGTAATAAGTATAATTATTACAGTTATAGCGATAATAACTGCATAATATGGGTAATAATGCATGTTATAGTGATGATAATAAAAGTAGTAAGTATATTTATTACAGTTCTAGCGATAATAACTGCATTATATGCGTAATAATGCATGTTATATTGATAATATCGGGAGTAATAAGTATAATTATTACAGTTCTAGCAGTAATAATAGTAAAATATGGCTAATAGTGCATGTTATATTGATAATAATAAAAGTAATAAGTATATTTATTACAGTTATATCGATAATAACTGCATAATATGGGTAATAATGCATGTTATATTGATGATAATAAAAGTAGCAAGTATATTTATTATAGTTTTAGCGGTTATAACTGCATAATGTGGGTAGTAATGCATGTTATATTGATAACATCGGGAGTAATAAGTATAATTATTACAGTTCTAGCGGTAATAACTGCATTATATGGGTAATAATGCATGTTATATTCATATTATCGGGAGTAATAAGTATAACTATTATAGTTCTAGCGATAATAATAGTAAAATATGGCTAATAGTGCATGTTATATTGATAATAATAAAAGTAATAAGTATATTTATTACAGTTCTATCGATAATCACTGCATAATATGGGTAATAATGCATGTTATATTGATGATAATAAAAGTAGCAAGTATATTTATTAAAGTTCTAGCGGTTATAACTGCATAATGTGGGTAATAATGCATGTTATATTGATAATATCGGGAGTAATAAGTATAATTATTACAGTTCTAGCGGTAATAACTGCATTATATGGGTAATAATGCATGTTATATTCATAATATCGGGAGTAATAAGTATAATTATTATAGTTCTAGCGATAATAATAGTAAAATATGGCTAATAGAGCATGTTATATTGATAATAATAAAAGTAATAAGTATATTTATTACAGTTCTATCGATAATAACTGCATAATATGGGTAATAATGCATGTTATATTGATAATAATATAAGTAATAAATATAATTATTACAGTTCTAGCGACAACAACTGCACAATATGGGTAATAATGCACGTTATATTGCTAATAATATAAGTAATAAGTATATTTATTATAGTTCTAGCGATTATAACTGCATAATGTTGGTAATAATGCATGTTATATTGATAATATCGGGAGTAATAAGTATAATTATTACAGTTATAGCGATAATAACTGCATAATATGGGTAATAATGCATGTTATAGTGATGATAATAAAAGTAGTAAGTATATTTATTACAGTTCTAGCGATAATAACTGCATTATATGCGTAATAATGCATGTTATATTGATAATATCGGGAGTAATAAGTATAATTATTACAGTTCTAGCAGTAATAATAGTAAAATATGGCTAATAGTGCATGTTATATTGATAATAATAAAAGTAATAAGTATATTTATTACAGTTATATCGATAATAACTGCATAATATGGGTAATAATGCATGTTATATTGATGATAATAAAAGTAGCAAGTATATTTATTATAGTTTTAGCGGTTATAACTACATAATGTGAGTAATAATGCATGTTATATTGATAACATCGGGAGTAATAAGTATAATTATTACAGTTCTAGCGGTAATAACTGCATTATATGGGTAATAATGCATGTTATATTCATATTATCGGGAGTAATAAGTATAACTATTATAGTTCTAGCGATAATAATAGTAAAATATGGCTAATAGTGCATGTTATATTGATAATAATAAAAGTAATAAGTATATTTATTACAGTTCTATCGATAATCACTGCATAATATGGGTAATAATGCATGTTATATTGATGATAATAAAAGTAGCAAGTATATTTATTATAGTTCTAGCGGTTATAACTGCATAATGTGGGTAATAATGCATGTTATATTGATAATATCGGGAGTAATAAGTATAATTATTACAGTTCTAGCGGTAATAACTGCATTATATGGGTAATAATGCATGTTATAATCATAATATCGGGAGTAATAAGTATAATTATTATAGTTCTAGCGATAATAATAGTAAAATATGGCTAATAGAGCATGTTATATTGATAATAATAAAAGTAATAAGTATATTTATTACAGTTCTATCGATAATAACTGCATAATATGGGTAATAATGCATGTTATATTGATAATAATATAAGTAATATAAGTATAATTATTACAGTTCTAGCGATAATAACTGCATTATATGGGTAATAATGCACGTTATATTGCTAATAATATAAGTAATAAGTATAATTATTACAGTTCTAGGGATAATAACTGCATTATATGGGTAATAATGCATGTTATGTTCATAATATCGGGAGCAATAAGTATAATTATTACAGTTCTAGCGATAATAACTGCATTATATGCGTAATAATGCATGTTATATTGATAATATCGGGAGTAATAAGTATAATTATTACAGTTCTAGCGGTAATACCTGCATTATATGGGTAATAATGCATGTTATATTCATAATATCGGGAGTAATAAGTATAATTATTATAGTTCTAGCGATAATAATAGTAAAATATGGCTAATAGAGCATGTTATATTGATAATAATAAAAGTAATAAGTATATTTATTACAGTTCTATCGATAATAACTGCATAATATGGGTAATAATGCATGTTATATTGATAATAATATAAGTAATAAATATAATTATTACAGTTCTAGCGACAACAACTGCACAATATGGGTAATAATGCACGTTATATTGCTAATAATATAAGTAATAAGTATATTTATTATAGTTCTAGCGATTATAACTGCATAATGTTGGTAATAATGCATGTTATATTGATAATATCGGGAGTAATAAGTATAATTATTACAGTTCTAGCGATAATAACTGCATTATATGCGTAATAATGCATGTTATATTGATAATATCGGGAGTAATAAGTATAATTATTACAGTTCTAGCAGTAATAATAGTAAAATATGGCTAATAGTGCATGTTATATTGATAATAATAAAAGTAATAAGTATATTTATTACAGTTATATCGATAATAACTGCATAATATGGGTAATAATGCATGTTATATTGATGATAATAAAAGTAGCAAGTATATTTATTATAGTTTTAGCGGTTATAACTGCATAATGTGAGTAATAATGCATGTTATATTGATAACATCGGGAGTAATAAGTATAATTATTACAGTTCTAGCGGTAATAACTGCATTATATGGGTAATAATGCATGTTATATTCATATTATCGGGAGTAATAAGTATAACTATTATAGTTCTAGCGATAATAATAGTAAAATATGGCTAATAGTGCATGTTATATTGATAATAATAAAAGTAATAAGTATATTTATTACAGTTCTATCGATAATCACTGCATAATATGGGTAATAATGCATGTTATATTGATGATAATAAAAGTAGCAAGTATATTTATTATAGTTCTAGCGGTTATAACTGCATAATGTGGGTAATAATGCATGTTATATTGATAATATCGGGAGTAATAAGTATAATTATTACAGTTCTAGCGGTAATAACTGCATTATATGGGTAATAATGCATGTTATAATCATAATATCGGGAGTAATAAGTATAATTATTATAGTTCTAGCGATAATAATAGTAAAATATGGCTAATAGAGCATGTTATATTGATAATAATAAAAGTAATAAGTATATTTATTACAGTTCTATCGATAATAACTGCATAATATGGGTAATAATGCATGTTATATTGATAATAATATAAGTAATATAAGTATAATTATTACAGTTCTAGCGATAATAACTGCATTATATGGGTAATAATGCACGTTATATTGCTAATAATATAAGTAATAAGTATAATTATTACAGTTCTAGGGATAATAACTGCATTATATGGGTAATAATGCATGTTATGTTCATAATATCGGGAGCAATAAGTATAATTATTACAGTTCTAGCGATAATAACTGCATTATATGCGTAATAATGCATGTTATATTGATAATATCGGGAGTAATAAGTATAGTTATTACAGTTCTAGCAGTAATAATAGTAAAATATGGCTAATAGTGCATGTTATATTGATAATAATAAAAGTAATAGGTATATTTATTACAGTTATATCGATAATAACTGCATAATATGGGTAATAATGCATGTTATATTGATGATAATAAAAGTAGCAAGTATATTTATTATAGTTTTAGCGGTTATAACTGCATAATGTGGGTAATAATGCATGTTATATTGATAACATCGGGAGTAATAAGTATAATTATTACAGTTCTAGCGGTAATACCTGCATTATATGGGTAATAATGCATGTTATATTCATAATATCGGGAGTAATAAGTATAATTATTATAGTTCTAGCGATAATAATAGTAAAATATGGCTAATAGTGCATGTGATATTGATAATAATATAAGTAATAAGTATAATTATTACAGTTCTAGTGATAATAACACCTTTTATATGGGTAATAATGCATGTTATATTGATAATAATATAAGTAATAAGTATAATTATTACAGTTCTAGCGATAATAACTGCATAATATGGGTAATAATTCACGTTATATTGCTAATAATATAAGTAATAAGTATAATTATTACAGTTCTAGCGATAATAACTGCATTATATGGGTAATAATGCACGTTATATTGCTAATAATATAAGTAATAAGTATAATTATTACAGTTCTAGGGATAATAACTGCATTATATGGGTAATAATGCATGTTATATTGATAATAATATAAGTAATAAGTATAATTATTACAGTTCTAGCGACAACAACTGCACAATATGGGTAATAATGCACGTTATATTGCTAATAATATAAGTAATAAGTATATTTATTATAGTTCTAGCGATTATAACTGCATAATGTGGGTAATAGTGCATGTTATATTGATAATATCGGGAGTAATAAGTATAATTATTACAGTTATAGCGGTAATAACTGCATTATATGGGTAATAATGCATGTTATATTCATAATATCGGGAGCAATAAGTATAATTATTACATTTCTAGCGATAATAACTGCATAATACGGGTAATAATGCACGTTATAATGCTAACAATATAAGTAATAAGTATAATTATTACAGTTCTAGGGATAACAACTGCATTATATGGGTAATAATGCATGTTATATTGGTAATAATATAAGTAATAAGTATAATTATTACAGTTCTAGCGACAACAACTGCAAAATATGGGTAATAATGCACGTTATATTGCTAACAATATAAGTAATAAGTATATTTATTATAGTTCTACCGGTTATAACTGCATAATGTTTGTAATAATGCATGTTATATTGATAATATCGGGAGTAATAAGTATAATTATTACAGTTCTAGCGGTAATAATAGTAAAATATGGCTAATAGTGCATGTTATATTGATAATAATAAAAGTAATATGTATATTTATTACAGTTCTATCGATAATAACTGCATAATATGGGTAATAATGCATGTTATATTGATGATAATAAAAGTAGTAAGTATATTTATTACAGTTCTAGCGATAATAACTGCATTATATGCGTAATAATGCATGTTATATTGATAATATCGGGAGTAATAAGTATAGTTATTACAGTTCTAGCAGTAATAATAGTAAAATATGGCTAATAGTGCATGTTATATTGATAATAATAAAAGTAACAAGTATAATTATTACAGTTCTATCGATAATAACTGCATAATATGGGTACTAATGCATGTTATAGTGATGATAATAAAAGTAGTAAGTATATTTATTACAGTTCTATCGATAATAACTGCATAATATGGGTAATAATGCATGTTATATTGATAATAATATAAGTAATAAGTATAATTATTACAGTTCAAGTGATAATAACTCCTTTTATATGGGTATTAATGCATGTTATATTGATAATAATATAAGTAATAAGTATAATTATTACAGTTCTAGTGATAATAACTGCATAATATGGGTAATAATTCACGTTATATTGCTAACAATATAAGTAATAAGTATAATTATTACAGTTCTAGCGGTAATAACTGCATTATATGGGTAATAATGCATGTTATATTGATGATAATAAAAGTAGTAAGTATATTTATTACAGTTCTAGCGATAATAACTGCATTATATGCGTAATAATGCATGTTATATTGATAATATCGGGAGTAATAAGTATAGTTATTACAGTTCTAGCAGTAATAATAGTAAAATATGGCTAATAGTGCATGTTATATTGATAATAATAAAAGTAACAAGTATATTTATTACAGTTCTATCGATAATAACTGCATAATATGGGTACTAATGCATGTTATAGTGATGATAATAAAAGTAGTAAGTATATTTATTACAGTTCTATCGATAATAACTGCATAATATGGGTAATAATGCATGTTATATTGATAATAATATAAGTAATAAGTATAATTATTACAGTTCAAGTGATAATAACTCCTTTTATATGGGTATTAATGCATGTTATATTGATAATAATATAAGTAATAAGTATAATTATTACAGTTCTAGTGATAATAACTGCATAATATGGGTAATAATTCACGTTATATTGCTAATAATATAAGTAATAAGTATAATTATTACAGTTCTAGCGGTAATAACTGCATTATATGGGTAATAATGCATGTTATATTCATAATATCGGGAGTAATAAGTATAATTATTATAGTTCTAGCGATAATAATAGTAAAATATGGCTAATAGTGCATGTTATATCGATAATAATAAAAGTAATAAGTATATTTATTACAGTTCTATCGATAGTAACTGCATAATATGGGTAATAATGCATGTTATATTGCTAATAATATAAGTAATAAGTATAATTATTACAGTTCTAGCGATAATAACTGCATTATATGGGTAATAATGCACGTTATATTGCTAATAATATAAGTAATAAGTATAATTATTACAGTTCTAGGGATAACAACTGCATTATATGGGTAATAATGCATGTTATATTGATAATAATATAAGTAATAAGTATAATTATTACAGTTCTAGCGACAACAACTGCAAAATATGGGTAATAATGCACGTTATATTGCTAACAATATAAGTAATAAGTATATTTATTATAGTTCTAGCGGTTATAACTGCATAATGTTTGTAATAATGCATGTTATATTGGTAATATCGGGAGTAATAAGTATAATTATTACAGTTCTAGCGGTAATAATAGTAAAATATGGCTAATAGTGCATGTTATATTGATAATAATAAAAGTAATACGTATATTTATTACAATTCTATCGATAATAACTGCATAATATGGGTACTAATGCATGTTATAGTGATGATAATAAAAGTAGTAAGTATATTTATTACAGTTCTAGCGATAATAACTGCATTATATGCGTAATAATGCATGTTATATTGATAATATCGGGAGTAATAAGTATAGTTATTACAGTTCTAGCAGTAATAATAGTAAAATATGGCTAATAGTGCATGTTATATTGATAATAATAAAAGTAATAAGTATATTTATTACAGTTATATCGATAATAACTGCATAATATGGGTAATAATGCATGTTATATTGATGATAATAAAAGTAGCAAGTATATTTATTATAGTTTTAGCGGTTATAACTGCATAATGTGGGTAATAATGCATGTTATATTGATAACATCGGGAGTAATAAGTATAATTATTACAGTTCTAGCGGTAATAACTGCATTATATTGGTAATAATGCATGTTATATTCATAATATCGGGAGTAATAAGTATAATTATTATAGTTCTAGCGATAATAATAGTAAAATATGGCTAATAGTGCATGTTATATTGATAATAATAAAAGTAATAAGTATAATTATTACAGTTCTATCGATAATAACTGCATAATATGGGTAATAATGCATGTTATATTCATAATATCGGGAGTAATAAGTATAATTATTATAGTTCTAGCGATAATAATAGTAAAATATGGCTAATAGTGCATGTTATATTGGTAATAATAAAAGTAATAAGTATATTTATTACAGTTCTATCGATAATAACTGCATAATATGGGTAATAATGCATGTTATATTGATGATAATAAAAGTAGTAAGTACATTTATTACAGTTCTAGCGGTAATAACTGCATTATATGCGTAATAATGCATGTTATTTTGATAATATCGGGAGTAATAAGTATAGTTATCACAGTTCTAGCAGTAATAATAGTAAAATATGGCTAATAGTGCATGTTATATTGATAATAATAAAAGTAATAAGTATATTTATTACAGTTCTATCGGTAATAACTGCATAATATGGGTAATAATGCACGTTATAATGCTAATAATATAAGTAATAAGTATAACTATTACAGTTATAGCGATAATAACTGCATAATATGGGTAATAATGCATGTTATATTGATGATAATAAAAGTAGTAAGTACATTTATTACAGTTCTAGCGGTAATAACTGCATTATATGCGTAATAATGCATGTTATTTTGATAATATCGGGAGTAATAAGTATTTTTATCACAGTTCTAGCAGTAATAATAGTAAAATATGGCTAATAGTGCATGTTATATTGATAATAATAAAAGTAATAAGTATATTTATCACAGTTATATCGATAATAACTGCATAATATGGGTAATAATGCATGTTATATTGATGATAATAAAAGTAGCAAGTATATTTATTATAGTTTTAGCGGTTATAACTGCATAATGTGGGTAATAATGCATGTTATATTGATAACATCGGGAGTAATAAGTATAACTATTACAGTTATAGCGATAATAACTGCATTATATGCGTAATAATGCATGTTATATTGATAATATCGGGAGTAATAAGTATAGTTATTACAGTTCTAGCAGTAATAATAGTAAAATATGGCTAATAGTGCATGTTATATTGATAATAATAAAAGTAATAAGTATATTTATTACAGTTATATCGATAATAACTGCATAATATGGGTAATAATGCATGTTATATTGATGATAATAAAAGTAGCGAGTATATTTATTATAGTTCTAGCGGTTATAACTGCATAATGTGGGTAATAATGCATGTTATATTGATAATATCGGGAGTAATAAGTATAATTATTATGGTTCTAGCGACAACAACTGCACAATATGAGTAATAATGCACGGTATATTGGTAATAATATAAGTAATAAGTATATTTATTATAGTTCTAGCGGTTATAACTGCATAATGTGGGTAATAATGCATGTTATATTGATAATATCGGGAGTAATAAGTATAATTATTACAGTTCTAGCGATAATAACTGCATAATAGGGGTAATAATGCACGTTATAATGCTAATAATATAAGTAATAAGTATAACTATTACAGTTATAGCGATAATAACTGCATAATATGGGTAATAATGCATGTTATATTGATGATAATAAAAGTAGTAAGTACATTTATTACAGTTCTAGCGATAATAACTGCATTATATGCGTAATAATGCATGTTATTTTGATAATATCGGGAGTAATAAGTATAATTATTACAGTTCTAGCGGTAATAATAGTAAAATATGGCTACTAGTGCATGTTATATTGATAATAATAAAAGTAATAAGTATATTTATTACAGTTATATCGATAATAACTGCATAATATGGGTAATAATGCATGTTATATTGATGATAATAAAAGTAGCAAGTATATTTATTATAGTTTTAGCGGTTATAACTGCATAATGTGGGTAATAATGCATGTTATATTGATAACATCGGGAGTAATAAGTATAATTATTACAGTTCTAGCGGTAATAACTGCATTATATGGGTAATAATGCATGTTATATTCATAATATCGGGAGTAATAAGTATAATTATTATAGTTCTAGCGATAATAATAGTAAAATATGCCTAATAGTGCATGTTATATTGATAATAATAAAAGTAATAAGTATATTTATTACAGTTCTATCGATAATAACTGCATAATATGGGTAATAATGCATGTTATATTGATAATAATATAAGTAATAAGTATAATTATTACAGGTCTAGTGATAATAACTCCTTTTATATGGGTAATAATGCATGTTATATTGATAATAATATAAGTAATAAGTATAATTATTACAGTTCTAGCGATAATAACTGCATTATATGGGTAATAATGCATGTTATATTCATAATATCGGGAGCAATAAGTATAATTATTACAGTTCTAGCGATAATAACTGCATAATACGGGTAATAATGCACGTTATAATGCTAATAATATAAGTAATACGTATAATTATTACAGTTATAGCGATAATAACTGCATAATATGGGTAATAATGCATGTTATATTGATGATAATAAAAGTAGTAAGTGCATTTATTACAGTTCTAGCGGTAATAACTGCATTATATGCGTAATAATGCATGTTATTTTGATAATATCGGGAGTAATAAGTATAGTTATCACAGTTCTAGCAGTAATAATAGTAAAATATGGCTAATAGTGCATGTTATATTGATAATAATAAAAGTAATACGTATATTTATTACAGTTATATCGATAATAACTGCATAATATGGGTAATAATGCATGTTCTATTGATAACATCGGGAGTAATAAGTATAATTTTTACAGTTCTAGCGGTAATAACTGCATTATATGGGTAATAATGCATGTTATATTCATAATAGCGGGAGTAATAAGTATAATTATTATAGTTCTAGCGATAATAATAGTAAAATATGGCTAATAGTGCATGTTATATTGATAATAATAAAAGTAATAAGTATATTTATTACAGTTCTATCGATAATAACTGCATAATATGGGTAATAATGCATGTTATATTGATAATAATATAAGTAATAAGTATAATTATTACAGTTCTAGCGATAATAACTGCATAATATGGGTAATAATGCATGTTATATTGATGATAATAAAAGTAGTAAGTACATTTATTACAGTTCTAGCGATAATAACTGCATTATATGCGTAATAATGCATGTTATTTTGATAATATCGGGAGTAATAAGTATAATTATTATGGTTCTAGCGACAACAACTGCACAATATGGGTAATAATGCACGGTATATTGCTAATAATATAAGTAATAAGTATATTTATTATAGTTCTAGCGGTTATAACTGCATAATGTGGGTAATAATGCATGTTATATTGATAATATCGGGAGTAATAAGTATAATTATTACAGTTCTAGCCAAAATAACTGCATAATACGGGTAATAATGCACGTTATAATGCTAATAATATAAGTAATAAGTACAACTATTACAGTTATAGCGATAATAACTGCATTATATGCGTAATAATGCATGTTATTTTGATAATATCGGGAGTAATAAGTATAGTTATTACAGTTCTAGCAGTAATAATAGTGAAATATGGCTAATAGTGCATGTTATATTGATAATAATAAAAGTAATAGGTATATTTATTACAGTTATTTCGATAATAACTGCATAATATGGGTAATAATGCATGTTATATTGATGATAATAAAAGTAGCAAGTATATTTATTATAGTTTTAGCGGTTATAACTGCATAATGTGGGTAATAATGCATGTTATATTGATAACATCGGGAGTAATAAGTATAATTATTACAGTTCTAGCGGTAATAACTGCATTATATGGGTAATAATGCATGTTATATTCATAATATCGGGAGTAATAAGTATAATTATTATAGTTCTAGCGATAATAATAGTAAAATATGGCTAATAGTGCATGTTATATTGATAATAATAAAAGTAATAAGTATATTTATTACAGTTCTATCGATAATAACTGCATAGTATGGGTAATAATGCATGTTATATTGATAATAATATAAGTAATAAGTATAATTATTACAGTTCTAGTGATAATAACTCCTTTTATATGGGTAATAATGCATGTTATATTGATAATAATATAAGTAATAAGTATAATTATTACAGTTCTAGTGATAATAACTCCTTTTATATGGGTAATAATGCATGTTATATTGATAATAATATAAGTAATAAGTATAATTATTACAGTTCTAGCGATAATAATAGTAAAATATGGCTAATAGTGCATGTTATATTGATAATAATAAAAGTAATAAGTATATTTATTACAGTTATATCGATAATAACTGCATAATATGGGTAATAATGCATGTTATATTGATGATAATAAAAGTAGCAAGTATATTTATTATAGTTCTAGCGGTTATAACTGCATAATGTGGGTAATAATGCATGTTATATTGATAATATCGGGAGTAATAAGTATAATTATTATGGTTCTAGCGACAACAACTGCACAATATGGGTAATAATGCACGGTATATTGCTAATAATATAAGTAATAAGTATATTTATTATAGTTCTAGCGGTTATAACTGCATAATGTGGGTAATAATGCATGTTATATTGATAATATCGGGAGTAATAAGTATAATTATTACAGTTCTAGCGATAATAACTGCATAATAGGGGTAATAATGCACGTTATAATGCTAATAATATAAGTAATAAGTATAACTATTACAGTTATAGCGATAATAACTGCATAATATGGGTAATAATGCATGTTATATTGATGATAATAAAAGTAGTAAGTACATTTATTACAGTTCTAGCGATAATAACTGCATTATATGCGTAATAATGCATGTTATTTTGATAATATCGGGAGTAATAAGTATAATTATTACAGTTCTAGCGGTAATAATAGTAAAATATGGCTAATAGAGCATGTTATATTGATAATAATAAAAGTAATAAGTATATTTATTACAGTTCTTTCGATAATAACTGCATAATATAGGTAATAATGCATGTTATATTGATAACAATATAAGTAATAAGTATAATTACTACAGTTCTAGTGATAATAACTCCTTTTATATGGGTAATAATGCATGTTATATTGATAATAATATAAGTAATAAGTATAATTATTACAGTTCTAGCGATAATAACTGCATTATATGGGTAATAATGCATGTTATATTCATAATATCGGGAGCAATAAGTATAATTATTACAGTTGTAGCGATAATAACTGCATAATACGGGTAATAATGCACGTTATAATGCTAATAATATAAGTAATACGTATATTTATTACAGTTATATCGATAATAACTGCATAATATGGGAAATAATGCATGTTATATTGATGATAATAAAAGTAGTAAGTACATTTATTACAGTTCTAGCGATAATAACTGCATTATATGCGTAATAATGCATGTTATTTTGATAATATCGGGAGTAATAAGTATAATTATTACAGTTCTAGCGGTAATAATAGTAAAATATGACTAATAGTGCATGTTATATTGATAATAATAAAGGTAATACGTATATTTATTACAATTCTATCGATAATAACTGCATAATATGGGTACTAATGCATGTTATAGTGATGATAATAAAAGTAGTAAGTATATTTGTTACAGTTCTAGCGGTAATAACTGCATTATATCGGTAATAATGCCTGTTATATTCATAATATCGGGAGTAATATGTATAATTATTATAGTTCTAGCGATAATAATAGTAAAATATGGCTAATAGTGCATGTTATATTGATAATAATAAAAGTAATAAGTATATTTATTACAGTTCTATCGATAATAACTGCATAATATGGGTAATAATGCATGTTATATTGATAATAATATAAGTAATAAGTATAATTATTACAGTCCTAGTGATAATAACTCCTTTTATATGGGTATTAATGCATGTTATATTGATAATAATATAAGTAATAAGTATAATTATTACAGTTCTAGTGATAATAACTGCATAATATGGGTAATAATTCACGTTATATTGCTAATAATATAAGTAATAAGTATAATTATTACAGTTCTAGCGGTAATAACTGCATTATATCGGTAATAATGCATGTTATATTCATAATATCGGGAGTAATAAGTATAATTATTATAGTTCTAGCGATAATAATAGTAAAATATGGCTAATAGTGCATGTGATATTGATAATAATATAAGTAATAAGTATAATTATTACAGTTCTAGTGATAATAACTCCTTTTATATGGGTAATAATGCATGTTATATTGATATTAATATAAGTAATAAGTATAATTATTACAGTTCTAGCGATAATAACTGCATAATATGGGTAATAATTCACGTTATATTGCTAATAATATAAGTAATAAGTATAATTATTACAGTTATATCGATAATAACTGCATAATATGGGTAATAATGCATGTTATATTGATGATAATAAACGTAGCAAGTATATTTATTATAGTTTTAGCGGTTATAACTGCATAATGTGGGCAATAATGCATGTTATATTGATAACATCGGGAGTAGTAAGTATAATTATTACAGTTCTAGCGGTAATAACTGCATTATATGGGTAATAATGCATGTTATATTCATAATATCGGGAGTAATTAGTATAATTATTATAGTTCTAGCGATAATAATAGTAAAATATGGCTAATAGTGCATGTTCTATTGATAATAATAAAAGTAATAAGTATATTTATTACAGTTCCATCGATAATAACTGCATAATATGGTTAATAATGCATGTTATATTGATGATAATAAAAGTAGCAAGTATATTTATTATAGTTCTAGCGGCTATAACTGCATAATGTGGGTAATAATGCATGTTATATTGATAATATCGGGGGTAATAAGTATAATTATTATAGTTCTAGCGATAATAATAGTAAAATATGGCTAATAGTGCATGTTATATTGATAATAATAAAAGTAATAAGTATATTTATTACAGTTCTATCGATAATAACTGCATAATATGGGTAATAATGCATGTTATATTGATGATAATAAAAGTCGTAAGTATATTTATTATACTTATAGCGGTTATAACTGCATAATGTGGGTAATAATGCGTGTTATATTGGTAATATCGGGAGTAATAAGTATAATTATTACAGTTCTAGCGGTAATAATAGTAAAATATGGCTAATAGTGCATGTTATATTGATAATAATAAAAGTAATACGTATATTTATTACAATTCTATCGATAATAACTGCATAATATGGGTACTAATGCATGTTATAGTGATGATAATAAAAGTAGTAAGTATATTTATTACAGTTCTAGCAGTAATAATAGTAAAATATGGCTAATAGTGCATGTTATATTGATAATAATAAAAGTAATAAGTATATTTATTACAGTTCTATCGATAATAACTGCATAATATGGGTAATAATGCATGTTATATTGATAATAATATAAGTAATAAGTATAATTATTACAGTTCTAGGGATAATAACTGCATTATATGGGTAATAATGCATGTTATATTGATAATAATATAAGTAATAAGTATAATTATTACAGTTCTAGCGACAACAACTGCACAATATGGGTAATAATGCACGTTATATTGCTAATAATATAAGTAATAAGTATATTTATTATAGTTCTAGCGGTTATAACTGCATAATGTGGGTAATAATGCATGTTATATTGATAATATCGGGAGTAATAAGTATAATTATTACAGTTCTAGCGGTAATAACTGCATTATATGGGTAATAATGCATGTTATATTCATAACATCGGGAGCAATAAGTATAATTATTACAGTTCTAGCGATAATAACTGCATAATACGGGTAATAATGCACGTTATAATGCTAATAATATAAGTAATAAGTATAATTATTACAGTTATAGCGATAATAACTGCATAATATGGGTAACAATGCATGTTATACTGATGATAATAAAAGTAGTAAGTACATTTATTACAGTTCTAGCGATAATAACTGCATTATATGCGTAATAATGCATGTTATTTTGATAATATCGGGAGTAATAAGTATAGTTATTACAGTTCTAGCAGTAATAATAGTAAAATATGGCTAATAGTGCATGTTATATTGATAATAATAAAAGCAATAGGTATATTTATTACAGTTATTTCGATAATAACTGCATAATATGGGTAATAATGCATGTTATATTGATGATAATAAAAGTAGCAAGTATATTTATTATAGTTTTAGCGGTTATAACTGCATAATGTGGGTAATAATGCATGTTATATTGATAACATCGGGAGTAATAAGTATAATTATTACAGTTCTAGCGGTAATAACTGCATTATATGGATAATAATGCATGTTATATTCATAATATCGGGAGTAATAAGTATAATTATTATAGTTCTAGCGATAATATTAGTAAAATATGGCTAATAGTGCATGCTATATTGATAAAAATAAAAGTAATAAGTATATTTATTACAGTTCTATCGATAATAAATGCATAATATGGGTAATAATGCATGTTATATTGATGATAATAAAAGTAGCAAGTATATTTATTATAGTTCTAGCGGTTATAACTGCATAATGTGGGTAATAATGCATGTTATATTGATAATATCGGGAGTAATAAGTATAATTATTACAGTTCCAGCGGTAATAACTGCATTATATGGGTAATAATGCATGTTATATTCATAATATCGGGAGTAATAAGTATAATTATTATAGTTCTAGCGATAATAACTGCATAATATGGGTAATAATTCACGTTATATTGCTAATAATATAAGTAATAAGTATAATTATTACAGTTCTAGCGATAATAACTGCATTATATGGGTAATAATGCACGTTATATTGCTAATAATATAAGTAATAAGTATATTTATTATAGTTCTAGCGGTTATAACTGCATAATGTGGGTAATAATGCATGTTATATTGATAATATCGGGAGTAATAAGTATAATTATTACAGTTCTAGCGATAATAACTGCATAATAGGGGTAATAATGCATGTTATATTGATGATAATAAAAGTAGTAAGTACATTTATTACAGTTCTAGCGATAATAACTGCATTATATGCGTAATAATGCATGTTATTTTGATAATATCGGGAGTAATAAGTATAATTATTACAGTTCTAGCTGTAATAATAGTAAAATATGGCTAATAGAGCATGTTATATTGATAATAATAAAAGTAATAAGTATATTTATTACAGTTCTTTCGATAATAACTGCATAATATAGGTAATAATGCATGTTATATTGATAACAATATAAGTAATAAGTATAATTACTACAGTTCTAGTGACAATAACTCCTTTTATATGGGTAATAATGCATGTTATATTGATAATAATATAAGTAATAAGTATAATTATTACGGTTCTAGCGATAATAACTGCATAATATGGGAAATAATGCATGTTATATTGATGATAATAAAAGTAGTAAGTACATTTATTACAGTTCTAGCGATAATAACTGCATTATATGCGTAATAATGCATGTTATTTTGATAATATCGGGAGTAATAAGTATAATTATTACAGTTCTAGCGGTAATAATAGTAAAATATGGCTAATAGTGCATGTTATATTCATAACAATAAAAGTAATAAGTATATTTATTACAGTTATATCGATAATAACTGCATAATATGGGTAATAATGCATGTTATATTGATGATAATAAAAGTAGCAAGTATATTTATTATAGTTTTAGCGGTTATAACTGCATAATGTGGGTAATAATGCATGTTATATTGATAACATCGGGAGTAATAAGTATAATTATTACAGTTCTAGTGATAATAACTCCTTTTATATGGGTAATAATGCATGTTATATTGATAATAATATAAGTAATAAGTATAATTATTACAGTTCCAGCGATAATAACTGCATAATATGGGTAATAATTCACGTTATATTGCTAATAATATAAGTAATAAGTATAATTATTACAGTTCTAGCGATAATAACTGCATTATATGGGTAATAATGCACGTTATTTTGCTAATAATATAAGTAATAAGTATAATTGTTACAGTTCTAGGGATAACAACTGCATTATATGGGTAATAATGCATGTTATATTGATAACAATATAAGTAATAAGTATATTTATTATAGTTCTAGCGGTTATAACTGCATAATGTTTGTAATAATGCATGTTATATTGATAATATCGGGAGTAATAAGTATAATTATTACAGTTCTAGCGGTAATAATAGTAAAATATGGCTAATAGTGCATGTTATATTGATAATAATAAAAGTAATACGTATATTTATTACAATTCTATCGATAATAACTGCATAATATGGGTACTAATGCATGTTATAGTGATGATAATAAAAGTAGTAAGTATATTTATTACAGTTCTAGCAGTAATAATAGTAAAATATGGCTAATAGTGCATGTTATATTGATAATAATAAAAGTAATAAGTATATTTATTACAGTTCTATCGATAATAACTGCATAATATGGGTAATAATGCATGTTATTTTGATAATATCGGGAGTAATAAGTATAATTATTACAGTTCTAGCGGTAATAATAGTAAAATATGACTAATAGTGCATGTTATATTGATAATAATAAAGGTAATACGTATATTTATTACAATTCTATCGATAATAACTGCATAATATGGGTACTAATGCATGTTATAGTGATGATAATAAAAGTAGTAAGTATATTTGTTACAGTTCTAGCGGTAATAACTGCATTATATCGGTAATAATGCCTGTTATATTCATAATATCGGGAGTAATATGTATAATTATTATAGTTCTAGCGATAATAATAGTAAAATATGGCTAATAGTGCATGTTATATTGATAATAATAAAAGTAATAAGTATATTTATTACAGTTCTATCGATAATAACTGCATAATATGGGTAATAATGCATGTTATATTGATAATAATATAAGTAATAAGTATAATTATTACAGTCCTAGTGATAATAACTCCTTTTATATGGGTATTAATGCATGTTATATTGATAATAATATAAGTAATAAGTATAATTATTACAGTTCTAGTGATAATAACTGCATAATATGGGTAATAATTCACGTTATATTGCTAATAATATAAGTAATAAGTATAATTATTACAGTTCTAGCGGTAATAACTGCATTATATCGGTAATAATGCATGTTATATTCATAATATCGGGAGTAATAAGTATAATTATTATAGTTCTAGCGATAATAATAGTAAAATATGGCTAATAGTGCATGTGATATTGATAATAATATAAGTAATAAGTATAATTATTACAGTTCTAGTGATAATAACTCCTTTTATATGGGTAATAATGCATGTTATATTGATAATAATATAAGTAATAAGTATAATTATTACAGTTCTAGCGATAATAACTGCATAATATGGGTAATAATTCACGTTATATTGCTAATAATATAAGTAATAAGTATAATTATTACAGTTATATCGATAATAACTGCATAATATGGGTAATAATGCATGTTATATTGATGATAATAAAAGTAGCAAGTATATTTATTATAGTTTTAGCGGTTATAACTGCATAATGTGGGCAATAATGCATGTTATATTGATAACATCGGGAGTAGTAAGTATAATTATTACAGTTCTAGCGGTAATAACTGCATTATATGGGTAATAATGCATGTTATATTCATAATATCGGGAGTAATTAGTATAATTATTATAGTTCTAGCGATAATAATAGTAAAATATGGCTAATAGTGCATGTTCTATTGATAATAATAAAAGTAATAAGTATATTTATTACAGTTCTATCGATAATAACTGCATAATATGGTTAATAATGCATGTTATATTGATGATAATAAAAGTAGCAAGTATATTTATTATAGTTCTAGCGGCTATAACTGCATAATGTGGGTAATAATGCATGTTATATTGATAATATCGGGGGTAATAAGTATAATTATTATAGTTCTAGCGATAATAATAGTAAAATATGGCTAATAGTGCATGTTATATTGATAATAATAAAAGTAATAAGTATATTTATTACAGTTCTATCGATAATAACTGCATAATATGGGTAATAATGCATGTTATATTGATGATAATAAAAGTCGTAAGTATATTTATTATACTTATAGCGGTTATAACTGCATAATGTGGGTAATAATGCGTGTTATATTGGTAATATCGGGAGTAATAAGTATAATTATTACAGTTCTAGCGGTAATAATAGTAAAATATGGCTAATAGTGCATGTTATATTGATAATAATAAAAGTAATACGTATATTTATTACAATTCTATCGATAATAACTGCATAATATGGGTACTAATGCATGTTATAGTGATGATAATAAAAGTAGTAAGTATATTTATTACAGTTCTAGCAGTAATAATAGTCAAATATGGCTAATAGTGCATGTTATATTGATAATAATAAAAGTAATAAGTATATTTATTACAGTTCTATCGATAATAACTGCATAATATGGGTAATAATGCATGTTATATTGATAATAATATAAGTAATAAGTATAATTATTACAGTTCTAGGGATAATAACTGCATTATATGGGTAATAATGCATGTTATATTGATAATAATATAAGTAATAAGTATAATTATTACAGTTCTAGCGACAACAACTGCACAATATGGGTAATAATGCACGTTATATTGCTAATAATATAAGTAATAAGTATATTTATTATAGTTCTAGCGGTTATAACTGCATAATGTGGGTAATAATGCATGTTATATTGATAATATCGGGAGTAATAAGTATAATTATTACAGTTCTAGCGGTAATAACTGCATTATATGGGTAATAATGCATGTTATATTCATAACATCGGGAGCAATAAGTATAATTATTACAGTTCTAGCGATAATAACTGCATAATACGGGTAATAATGCACGTTATAATGCTAATAATATAAGTAATAAGTATAATTATTACAGTTATAGCGATAATAACTGCATAATATGGGTAACAATGCATGTTATACTGATGATAATAAAAGTAGTAAGTACATTTATTACAGTTCTAGCGATAATAACTGCATTATATGCGTAATAATGCATGTTATTTTGATAATATCGGGAGTAATAAGTATAGTTATTACAGTTCTAGCAGTAATAATAGTAAAATATGGCTAATAGTGCATGTTATATTGATAATAATAAAAGTAATAGGTATATTTATTACAGTTATTTCGATAATAACTGCATAATATGGGTAATAATGCATGTTATATTGATGATAATAAAAGTAGCAAGTATATTTATTATAGTTTTAGCGGTTATAACTGCATAATGTGGGTAATAATGCATGTTATATTGATAACATCGGGAGTAATAAGTATAATTATTACAGTTCTAGCGGTAATAACTGCATTATATGGATAATAATGCATGTTATATTCATAATATCGGGAGTAATAAGTATAATTATTATAGTTCTAGCGATAATATTAGTAAAATATGGCTAATAGTGCATGCTATATTGATAAAAATAAAAGTAATAAGTATATTTATTACAGTTCTATCGATAATAAATGCATAATATGGGTAATAATGCATGTTATATTGATGATAATAAAAGTAGCAAGTATATTTATTATAGTTCTAGCGGTTATAACTGCATAATGTGGGTAATAATGCATGTTATATTGATAATATCGGGAGTAATAAGTATAATTATTACAGTTCCAGCGGTAATAACTGCATTATATGGGTAATAATGCATGTTATATTCATAATATCGGGAGTAATAAGTATAATTATTATAGTTCTAGCGATAATAACTGCATAATATGGGTAATAATTCACGTTATATTGCTAATAATATAAGTAATAAGTATAATTATTACAGTTCTAGCGATAATAACTGCATTATATGGGTAATAATGCACGTTATATTGCTAATAATATAAGTAATAAGTATATTTATTATAGTTCTAGCGGTTATAACTGCATAATGTGGGTAATAATGCATGTTATATTGATAATATCGGGAGTAATAAGTATAATTATTACAGTTCTAGCGATAATAACTGCATAATAGGGGTAATAATGCATGTTATATTGATGATAATAAAAGTAGTAAGTACATTTATTACAGTTCTAGCGATAATAACTGCATTATATGCGTAATAATGCATGTTATTTTGATAATATCGGGAGTAATAAGTATAATTATTACAGTTCTAGCGGTAATAATAGTAAAATATGGCTAATAGAGCATGTTATATTGATAATAATAAAAGTAATAAGTATATTTATTACAGTTCTTTCGATAATAACTGCATAATATAGGTAATAATGCATGTTATATTGATAACAATATAAGTAATAAGTATAATTACTACAGTTCTAGTGACAATAACTCCTTTTATATGGGTAATAATGCATGTTATATTGATAATAATATAAGTAATAAGTATAATTATTACGGTTCTAGCGATAATAACTGCATAATATGGGAAATAATGCATGTTATATTGATGATAATAAAAGTAGTAAGTACATTTATTACAGTTCTAGCGATAATAACTGCATTATATGCGTAATAATGCATGTTATTTTGATAATATCGGGAGTAATAAGTATAATTATTACAGTTCTAGCGGTAATAATAGTAAAATATGGCTAATAGTGCATGTTATATTCATAACAATAAAAGTAATAAGTATATTTATTACAGTTATATCGATAATAACTGCATAATATGGGTAATAATGCATGTTATATTGATGATAATAAAAGTAGCAAGTATATTTATTATAGTTTTAGCGGTTATAACTGCATAATGTGGGTAATAATGCATGTTATATTGATAACATCGGGAGTAATAAGTATAATTATTACAGTTCTAGTGATAATAACTCCTTTTATATGGGTAATAATGCATGTTATATTGATAATAATATAAGTAATAAGTATAATTATTACAGTTCTAGCGATAATAACTGCATAATATGGGTAATAATTCACGTTATATTGCTAATAATATAAGTAATAAGTATAATTATTACAGTTCTAGCGATAATAACTGCATTATATGGGTAATAATGCACGTTATATTGCTAATAATATAAGTAATAAGTATAATTGTTACAGTTCTAGGGATAACAACTGCATTATATGGGTAATAATGCATGTTATATTGATAACAATATAAGTAATAAGTATAATTATTCCAGTTCTAGCGACAACAACTGCAAAATATGGGTAATAATGCACGTTATATTGCTAACAATATAAGTAATAAGTATATTTATTATGTTCTAGCGATTATAACTGCATAATGTGGGTAATAATGCATGTTATATTGATAATATCGGGAGTAATAAGTATAATTATTACAGTTGTAGCGGTAATAACTGCATTATATGGGTAATAATGCATGTTATATTCATAATATCGGGAGCAATAAGTATAATTATTACATTTCTAGCGATAATAACTGCATAATACGGGTAATAATGCACGTTATAATGCTAATAATATAAGTAATAAGTATAATTATTACAGTTATAGCGATAATAACTGCATAATATGGGTAATAAACATGTCATAGTGATGATAATAAAAGTAGTAAGTATATTTATTACAGTTCTAGCGATAATAACTGCATTATATGCGTAATAATGCATGTTATATTGATAATAATAAAAGTAATAAGTATATTTATTACAGTTATATCGATAATAACTGCATAATATGGGTAATAATGCATGTTATATTGATGATAATAAAAGTAGCAAGTATATTTATTATAGTTTTAGCGGTTATAACTGCATAATGTGGGTAATAATGCATGTTATATTGATAACATCGGGAGTAATAAGTATAATTATTACAGTTCTAGTGATAATAACTCCTTTTATATGGGTAATAATGCATGTTATATTGATAATAATATAAGTAATAAGTATAATTATTACAGTTCCAGCGATAATAACTGCATAATATGGGTAATAATTCACGTTATATTGCTAATAATATAAGTAATAAGTATAATTATTACAGTTCTAGCGATAATAACTGCATTATATGGGTAATAATGCACGTTATTTTGCTAATAATATAAGTAATAAGTATAATTGTTACAGTTCTAGGGATAACAACTGCATTATATGGGTAATAATGCATGTTATATTGATAACAATATAAGTAATAAGTATATTTATTATAGTTCTAGCGGTTATAACTGCATAATGTTTGTAATAATGCATGTTATATTGATAATATCGGGAGTAATAAGTATAATTATTACAGTTCTAGCGGTAATAATAGTAAAATATGGCTAATAGTGCATGTTATATTGATAATAATAAAAGTAATACGTATATTTATTACAATTCTATCGATAATAACTGCATAATATGGGTACTAATGCATGTTATAGTGATGATAATAAAAGTAGTAAGTATATTTATTACAGTTCTAGCAGTAATAATAGTAAAATATGGCTAATAGTGCATGTTATATTGATAATAATAAAAGTAATAAGTATATTTATTACAGTTCTATCGATAATAACTGCATAATATGGGTAATAATGCATGTTATATTGACGATAATAAAAGTCGTAAGTATATTTATTATACTTATAGCGGTTATAACTGCATAATGTGGGTAATAATGCATGTTATATTGGTAATATCGGGAGTAATAAGTATAATTATTACAGTTCTAGCGGTAATAATAGTAAAATATGGCTAATAGTGCATGTTATATTGATAATAATAAAAGTAATACGTATATTTATTACAATTCTATCGATAATAACTGCATAATATGGGTAATAATGCATGTTATATTGATGATAATAAAAGTCGTAAGTATATTTATTACACTTATAGCGGTTATAACTGCATAATGTGGGTAATAATGCATGTTATATTGGTAATATCGGGAGTAATAAGTATAATTATTACAGTTCTAGCGGTAATAATAGTAAAATATGGCTAATAGTGCATGTTATATTGATAATAATAAAAGTAATACGTATATTTATTACAATTCTATCGATAATAACTGCATAATATGGGTACTAATGCATGTTATAGTGATGATAATAAAAGTAGTAAGTATATTTATTACAGTTCTAGCGATAATAACTGCATTATATGCGTAATAATACATGTTATATTGATAATATCGGGAGTAATAAGTATAGCTATTACAGTTCTAGCAGCAATAATAGTAAAATGTGGCTAATAGTGCATGTTATATTGATAATAATAAAAGTAATAAGTATATTTATTACAGTTATATCGATAATAACTGCATAATATGGGTAATAATGCATGTTATATTGATAACATCGCGAGTAATAAGTATAATTATTACAGTTCTAGCGGTAATAACTGCATTATATGGGTAATAATGCATGTTATATTCATAATATCGGGAGTAATAAGTATAATTATTATAGTTCTAGCGATAATAATAGTAAAATATGGCTAATAGTGCATGTTATATTGATAATAATAAAAGTAATAAGTATATTTATTACAGTTCTATCGATAACAACTGCATAATATGGGTAATAATGCATGTTATATTGATAATAATATAAGTAATAAGTATAATTATTACAGTTCAAGTGATAATAACTCCTTTTATATGGGTATTAATGCATGTTATATTGATAATAATAAAAGTAATAAGTATATTTATTACAGTTATATCGATAATAACTGCATAATATGGGTAATAATGCATGTTATATTGATGATAATAAAAGTAGCAAGTATATTTATTATAGTTTTAGCGGTTATAACTGCATAATGTGGGTAATAATGCATGTTATATTGATAACATCGGGAGTAATAAGTATAATTATTACAGTTCTAGCGGTAATAACTGCATAATATGGGTAATAATGCATGTTATATTCATAATATCGGGAGTAATAAGTATAGTTATTATAGTTCTAGCGATAATAATAGTAAAATATGGCTAATAGTGCATGTTATATTGATAATAATAAAAGTAATAAGTATATTTATTACAGTTCTATCGATAATAACTGCATAATATGGGTAATAATGCATGTTATATTGATAATAATATAAGTAATAAGTATAATTATTACAGTTCTAGTGATAATAACTCCTTTTATATGGGTATTAATGCATGTTATATTGATAATAATATAAGTAATAAGTATAATTATTACAGTTCTAGCGATAATAACTGCATAATATGGGTAATAATTCACGTTATATTGCTAATAATATAAGTAATAAGTATAATTATTACAGTTCTAGCGGTAATAACTGCATTACATGGGTAATAATGCATGTTATATTCATAATATCGGGAGTAATAAGTATAATTATTATAGTTCTAGCGATAATAATAGTAAAATATGGCTAATAGTGCATGTTATATTGATAATAATAAAAGTAATAAGTATATTTATTACAGTTCTATCGATAGTAACTGCATAATATGGGTAATAATGCATGTTATGTTGATAATAATATAAGTAATAAGTATAATTATTACAGTTCTAGTGATAATAACTCCTTTTATATGGGTAATAATGCATGTTATATTGATAATAATATAAGTAATAAGTATAATTATTACAGTTCTAGCGATAATAACTGCATAATATGGGTAATAATTCACGTTATATTGCTAATAATATAAGTAATAAGTATAATTATTACAGTTCTAGCGATAATAACTGCATTATATGGGTAAAAATGCACGTTATATTGCTAATAATATAAGTAATAAGTATAATTATTACAGTTCTAGGGATAATAACTGCATAATATGGGTAATAATGCATGTTATATTGATAATAATATAAGTAATAAGTATAATTATTACAGTTCTAGTGATAATAACTCCTTTTATATGGGTAATAATGCATGTTATATTGATAATAATATAAGTAATAAGTATAATTATTACGGTTCTAGCGATAATAACTGCATAATATGGGTAATAATTCACGTTATATTGCTAATAATATAAGTAATAAGTATAATTATTACAGTTCTAGCGATAATAACTGCATTATATGGGTCATAATGCACGTTATATTGCTAATAATATAAGTAATAAGTATAATTATTACAGTTCTAGGGATAATAACTGCATTATATGGGTAATAATGCATGTTATATTGATAATAATATAAGTAATAAGTATAATTATTACAGTTCTAGCGACAACAACTGCACAATATGGGTAATAATGCACGTTATATTGCTAATAATATAAGTAATAAGTATATTTATTATAGTTCTAGCGATTATAACTGCATAATGTGGGTAATAATGCATGTTATATTGATAATATCGGGAGTAATAAGTATAATTATTACAGTTGTAGCGGTAATAACTGCATTATATGGGTAATAATGCATGTTATATTCATAATATCGGGAGCAATAAGTATAATTATTACAGTTCTAGCGATAATAACTGCATAATACGGGTAATAATGCACGTTATAATGCTAATAATATAAGTAATAAGTATAATTATTACAGTTATAGCGATAATAACTGCATAATATGGGTAATAATGCATGTTATAGTGATGATAATAAAAGTAGTAAGTATATTTATTATAGTTCTAGCGATTATAACTGCATAATGTGGGTAATAATGCATGTTATATTGATAATATTGGGAGTAATAAGTATAATTATTACAGTTGTAGCGGTAATAACTGCATTATATGGGTAATAATGCATGTTATGTTCATAATATCGGGAGCAATAAGTATAATTATTACAGTTCTAGCGATAATAACTGCATTATATGTGTAATAATGCATGTTATATTGATAATATCGGGGGTAATAAGTATAGTTATTACAGTTCTAACAGTAATAATAGTAAAATATGGCTAATAGTGCATG
This sequence comes from Megachile leachella, assembly GCA_963576845.1. Classification (NCBI taxonomy): domain Eukaryota; kingdom Metazoa; phylum Arthropoda; class Insecta; order Hymenoptera; family Megachilidae; genus Megachile; species Megachile leachella. Next base: position 1,288,058 of record CAUYWW010000252.1, on the reverse strand, counting down.
TTATATTGATAATAATAAAAGTAATAAGTATATTTATTACAGTTATATCGATAATAACTGCATAATATGGGTAATAATGCATGTTATATTGATGATAATAAAAGTAGCAAGTATATTTATTATAGTTTTAGCGGTTATAACTGCATAATGTGGGCAATAATGCATGTTATATTGATAACATCGGGAGTAGTAAGTATAATTATTACAGTTCTAGCGGTAATAACTGCATTATATGGGTAATAATGCATGTTATATTCATAATATCGGGAGTAATTAGTATAATTATTATAGTTCTAGCGATAATAATAGTAAAATATGGCTAATAGTGCATGTTCTATTGATAATAATAAAAGTAATAAGTATATTTATTACAGTTCTATCGATAATAACTGCATAATATGGTTAATAATGCATGTTATATTGATGATAATAAAAGTAGCAAGTATATTTATTATAGTTCTAGCGGCTATAACTGCATAATGTGGGTAATAATGCATGTTATATTGATAATATCGGGGGTAATAAGTATAATTATTATAGTTCTAGCGATAATAATAGTAAAATATGGCTAATAGTGCATGTTATATTGATAATAATAAAAGTAATAAGTATATTTATTACAGTTCTATCGATAATAACTGCATAATATGGGTAATAATGCATGTTATATTGATAATAATATAAGTAATAAGTATAATTATTACAGTTCTAGTGATAATAACTCCTTTTATATGGGTAAGAATGCATGTTATATTGATAATAATATAAGTAATAAGTATAATTATTACAGTTCTAGCGATAATAACTGCATAATATGGGTAATAATGCATGTTATATTGATGAAAATAAAAGTAGTAAGTACATTTATTACAGTTCTAGCGATAATAACTGCATTATATGCGTAATAATGCATATTATTTTGATAATATCGGGAGTAATAAGTATAGTTATTACAGTTCTGGCAGTAATAATAGTAAAATATGGCTAATAGTGCATGTTATATTGATAATAATAAAAGTAATAAGTATATTTATTACAGTTCTATCGATAATAACTGCATTATATGGGTAATAATTCACGTTATATTGCTAATAATATAAGTAATAAGTATTATTATTACAGTTCTGGCGATAATAACTGCATAATACGGGTAATAATGCACGTTATAATGCTAATAATATAAGTAATAAGTATAATTATTACAGTTATAGCGATAATAACTGCATAATATGGGTAATAATGCATGTTATATTGATGATAATAAAAGTAGTAAGTACATTTATTACAGTTCTAGCGAGAATAACTGCATTATATGCGTAATAATGCATGTTATTTTGATAATATCGGGAGTAATATGTATAATTATTACAGTTCTAGCGGTAATAATAGTAAAATATGGCTAATAGTGCATGTTATATTGATAATAATAGAAGTAATAAGTATATTTATTACAGTTCTATCGATAATAACTGCATAATATGGGTAATAATGCATGTTATATTGATGATAATAAAAGTAGTAAGTATATTTATTATACTTATAGCGGTTATAACTGCATAATGTGGGTAATAATGCATGTTATATTGGTAATATCGGTAGTAATAAGTATAATTATTACAGTTCTAGCGGTAATAATAGTAAAATATGGCTAATAGTGCATGTTATATTGATAATAATAAAGGTAATACGTATATTTATTACAATTCTATCGATAATAACTGCATAATATGGCTACTAATGCATGTTATAGTGATGATAATAAAAGTAGTAAGTATATTTATTACAGTTCTAGCGATAATAACTGCATTATATGCGTAATAATGCATGTTATATTGATAATATCGGGAGTAATAAGTATAGTTATTACAGTTCTAGCAGTAATAATAGTAAAATATGGCTAATAGTGCATGTTATATTGATAATAATATAAGTAATAAGTATAATTATTACAGTTCTAGCGATAATAACTGCATTATATTTGTAATAATGCATGTTATATTGATAATAATATAAGTAATAAGTATAATTATTACAGTTCTAGCGACAACAACTGCACAATATGGGTAATAATGCACGTTATATAGCTAATAATATAAGTAATAAGTATATTTATTATAGTTCTAGCGGTTATAACTGCATAATGTGGGTAATAATGCGTGTTATATTGATAATATCGGGAGTAATAAGTATAATTATTACAGTTCTAGCGGTAATCACTGCATTATATGGGTAATAATGCAAGTTATATTCATAATATCGGGAGTAATAAGTATAATTATTACAGTTCTAGCGGTAATAATAGTAAAATATGGCAAATAGTGCATGTTATATTGATAATAATAAAAGTAATAAGTATATTTATTACAGTTCTATCGATAATAACTGCATAATATGGGTAATAATGCATGTTATATTGATGATAATAAAAGTAGTAAGTATATTTATTATACTTATAGCGGTTATAACTGCATAATGTGGGTAATAATGCATGTTATATTGGTAATATCGGGAGTAATAAGTATAATTATTACAGTTCTAGCGGTAATAATAGTAAAATATGTCTAATAGTGCATGTTATATTGATAATAATAAAAGTAATACGTATATTTATTACAATTCTATCGATAATAACTGCATAATATGGGTACTAATGTATGTTATAGTGATGATAATAAAAGTAGTAAGTATATTTATTACAGTTCTAGCGATAATAACTGCATTATATGCGTAATAATGCATGTTATATTGATAATATCGGGAGTAATAAGTATAATTATTACAGTTCTAGCAGTAATAATAGTAAAATATGGCTAATAGTGCATGTTACATTGATAATAATACAAGTAATAAATATATTTATTACAGTTATATCGATAATAACTGCATAATATGGGTAATAATGCATGTTATATTGATGATAATAAAAGTAGCAAGTATATTTATTATAGTTTTAGCGGTTATAACTGCATAATGTGGGTAATAATGCATGTTATATTGATAACATCGGGAGTAATAAGTATAATTATTACAGTTCTAGCGGTAATAACTGCATTATATGGGTAATAATGCATGTTATATTCATAATATCGGGAGTAATTAGTATAATTATTATAGTTCTAGCGATAATAATAGTAAAATATGGCTAATAGTGCATGTTATATTGATAATAATAAAAGTAATAAGTATATTTATTACAGTTCTATCGATAATAACTGCATAATATGGTTAATAATGCATGTTATATTGATGATAATAAAAGTAGCAAGTATATTGATTATAGTTCTAGCGGTTATAACTGCATTATATGCGTAATAATGCATGTTATTTTGATAATATCGGGAGTAATAAGTATAGTTATTACAGTTCTGGCAGTAATAATAGTAAAATATGGCTAATAGTGCATGTTATATTGATAATAATAAAAGTAATAAGTATATTTATTACAGTTACATCGATAATAACTGCATAATATGGGTAATAATGCATGTTATATTCATAATAATATAAGTAATAAGTATAATTATTACAGTTCTAGTGATAATAACTCCTTTTATATGGGCAATAATGCATGTTATATTGATAATAATATAAGTAATAAGTATAATTATTACAGTTCTAGCGATAATAACTGCATTATATGGGTAATAATTCACGTTATATTGCTAATAATATAAGTAATAAGTATTATTATTACAGTTCTGGCGATAATAACTGCATAATACGGGTAATAATGCACGTTATAATGCTAATAATATAAGTAATAAGTATAATTATTACAGTTATAGCGATAATAACTGCATAATATGGGTAATAATGCATGTTATATTGATAATATCGGGAGTAATTAGTATAATTATTATAGTTCTAGCGATAATAATAGTAAAATATGGCAAATAGTGCATGTTATATTGATAATAATAAAAGTAATAAGTATATTTATTACAGTTCTATCGATAATAACTGCATAATATGGGTAATAATGCATGTTATATTGATGATAATAAAAGTAGTAAGTATATTTATTATACTTATAGCGGTTATAACTGCATAATGTGGGTAATAATGCATGTTATATTGGTAATATCGGGAGTAATGAGTATATTTATTACAGTTCTATCGATAATAACTGCATAATATGGGTAATAATGCATGTTATATTGATGATAATAAAAGTAGTAAGTATATTTATTATACTTATAGCGGTTATAACTGCATAATGTGGGTAATAATGCATGTTATATTGGTAATATCGGGAGTAATAAGTATAATTATTACAGTTATAGCGATAATAACTGCATAATATGGGTAATAATGCATGTTATATTGATAATATCGGGAGTAATAAGTATAATTATTACAGTTCTAGCAGTAATAATAGTAAAATATGGCTAATAGTGCATGTTATATTGATAATAATAAAAGTAATAAGTATAATTATTACAGTTCTAGCGGTAATAATAGTAAAATATGGCAAATAGTGCATGTTATATTGATAATAATAAAAGTAATAAGTATATTTGTTACAGTTCTATCGATAATAACTGCATAATATGGGTAATAATGCATGTTATATTGATGATAATAAAAGTAGTAAGTATATTTATTATACTTATAGCGGTAATAACTGCATAATGTGGGTAATAATGCATGTTATATTGGTAATATCGGGAGTAATAAGTATAATTATTACAGTTCTAGCGGTAATAATAGTAAAATATGTCTAATAGTGCATGTTATATTGATAATAATAAAAGTAATACGTATATTTATTACAATTCTACCGATAATAACTGCATAATATGGGTACTAATGTATGTTATAGTGATGATAATAAAAGTAGTAAGTATATTTATTACAGTTCTAGCGATAATAACTGCATTATATGCGTAATAATGCATGTTATATTGATAATATCGGGAGTAATAAGTATAATTATTACAGTTCTAGCAGTAATAATAGTAAAATATGGCTAATAGTGCATGTTATATTGATAATAATAAAAGTAATAAGTATATTTATTACAGTTATATCGATAATAACTGCATAATATGGGTAATAATGCATGTTATATTGATGATAATAAAAGTAGCAAGTATATTTATTATAGTTTTAGCGGTTATAACTGCATAATGTGGGTAATAATGCATGTTACATTGATAACATCGGGAGTAATAAGTATAATTATTACAGTTCTAGCGGTAATAACTGCATTATATGGGTAATAATGCATGTTATATTCATAATATCGGGAGTAATTAGTATAATTATTATAGTTCTAGCGATAATAATAGTAAAATATGGCTAATAGTGCATGTTATATTGATAATAATAAAAGTAATAAGTATATTAATTACAGTTCTATCGATAATAACTGCATAATATGGTTAATAATGCATGTTATATTGATGATAATAAAAGTAATAAGTATATTTATTATAGTTCTAGCGGTTATAACTGCATAATGTGGGTAATAATGCATGTTATATTGATAATATCGGGGGTAATAAGTATAATTATTATAGTTCTAGCGATAATAATAGTAAAATATGGCTAATAGTGCATGTTATATTGATAATAATAAAAGTAATAAGTATAATTATTACAGTTCTATCGATAATAACTGCATAATATGGGTAATAATGCATGTTATATTGATAATAATATAAGTAATAAGTATAATTATTACAGTTCTAGTGATAATAACTCGTTTTATATGGGTAAGATTGCATGTTATATTGATAATAATATAAGTAATAAGTATAATTATTACAGTTCTAGCGATAATAACTGCATAATATGGGTAATAATGCATGTTATATTGATAATATCGGGGGTAATAAGTATAATTATTATAGTTCTAGCGATAATAATAGTAAAATATGGCTAATAGTGCATGTTATATTGATAATAATAAAAGTAATAAGTATAATTATTACAGTTCTAGCGATAATAACTGCATTATATGCGTAATAATGCATGTTATTTTGATAATATCGGGAGTAATAAGTATAGTTATTACAGTTCTGGCAGTAATAATAGTAAAATATGGCAAATAGTGCATGTTATATTGATAATAATAAAAGTAATAAGTATATTTATTACAGTTATATCGATAATAACTGCATAATATGGGTAATAATGCATGTTATATTGATAATAATATAAGTAATAAGTATAATTATTACAGTTCTAGTGATAATAACTCCTTTTATATGGGTAATAATGCATGTTATATTGATAATAATATAAGTAATAAGTATAATTATTACAGTTCTAGCGATAATAACTGCATTATATGGGTAATAATTCACGTTATATTGCTAATAACATAAGTAATAAGTATTATTATTACAGTTCTAGCGATAATAACTGCATAATACGGGTAATAATGCACGTTATAATGCTAATAATATAAGTAATAAGTATAATTATTACAGTTATAGCGATAATAACTGCATAATTTGGGTAATAATGCATGTTATTTTGGTAATATCGGGAGTAATAAGTATAATTATTACAGTTCTGGCGGTAATAATAGTAAAATATGGCTAATAGTGCATGTTATATTGATAATAATAAAGGTAATACGTATATTTATTAAAATTCTATCGATAATAACTGCATAATATGGGTACTAATGCATGTTATAGTGATGATAATAAAAGTAGTAAGTATATTTATTACAGTTCTAGCGATAATAACTGCATTATATGCGTAATAATGCATGTTATATTGATAATATCGGGAGTAATAAGTATAGTTATTACAGTTCTAGCAGTAATAATAGTAAAATATGGCTAATAGTGCATGTTATATTGATAATAATATAAGTAATAAGTATAATTATTACAGTTCTAGCGATAATAACTGCATTATATGGGTAATAATGCATGTTATATTGATAATAATATAAGTAATAAGTAAAATTATTACAGTTCTACCGATAATAACTGCATAATATGGGTAATAATGCATGTTATATTGATGATAATAAAAGTACTAAGTATATTTATTATAGTTTTAGCGGTTATAACTGCATAATGTGGGTAATAATGCATGTTATATTGATGATAATAAAAGTAGCAAGTATATTTATTATAGTTCTAGCGGCTATAACTGCATAATGTGGGTAATAATGCATGTTATATTGATAATATCGGGGGTAATAAGTATAATTATTATAGTTCTAGCGATAATAATAGTAAAATATGGCTAATAGTGCATGTTATATTGATAATAATAAAAGTAATAAGTATATTTATTACAGTTCTATCGATAATAACTGCATAATATGGGTAATAATGCATGTTATATTGATGATAATAAAAGTCGTAAGTATATTTATTATACTTATAGCGGTTATAACTGCATAATGTGGGTAATAATGCGTGTTATATTGGTAATATCGGGAGTAATAAGTATAATTATTACAGTTCTAGCGGTAATAATAGTAAAATATGGCTAATAGTGCATGTTATATTGATAATAATAAAAGTAATACGTATATTTATTACAATTCTATCGATAATAACTGCATAATATGGGTACTAATGCATGTTATAGTGATGATAATAAAAGTAGTAAGTATATTTATTACAGTTCTAGCAGTAATAATAGTCAAATATGGCTAATAGTGCATGTTATATTGATAATAATAAAAGTAATAAGTATATTTATTACAGTTCTATCGATAATAACTGCATAATATGGGTAATAATGCATGTTATATTGATAATAATATAAGTAATAAGTATAATTATTACAGTTCTAGGGATAATAACTGCATTATATGGGTAATAATGCATGTTATATTGATAATAATATAAGTAATAAGTATAATTATTACAGTTCTAGCGACAACAACTGCACAATATGGGTAATAATGCACGTTATATTGCTAATAATATAAGTAATAAGTATATTTATTATAGTTCTAGCGGTTATAACTGCATAATGTGGGTAATAATGCATGTTATATTGATAATATCGGGAGTAATAAGTATAATTATTACAGTTCTAGCGGTAATAACTGCATTATATGGGTAATAATGCATGTTATATTCATAACATCGGGAGCAATAAGTATAATTATTACAGTTCTAGCGATAATAACTGCATAATACGGGTAATAATGCACGTTATAATGCTAATAATATAAGTAATAAGTATAATTATTACAGTTATAGCGATAATAACTGCATAATATGGGTAACAATGCATGTTATACTGATGATAATAAAAGTAGTAAGTACATTTATTACAGTTCTAGCGATAATAACTGCATTATATGCGTAATAATGCATGTTATTTTGATAATATCGGGAGTAATAAGTATAGTTATTACAGTTCTAGCAGTAATAATAGTAAAATATGGCTAATAGTGCATGTTATATTGATAATAATAAAAGTAATAGGTATATTTATTACAGTTATTTCGATAATAACTGCATAATATGGGTAATAATGCATGTTATATTGATGATAATAAAAGTAGCAAGTATATTTATTATAGTTTTAGCGGTTATAACTGCATAATGTGGGTAATAATGCATGTTATATTGATAACATCGGGAGTAATAAGTATAATTATTACAGTTCTAGCGGTAATAACTGCATTATATGGATAATAATGCATGTTATATTCATAATATCGGGAGTAATAAGTATAATTATTATAGTTCTAGCGATAATATTAGTAAAATATGGCTAATAGTGCATGCTATATTGATAAAAATAAAAGTAATAAGTATATTTATTACAGTTCTATCGATAATAAATGCATAATATGGGTAATAATGCATGTTATATTGATGATAATAAAAGTAGCAAGTATATTTATTATAGTTCTAGCGGTTATAACTGCATAATGTGGGTAATAATGCATGTTATATTGATAATATCGGGAGTAATAAGTATAATTATTACAGTTCCAGCGGTAATAACTGCATTATATGGGTAATAATGCATGTTATATTCATAATATCGGGAGTAATAAGTATAATTATTATAGTTCTAGCGATAATAACTGCATAATATGGGTAATAATTCACGTTATATTGCTAATAATATAAGTAATAAGTATAATTATTACAGTTCTAGCGATAATAACTGCATTATATGGGTAATAATGCACGTTATATTGCTAATAATATAAGTAATAAGTATATTTATTATAGTTCTAGCGGTTATAACTGCATAATGTGGGTAATAATGCATGTTATATTGATAATATCGGGAGTAATAAGTATAATTATTACAGTTCTAGCGATAATAACTGCATAATAGGGGTAATAATGCATGTTATATTGATGATAATAAAAGTAGTAAGTACATTTATTACAGTTCTAGCGATAATAACTGCATTATATGCGTAATAATGCATGTTATTTTGATAATATCGGGAGTAATAAGTATAATTATTACAGTTCTAGCGGTAATAATAGTAAAATATGGCTAATAGAGCATGTTATATTGATAATAATAAAAGTAATAAGTATATTTATTACAGTTCTTTCGATAATAACTGCATAATATAGGTAATAATGCATGTTATATTGATAACAATATAAGTAATAAGTATAATTACTACAGTTCTAGTGACAATAACTCCTTTTATATGGGTAATAATGCATGTTATATTGATAATAATATAAGTAATAAGTATAATTATTACGGTTCTAGCGATAATAACTGCATAATATGGGAAATAATGCATGTTATATTGATGATAATAAAAGTAGTAAGTACATTTATTACAGTTCTAGCGATAATAACTGCATTATATGCGTAATAATGCATGTTATTTTGATAATATCGGGAGTAATAAGTATAATTATTACAGTTCTAGCGGTAATAATAGTAAAATATGGCTAATAGTGCATGTTATATTCATAACAATAAAAGTAATAAGTATATTTATTACAGTTATATCGATAATAACTGCATAATATGGGTAATAATGCATGTTATATTGATGATAATAAAAGTAGCAAGTATATTTATTATAGTTTTAGCGGTTATAACTGCATAATGTGGGTAATAATGCATGTTATATTGATAACATCGGGAGTAATAAGTATAATTATTACAGTTCTAGTGATAATAACTCCTTTTATATGGGTAATAATGCATGTTATATTGATAATAATATAAGTAATAAGTATAATTATTACAGTTCTAGCGATAATAACTGCATAATATGGGTAATAATTCACGTTATATTGCTAATAATATAAGTAATAAGTATAATTATTACAGTTCTAGCGATAATAACTGCATTATATGGGTAATAATGCACGTTATATTGCTAATAATATAAGTAATAAGTATAATTGTTACAGTTCTAGGGATAACAACTGCATTATATGGGTAATAATGCATGTTATATTGATAACAATATAAGTAATAAGTATAATTATTCCAGTTCTAGCGACAACAACTGCAAAATATGGGTAATAATGCACGTTATATTGCTAACAATATAAGTAATAAGTATATTTATTATGTTCTAGCGATTATAACTGCATAATGTGGGTAATAATGCATGTTATATTGATAATATCGGGAGTAATAAGTATAATTATTACAGTTGTAGCGGTAATAACTGCATTATATGGGTAATAATGCATGTTATATTCATAATATCGGGAGCAATAAGTATAATTATTACATTTCTAGCGATAATAACTGCATAATACGGGTAATAATGCACGTTATAATGCTAATAATATAAGTAATAAGTATAATTATTACAGTTATAGCGATAATAACTGCATAATATGGGTAATAAACATGTCATAGTGATGATAATAAAAGTAGTAAGTATATTTATTACAGTTCTAGCGATAATAACTGCATTATATGCGTAATAATGCATGTTATATTGATAATAATAAAAGTAATAAGTATATTTATTACAGTTATATCGATAATAACTGCATAATATGGGTAATAATGCATGTTATATTGATGATAATAAAAGTAGCAAGTATATTTATTATAGTTTTAGCGGTTATAACTGCATAATGTGGGTAATAATGCATGTTATATTGATAACATCGGGAGTAATAAGTATAATTATTACAGTTCTAGTGATAATAACTCCTTTTATATGGGTAATAATGCATGTTATATTGATAATAATATAAGTAATAAGTATAATTATTACAGTTCCAGCGATAATAACTGCATAATATGGGTAATAATTCACGTTATATTGCTAATAATATAAGTAATAAGTATAATTATTACAGTTCTAGCGATAATAACTGCATTATATGGGTAATAATGCACGTTATTTTGCTAATAATATAAGTAATAAGTATAATTGTTACAGTTCTAGGGATAACAACTGCATTATATGGGTAATAATGCATGTTATATTGATAACAATATAAGTAATAAGTATATTTATTATAGTTCTAGCGGTTATAACTGCATAATGTTTGTAATAATGCATGTTATATTGATAATATCGGGAGTAATAAGTATAATTATTACAGTTCTAGCGGTAATAATAGTAAAATATGGCTAATAGTGCATGTTATATTGATAATAATAAAAGTAATACGTATATTTATTACAATTCTATCGATAATAACTGCATAATATGGGTACTAATGCATGTTATAGTGATGATAATAAAAGTAGTAAGTATATTTATTACAGTTCTAGCAGTAATAATAGTAAAATATGGCTAATAGTGCATGTTATATTGATAATAATAAAAGTAATAAGTATATTTATTACAGTTCTATCGATAATAACTGCATAATATGGGTAATAATGCATGTTATATTGATGATAATAAAAGTCGTAAGTATATTTATTATACTTATAGCGGTTATAACTGCATAATGTGGGTAATAATGCATGTTATATTGGTAATATCGGGAGTAATAAGTATAATTATTACAGTTCTAGCGGTAATAATAGTAAAATATGGCTAATAGTGCATGTTATATTGATAATAATAAAAGTAATACGTATATTTATTACAATTCTATCGATAATAACTGCATAATATGGGTAATAATGCATGTTATATTGATGATAATAAAAGTCGTAAGTATATTTATTACACTTATAGCGGTTATAACTGCATAATGTGGGTAATAATGCATGTTATATTGGTAATATCGGGAGTAATAAGTATAATTATTACAGTTCTAGCGGTAATAATAGTAAAATATGGCTAATAGTGCATGTTATATTGATAATAATAAAAGTAATACGTATATTTATTACAATTCTATCGATAATAACTGCATAATATGGGTACTAATGCATGTTATAGTGATGATAATAAAAGTAGTAAGTATATTTATTACAGTTCTAGCGATAATAACTGCATTATATGCGTAATAATACATGTTATATTGATAATATCGGGAGTAATAAGTATAGCTATTACAGTTCTAGCAGCAATAATAGTAAAATGTGGCTAATAGTGCATGTTATATTGATAATAATAAAAGTAATAAGTATATTTATTACAGTTATATCGATAATAACTGCATAATATGGGTAATAATGCATGTTATATTGATAACATCGCGAGTAATAAGTATAATTATTACAGTTCTAGCGGTAATAACTGCATTATATGGGTAATAATGCATGTTATATTCATAATATCGGGAGTAATAAGTATAATTATTATAGTTCTAGCGATAATAATAGTAAAATATGGCTAATAGTGCATGTTATATTGATAATAATAAAAGTAATAAGTATATTTATTACAGTTCTATCGATAACAACTGCATAATATGGGTAATAATGCATGTTATATTGATAATAATATAAGTAATAAGTATAATTATTACAGTTCAAGTGATAATAACTCCTTTTATATGGGTATTAATGCATGTTATATGATAATAATAAAAGTAATAAGTATATTTATTACAGTTATATCGATAATAACTGCATAATATGGGTAATAATGCATGTTATATTGATGATATAAAAGTAGCAAGTATATTTATTATAGTTTTAAGCGGTTATAACTGCATAATGTGGGTAATAATGCATGTTATATTGATAACATCGGGAGTAATAAGTATAATTATTACAGTTCTAGCGGTAATAACTGCATAATATGGGTAATAATGCATGTTATATTCATAATATCGGGAGTAATAAGTATAGTTATTATAGTTCTAGCGATAATAATAGTAAAATATGGCTAATAGTGCATGTTATATTGATAATAATAAAGTAATAAGTATATTTATTACAGTTCTATCGATAATAACTGCATAATATGGGTAATAATGCATGTTATATGATAATTAATATAAGTAATAAGTATAATTATTACAGTTCTAGTGATAATAACTCCTTTTATATGGGTATTAATGCATGTTATATTGATAATAAATATAAGTAATAAGTATAATTATTACAGTTCTAGCGATAATAACTGCATAATATGGGTAATAATTCACGTTATATTGCTAATAATATAAGTAATAAGTATAATTATTACAGTTCTAGCGGTAATAACTGCATTATATGGGTAATAATGCATGTTATATTCATAATATCGGGAGTAATAAGTATAATTATTATAGTTCTAGCGATAATAATAGTAAAATATGGCTAATAGTGCATGTTATATTGATAATAATAAAAGTAATAAGTATATTTATTACAGTTCTATCGATAGTAACTGCATAATATGGGTAATAATGCATGTTATGTTGATAATAATATAAGTAATAAGTATAATTATTACAGTTCTAGTGATAATAACTCCTTTTATATGGGTAATAATGCATGTTATATTGATAATAATATAAGTAATAAGTATAATTATTACAGTTCTAGCGATAATAACTGCATAATATGGGTAATAATTCACGTTATATTGCTAATAATATAAGTAATAAGTATAATTATTACAGTTCTAGCGATAATAACTGCATTATATGGGTAAAAATGCACGTTATATTGCTAATAATATAAGTAATAAGTATAATTATTACAGTTCTAGGGATAATAACTGCATAATATGGGTAATAATGCATGTTATATTGATAATAATATAAGTAATAAGTATAATTATTACAGTTCTAGTGATAATAACTCCTTTTATATGGGTAATAATGCATGTTATATTGATAATAATATAAGTAATAAGTATAATTATTACGGTTCTAGCGATAATAACTGCATAATATGGGTCATAATGCACGTTATATTGCTAATAATATAAGTAATAAGTATAATTATTACAGTTCTAGGGATAATAACTGCATTATATGGGTAATAATGCATGTTATATTGATAATAATATAAGTAATAAGTATAATTATTACAGTTCTAGCGACAACAACTGCACAATATGGGTAATAATGCACGTTATATTGCTAATAATATAAGTAATAAGTATATTTATTATAGTTCTAGCGATTATAACTGCATAATGTGGGTAATAATGCATGTTATATTGATAATATCGGGAGTAATAAGTATAATTATTACAGTTGTAGCGGTAATAACTGCATTATATGGGTAATAATGCATGTTATATTCATAATATCGGGAGCAATAAGTATAATTATTACAGTTCTAGCGATAATAACTGCATAATACGGGTAATAATGCACGTTATAATGCTAATAATATAAGTAATAAGTATAATTATTACAGTTATAGCGATAATAACTGCATAATATGGGTAATAATGCATGTTATAGTGATGATAATAAAAGTAGTAAGTATATTTATTATAGTTCTAGCGATTATAACTGCATAATGTGGGTAATAATGCATGTTATATTGATAATATTGGGAGTAATAAGTATAATTATTACAGTTGTAGCGGTAATAACTGCATTATATGGGTAATAATGCATGTTATGTTCATAATATCGGGAGCAATAAGTATAATTATTACAGTTCTAGCGATAATAACTGCATTATATGTGTAATAATGCATGTTATATTGATAATATCGGGGGTAATAAGTATAGTTATTACAGTTCTAACAGTAATAATAGTAAAATATGGCTAATAGTGCATGTTATATTGATAATAATAAAAGTAATAAGTATATTTATTACAGTTATATCGATAATAACTGCATAATATGGGTAATAATGCATGTTATATTGATGATAATAAAAGTAGCAAGTATATTTATTATAGTTTTAGCGGTTATAACTGCATAATGTGGGCAATAATGCATGTTATATTGATAACATCGGGAGTAGTAAGTATAATTATTACAGTTCTAGCGGTAATAACTGCATTATATGGGTAATAATGCATGTTATATTCATAATATCGGGAGTAATTAGTATAATTATTATAGTTCTAGCGATAATAATAGTAAAATATGGCTAATAGTGCATGTTCTATTGATAATAATAAAAGTAATAAGTATATTTATTACAGTTCTATCGATAATAACTGCATAATATGGTTAATAATGCATGTTATATTGATGATAATAAAAGTAGCAAGTATATTTATTATAGTTCTAGCGGCTATAACTGCATAATGTGGGTAATAATGCATGTTATATTGATAATATCGGGGGTAATAAGTATAATTATTATAGTTCTAGCGATAATAATAGTAAAATATGGCTAATAGTGCATGTTATATTGATAATAATAAAAGTAATAAGTATATTTATTACAGTTCTATCGATAATAACTGCATAATATGGGTAATAATGCATGTTATATTGATAATAATATAAGTAATAAGTATAATTATTACAGTTCTAGTGATAATAACTCCTTTTATATGGGTAAGAATGCATGTTATATTGATAATAATATAAGTAATAAGTATAATTATTACAGTTCTAGCGATAATAACTGCATAATATGGGTAATAATGCATGTTATATTGATGAAAATAAAAGTAGTAAGTACATTTATTACAGTTCTAGCGATAATAACTGCATTATATGCGTAATAATGCATATTATTTTGATAATATCGGGAGTAATAAGTATAGTTATTACAGTTCTGGCAGTAATAATAGTAAAATATGGCTAATAGTGCATGTTATATTGATAATAATAAAAGTAATAAGTATATTTATTACAGTTCTATCGATAATAACTGCATTATATGGGTAATAATTCACGTTATATTGCTAATAATATAAGTAATAAGTATTATTATTACAGTTCTGGCGATAATAACTGCATAATACGGGTAATAATGCACGTTATAATGCTAATAATATAAGTAATAAGTATAATTATTACAGTTATAGCGATAATAACTGCATAATATGGGTAATAATGCATGTTATATTGATGATAATAAAAGTAGTAAGTACATTTATTACAGTTCTAGCGAGAATAACTGCATTATATGCGTAATAATGCATGTTATTTTGATAATATCGGGAGTAATATGTATAATTATTACAGTTCTAGCGGTAATAATAGTAAAATATGGCTAATAGTGCATGTTATATTGATAATAATAGAAGTAATAAGTATATTTATTACAGTTCTATCGATAATAACTGCATAATATGGGTAATAATGCATGTTATATTGATGATAATAAAAGTAGTAAGTATATTTATTATACTTATAGCGGTTATAACTGCATAATGTGGGTAATAATGCATGTTATATTGGTAATATCGGTAGTAATAAGTATAATTATTACAGTTCTAGCGGTAATAATAGTAAAATATGGCTAATAGTGCATGTTATATTGATAATAATAAAGGTAATACGTATATTTATTACAATTCTATCGATAATAACTGCATAATATGGCTACTAATGCATGTTATAGTGATGATAATAAAAGTAGTAAGTATATTTATTACAGTTCTAGCGATAATAACTGCATTATATGCGTAATAATGCATGTTATATTGATAATATCGGGAGTAATAAGTATAGTTATTACAGTTCTAGCAGTAATAATAGTAAAATATGGCTAATAGTGCATGTTATATTGATAATAATATAAGTAATAAGTATAATTATTACAGTTCTAGCGATAATAACTGCATTATATTTGTAATAATGCATGTTATATTGATAATAATATAAGTAATAAGTATAATTATTACAGTTCTAGCGACAACAACTGCACAATATGGGTAATAATGCACGTTATATAGCTAATAATATAAGTAATAAGTATATTTATTATAGTTCTAGCGGTTATAACTGCATAATGTGGGTAATAATGCGTGTTATATTGATAATATCGGGAGTAATAAGTATAATTATTACAGTTCTAGCGGTAATCACTGCATTATATGGGTAATAATGCAAGTTATATTCATAATATCGGGAGTAATAAGTATAATTATTACAGTTCTAGCGGTAATAATAGTAAAATATGGCAAATAGTGCATGTTATATTGATAATAATAAAAGTAATAAGTATATTTATTACAGTTCTATCGATAATAACTGCATAATATGGGTAATAATGCATGTTATATTGATGACAATAAAAGTAGTAAGTATATTTATTATACTTATAGCGGTTATAACTGCATAATGTGGGTAATAATGCATGTTATATTGGTAATATCGGGAGTAATAAGTATAATTATTACAGTTCTAGCGGTAATAATAGTAAAATATGTCTAATAGTGCATGTTATATTGATAATAATAAAAGTAATACGTATATTTATTACAATTCTATCGATAATAACTGCATAATATGGGTACTAATGTATGTTATAGTGATGATAATAAAAGTAGTAAGTATATTTATTACAGTTCTAGCGATAATAACTGCATTATATGCGTAATAATGCATGTTATATTGATAATATCGGGAGTAATAAGTATAATTATTACAGTTCTAGCAGTAATAATAGTAAAATATGGCTAATAGTGCATGTTACATTGATAATAATACAAGTAATAAATATATTTATTACAGTTATATCGATAATAACTGCATAATATGGGTAATAATGCATGTTATATTGATGATAATAAAAGTAGCAAGTATATTTATTATAGTTTTAGCGGTTATAACTGCATAATGTGGGTAATAATGCATGTTATATTGATAACATCGGGAGTAATAAGTATAATTATTACAGTTCTAGCGGTAATAACTGCATTATATGGGTAATAATGCATGTTATATTCATAATATCGGGAGTAATTAGTATAATTATTATAGTTCTAGCGATAATAATAGTAAAATATGGCTAATAGTGCATGTTATATTGATAATAATAAAAGTAATAAGTATATTTATTACAGTTCTATCGATAATAACTGCATAATATGGTTAATAATGCATGTTATATTGATGATAATAAAAGTAGCAAGTATATTGATTATAGTTCTAGCGGTTATAACTGCATTATATGCGTAATAATGCATGTTATTTTGATAATATCGGGAGTAATAAGTATAGTTATTACAGTTCTGGCAGTAATAATAGTAAAATATGGCTAATAGTGCATGTTATATTGATAATAATAAAAGTAATAAGTATATTTATTACAGTTACATCGATAATAACTGCATAATATGGGTAATAATGCATGTTATATTCATAATAATATAAGTAATAAGTATAATTATTACAGTTCTAGTGATAATAACTCCTTTTATATGGGCAATAATGCATGTTATATTGATAATAATATAAGTAATAAGTATAATTATTACAGTTCTAGCGATAATAACTGCATTATATGGGTAATAATTCACGTTATATTGCTAATAATATAAGTAATAAGTATTATTATTACAGTTCTGGCGATAATAACTGCATAATACGGGTAATAATGCACGTTATAATGCTAATAATATAAGTAATAAGTATAATTATTACAGTTATAGCGATAATAACTGCATAATATGGGTAATAATGCATGTTATATTGATAATATCGGGAGTAATTAGTATAATTATTATAGTTCTAGCGATAATAATAGTAAAATATGGCAAATAGTGCATGTTATATTGATAATAATAAAAGTAATAAGTATATTTATTACAGTTCTATCGATAATAACTGCATAATATGGGTAATAATGCATGTTATATTGATGATAATAAAAGTAGTAAGTATATTTATTATACTTATAGCGGTTATAACTGCATAATGTGGGTAATAATGCATGTTATATTGGTAATATCGGGAGTAATGAGTATATTTATTACAGTTCTATCGATAATAACTGCATAATATGGGTAATAATGCATGTTATATTGATGATAATAAAAGTAGTAAGTATATTTATTATACTTATAGCGGTTATAACTGCATAATGTGGGTAATAATGCATGTTATATTGGTAATATCGGGAGTAATAAGTATAATTATTACAGTTATAGCGATAATAACTGCATAATATGGGTAATAATGCATGTTATATTGATAATATCGGGAGTAATAAGTATAATTATTACAGTTCTAGCAGTAATAATAGTAAAATATGGCTAATAGTGCATGTTATATTGATAATAATAAAAGTAATAAGTATAATTATTACAGTTCTAGCGGTAATAATAGTAAAATATGGCAAATAGTGCATGTTATATTGATAATAATAAAAGTAATAAGTATATTTGTTACAGTTCTATCGATAATAACTGCATAATATGGGTAATAATGCATGTTATATTGATGATAATAAAAGTAGTAAGTATATTTATTATACTTATAGCGGTAATAACTGCATAATGTGGGTAATAATGCATGTTATATTGGTAATATCGGGAGTAATAAGTATAATTATTACAGTTCTAGCGGTAATAATAGTAAAATATGTCTAATAGTGCATGTTATATTGATAATAATAAAAGTAATACGTATATTTATTACAATTCTACCGATAATAACTGCATAATATGGGTACTAATGTATGTTATAGTGATGATAATAAAAGTAGTAAGTATATTTATTACAGTTCTAGCGATAATAACTGCATTATATGCGTAATAATGCATGTTATATTGATAATATCGGGAGTAATAAGTATAATTATTACAGTTCTAGCAGTAATAATAGTAAAATATGGCTAATAGTGCATGTTATATTGATAATAATAAAAGTAATAAGTATATTTATTACAGTTATATCGATAATAACTGCATAATATGGGTAATAATGCATGTTATATTGATGATAATAAAAGTAGCAAGTATATTTATTATAGTTTTAGCGGTTATAACTGCATAATGTGGGTAATAATGCATGTTACATTGATAACATCGGGAGTAATAAGTATAATTATTACAGTTCTAGCGGTAATAACTGCATTATATGGGTAATAATGCATGTTATATTCATAATATCGGGAGTAATTAGTATAATTATTATAGTTCTAGCGATAATAATAGTAAAATATGGCTAATAGTGCATGTTATATTGATAATAATAAAAGTAATAAGTATATTAATTACAGTTCTATCGATAATAACTGCATAATATGGTTAATAATGCATGTTATATTGATGATAATAAAAGTAATAAGTATATTTATTATAGTTCTAGCGGTTATAACTGCATAATGTGGGTAATAATGCATGTTATATTGATAATATCGGGGGTAATAAGTATAATTATTATAGTTCTAGCGATAATAATAGTAAAATATGGCTAATAGTGCATGTTATATTGATAATAATAAAAGTAATAAGTATAATTATTACAGTTCTATCGATAATAACTGCATAATATGGGTAATAATGCATGTTATATTGATAATAATATAAGTAATAAGTATAATTATTACAGTTCTAGTGATAATAACTCGTTTTATATGGGTAAGATTGCATGTTATATTGATAATAATATAAGTAATAAGTATAATTATTACAGTTCTAGCGATAATAACTGCATAATATGGGTAATAATGCATGTTATATTGATAATATCGGGGGTAATAAGTATAATTATTATAGTTCTAGCGATAATAATAGTAAAATATGGCTAATAGTGCATGTTATATTGATAATAATAAAAGTAATAAGTATAATTATTACAGTTCTAGCGATAATAACTGCATTATATGCGTAATAATGCATGTTATTTTGATAATATCGGGAGTAATAAGTATAGTTATTACAGTTCTGGCAGTAATAATAGTAAAATATGGCAAATAGTGCATGTTATATTGATAATAATAAAAGTAATAAGTATATTTATTACAGTTATATCGATAATAACTGCATAATATGGGTAATAATGCATGTTATATTGATAATAATATAAGTAATAAGTATAATTATTACAGTTCTAGTGATAATAACTCCTTTTATATGGGTAATAATGCATGTTATATTGATAATAATATAAGTAATAAGTATAATTATTACAGTTCTAGCGATAATAACTGCATTATATGGGTAATAATTCACGTTATATTGCTAATAACATAAGTAATAAGTATTATTATTACAGTTCTAGCGATAATAACTGCATAATACGGGTAATAATGCACGTTATAATGCTAATAATATAAGTAATAAGTATAATTATTACAGTTATAGCGATAATAACTGCATAATTTGGGTAATAATGCATGTTATTTTGGTAATATCGGGAGTAATAAGTATAATTATTACAGTTCTGGCGGTAATAATAGTAAAATATGGCTAATAGTGCATGTTATATTGATAATAATAAAGGTAATACGTATATTTATTAAAATTCTATCGATAATAACTGCATAATATGGGTACTAATGCATGTTATAGTGATGATAATAAAAGTAGTAAGTATATTTATTACAGTTCTAGCGATAATAACTGCATTATATGCGTAATAATGCATGTTATATTGATAATATCGGGAGTAATAAGTATAGTTATTACAGTTCTAGCAGTAATAATAGTAAAATATGGCTAATAGTGCATGTTATATTGATAATAATATAAGTAATAAGTATAATTATTACAGTTCTAGCGATAATAACTGCATTATATGGGTAATAATGCATGTTATATTGATAATAATATAAGTAATAAGTAAAATTATTACAGTTCTACCGATAATAACTGCATAATATGGGTAATAATGCATGTTATATTGATGATAATAAAAGTACTAAGTATATTTATTATAGTTTTAGCGGTTATAACTGCATAATGTGGGTAATAATGCATGTTATATTGATAACATCGGGAGTAATAAGTATAATTATTACAGTTCTAGCGGTAATAACTGCATTATATGGGTAATAATGCATGTTATATTCATAATATCGGGAGTAATTAGTATAATTATTATAGTTCTAGCGATAATAATAGTAAAATATGGCTAATAGTGCATGTTATATTGATAATAATAAAAGTAATAAGTATATTTATTACAGTTCTATCGATAATAACTGCATAATATGGTTAATAATGCATGTTATATTGATGATAATAAAAGTAGCAAGTATATTTATTATAGTTCTAGCGGTTATAACTGCATAATGTGGGTAATAATGCATGTTATATTGATAATATCGAGGTAATGAGTATAATTATTATAGTTCTAGCGATAATAATAGTAAAATATGGCTAATAGTGCATGTTATATTGATAATAATAAAAGTAATAAGTATATTTATTACAGTTCTATCGATAATAACTGCATAATATGGGTAATAATGCATGTTATATTGATAATAATATAAGTAATAAGTATAATTATTACAGTTCTAGCGATAATAACTGCATAATATGGGTAATAATGCATGTTATATTGATAATAATATAAGTAATAAGTATAATTATTACAGTTCTAGTGATAATAACTCCTTTTATATGGGTAATAATGCATGTTATATTGATAATAATATAAGTAATGAGTATAATTATTACAGTTCTAGCGATAATAACTGCATAATACGGGTAATAATGCACGTTATAATGCTAATAATATAAGTAATAAGTATAATTATTACAGTTATAGCGATAATAACTGCATAATATGGGTAATAATGCATGTTATATTGATGATAATAAAAGTAGTAAGTACATTTATTACAGTTCTAGCGAGAATAACTGCATTATATGCGTAATAATGCATGTTATTTTGATAATTTCGGGAGTAATATGTATAATTATTACAGTTCTAGCGGTAATAATAGTAAAATATGGCTAATAGTGCATGTTATATTGATAATAATAAAAGTAATAAGTATATTTATTACAGTTCTATCGATAATAACTGCATAATATGGGTAATAATGCATGTTATATTGATGATAATAAAAGTAGTAAGTATATTTATTATACTTATGGCGGTTATAACTGCATAATGTGGGTAATAATGCATGTTATATTGGTAATATCGGGAGTAATAAGTATAATTATTACAGTTCTAGCGGTAATAATAGTAAAATATGGCTAATAGTGCATGTTATATTGATAATAATAAAGGTAATACGTATATTTATTACAATTCTATCGATAATAACTGCATAATATGGGTACTAATGCATGTTATAGTGATGATAATAAAAGTAGTAAGTATATTTAATACAGTTCTAGCAGTAATAATAGTAAAATATGGCTAATAGTGCATGTTATATTGATAATAATAAAAGTAATAAGTATATTTATTACAGTTCTATCGATAATAACTGCATAATATGGGTAATAATGCATGTTATATTGATGATAATAAAAGTCGTAAGTATATTTATTATACTTATAGCGGTTATAACTGCATAATGTGGGTAATAATGCATGTTATATTGGTAATATCGGGAGTAATAAGTATAATTATTACAGTTCTAGCGGTAATAATAGTAAAATATGGCTAATAGTGCACGTTATATTGATAATAATAAAAGTAATACGTATATTTATTACAATTCTATCGATAATAACTGCATAATATGGGTACTAATGCATGTGATAGTGATGATAATAAAAGTAGTAAGTATATTTATTACAGTTCTAGCGATAATAACTGCATTATATGCGTAATAATACATGTTATATTGATAATATCGGGAGTAATAAGTATAGTTATTACAGTTCTAGCAGTAATAATAGTAAAATGTGGCTAATAGTGCATGTTATATTGATAATAATAAAAGTAATAAGTATATTTATTACAGTTATATCGATAATAACTGCATAATATGGGTAATAATGCATGTTATATTGATAATAATATAAGTAATAAGTATAATTATTACAGTTCAAGTGATAATAACTCCTTTTATATGGGTATTAATGCATGTTATATTGATAATAATATAAGTAATAAGTATAATTATTACAGTTCTAGTGATAATAACTGCATAATATGGGTAATAATTCACGTTATATTGCTAATAATATAAGTAATAAGTATAATTATTACAGTTCTAGCGGTAATAACTCCATTATATGGGTAATAATGCATGTTATATTCATAATATCGGGAGTAATAAGTATAATTATTATAGTTCAAGCGATAATAATAGTAAAATATGGCTCTTAGTGCATGTGATATTGATAATAATATAAGTAATAAGTATAATTATTACAGTTCTAGTGATAATAACTCCTTTTATATGGGTAATAATGCATGTTATATTGATAATAATATAAGTAATAAGTATAATTATTACAGTTCTAGCGATAATAACTGCATAATATGGGTAATAATTCACGTTATATTGCTAATAATATAAGTAATAAGTATAATTATTACAGTTCTAGCGATAATAACTGCATTATATGGGTAATAATGCACGTTATATTGCTAATAATATAAGTAATAAGTATAATTATTACAGTTCTAGGGATAATAACTGCATTATATGGGTAATAATGCATGTTATATTGATAATAATATAAGTAATAAGTATAATTATTACAGTTCTAGCGACAACAACTGCACAATATGGGTAATAATGCACGTTATATTGCTAATAATATAAGTAATAAGTATATTTATTATAGTTCTAGCGATTATAACTGCATAATGTGGGTAATAATGCATGTTATATTGATAATATCGGGAGTAATAAGTATAATTATTACAGTTCTAGCGGTAATAATAGTAAAATATGGCTAATAGTGCATGTTATATTGATAATAATAAAAGTAATAAGTATATTTATTACAGTTCTATCGATAATAACTGCATAATATGGGTAATAATGCATGTTATATTGATAATAATAAAAGTAATAAGTATATTTATTACAGTTCTATCGATAATAACTGCATAATATGGGTAATAATGCATGTTATATTGATAATAATATAAGTAATAAGTATAATTATTACAGTTCTAGCGATAATAACTGCATAATATGGGTAATAATGCATGTTATATTGATAATAATATAAGTAATAAGTATAATTATTACAGTTCTAGTGATAATAACTCCTTTTATATGGGTAATAATGCATGTTATATTGATAATAATATAAGTAATGAGTATAATTATTACAGTTCTAGCGATAATAACTGCATAATACGGGTAATAATGCACGTTATAATGCTAATAATATAAGTAATAAGTATAATTATTACAGTTATAGCGATAATAACTGCATAATATGGGTAATAATGCATGTTATATTGATGATAATAAAAGTAGTAAGTACATTTATTACAGTTCTAGCGAGAATAACTGCATTATATGCGTAATAATGCATGTTATTTTGATAATTTCGGGAGTAATATGTATAATTATTACAGTTCTAGCGGTAATAATAGTAAAATATGGCTAATAGTGCATGTTATATTGATAATAATAAAAGTAATAAGTATATTTATTACAGTTCTATCGATAATAACTGCATAATATGGGTAATAATGCATGTTATATTGATGATAATAAAAGTAGTAAGTATATTTATTATACTTATGGCGGTTATAACTGCATAATGTGGGTAATAATGCATGTTATATTGGTAATATCGGGAGTAATAAGTATAATTATTACAGTTCTAGCGGTAATAATAGTAAAATATGGCTAATAGTGCATGTTATATTGATAATAATAAAGGTAATACGTATATTTATTACAATTCTATCGATAATAACTGCATAATATGGGTACTAATGCATGTTATAGTGATGATAATAAAAGTAGTAAGTATATTTAATACAGTTCTAGCAGTAATAATAGTAAAATATGGCTAATAGTGCATGTTATATTGATAATAATAAAAGTAATAAGTATATTTATTACAGTTCTATCGATAATAACTGCATAATATGGGTAATAATGCATGTTATATTGATGATAATAAAAGTCGTAAGTATATTTATTATACTTATAGCGGTTATAACTGCATAATGTGGGTAATAATGCATGTTATATTGGTAATATCGGGAGTAATAAGTATAATTATTACAGTTCTAGCGGTAATAATAGTAAAATATGGCTAATAGTGCACGTTATATTGATAATAATAAAAGTAATACGTATATTTATTACAATTCTATCGATAATAACTGCATAATATGGGTACTAATGCATGTGATAGTGATGATAATAAAAGTAGTAAGTATATTTATTACAGTTCTAGCGATAATAACTGCATTATATGCGTAATAATACATGTTATATTGATAATATCGGGAGTAATAAGTATAGTTATTACAGTTCTAGCAGTAATAATAGTAAAATGTGGCTAATAGTGCATGTTATATTGATAATAATAAAAGTAATAAGTATATTTATTACAGTTATATCGATAATAACTGCATAATATGGGTAATAATGCATGTTATATTGATAATAATATAAGTAATAAGTATAATTATTACAGTTCAAGTGATAATAACTCCTTTTATATGGGTATTAATGCATGTTATATTGATAATAATATAAGTAATAAGTATAATTATTACAGTTCTAGTGATAATAACTGCATAATATGGGTAATAATTCACGTTATATTGCTAATAATATAAGTAATAAGTATAATTATTACAGTTCTAGCGGTAATAACTCCATTATATGGGTAATAATGCATGTTATATTCATAATATCGGGAGTAATAAGTATAATTATTATAGTTCAAGCGATAATAATAGTAAAATATGGCTCTTAGTGCATGTGATATTGATAATAATATAAGTAATAAGTATAATTATTACAGTTCTAGTGATAATAACTCCTTTTATATGGGTAATAATGCATGTTATATTGATAATAATATAAGTAATAAGTATAATTATTACAGTTCTAGCGATAATAACTGCATAATATGGGTAATAATTCACGTTATATTGCTAATAATATAAGTAATAAGTATAATTATTACAGTTCTAGCGATAATAACTGCATTATATGGGTAATAATGCACGTTATATTGCTAATAATATAAGTAATAAGTATAATTATTACAGTTCTAGGGATAATAACTGCATTATATGGGTAATAATGCATGTTATATTGATAATAATATAAGTAATAAGTATAATTATTACAGTTCTAGCGACAACAACTGCACAATATGGGTAATAATGCACGTTATATTGCTAATAATATAAGTAATAAGTATATTTATTATAGTTCTAGCGATAATAACTGCATTATATGCGTAATAATACATGTTATATTGATAATATCGGGAGTAATAAGTATAGTTATTACAGTTCTAGCAGTAA
This sequence comes from Megachile leachella, assembly GCA_963576845.1. NCBI lineage: Eukaryota > Metazoa > Arthropoda > Insecta > Hymenoptera > Megachilidae > Megachile > Megachile leachella. The sequence goes on along the minus strand of CAUYWW010000252.1, from coordinate 1,260,514 downwards.
TAATAGTAAAATGTGGCTAATAGTGCATGTTATATTGATAATAATAAAAGTAATAAGTATATTTATTACAGTTATATCGATAATAACTGCATAATATGGGTAATAATGCATGTTATATTGATAATAATATAAGTAATAAGTATAATTATTACAGTTCAAGTGATAATAACTCCTTTTATATGGGTATTAATGCATGTTATATTGATAATAATATAAGTAATAAGTATAATTATTACAGTTCTAGTGATAATAACTGCATAATATGGGTAATAATTCACGTTATATTGCTAATAATATAAGTAATAAGTATAATTATTACAGTTCTAGCGGTAATAACTCCATTATATGGGTAATAATGCATGTTATATTCATAATATCGGGAGTAATAAGTATAATTATTATAGTTCAAGCGATAATAATAGTAAAATATGGCTCTTAGTGCATGTGATATTGATAATAATATAAGTAATAAGTATAATTATTACAGTTCTAGTGATAATAACTCCTTTTATATGGGTAATAATGCATGTTATATTGATAATAATATAAGTAATAAGTATAATTATTACAGTTCTAGCGATAATAACTGCATAATATGGGTAATAATTCACGTTATATTGCTAATAATATAAGTAATAAGTATAATTATTACAGTTCTAGCGATAATAACTGCATTATATGGGTAATAATGCACGTTATATTGCTAATAATATAAGTAATAAGTATAATTATTACAGTTCTAGGGATAATAACTGCATTATATGGGTAATAATGCATGTTATATTGATAATAATATAAGTAATAAGTATAATTATTACAGTTCTAGCGACAACAACTGCACAATATGGGTAATAATGCACGTTATATTGCTAATAATATAAGTAATAAGTATATTTATTATAGTTCTAGCGATTATAACTGCATAATGTGGGTAATAATGCATGTTATATTGATAATATCGGGAGTAATAAGTATAATTATTACAGTTCTAGCGGTAATAATAGTAAAATATGGCTAATAGTGCATGTTATATTGATAATAATAAAAGTAATAAGTATATTTATTACAGTTCTATCGATAATAACTGCATAATATGGGTAATAATGCATGTTATATTGATGATAATAAAAGTCGTAAGTATATTTATTATACTTATAGCGGTTATAACTGCATAATGTGGGTAATAATGCGTGTTATATTGGTAATATCGGGAGTAATAAGTATAATTATTACAGTTCTAGCGGTAATAATAGTAAAATATGGCTAATAGTGCATGTTATATTGATAATAATAAAAGTAATACGTATATTTATTACAATTCTATCGATAATAACTGCATAATATGGGTACTAATGCATGTTATAGTGATGATAATAAAAGTAGTAAGTATATTTATTACAGTTCTAGCGATAATAACTGCATTATATGCGTAATAATACATGTTATATTGATAATATCGGGAGTAATAAGTATAGTTATTACAGTTCTAGCAGTAATAATAGTAAAATGTGGCTAATAGTGCATGTTATATTGATAATAGTAAAAGTAATAAGTATATTTATTACAGTTATATCGATAATAACTGCATAATATGGGTAATAATGCATGTTATATTGATAACATCGCGAGTAATAAGTATAATTATTACAGTTCTAGCGGTAATAACTGCATTATATGGGTAATAATGCATGTTATATTCATAATATCGGGAGTAATAAGTATAATTATTATAGTTCTAGCGATAATAATAGTAAAATATGGCTAATAGTGCATGTTATATTGATAATAATAAAAGTAATAAGTATATTTATTACAGTTCTATCGATAACAACTGCATAATATGGGTAATAATACATGTTATATTGATAATAATATAAGTAATAAGTATAATTATTACAGTTCAAGTGATAATAACTCCTTTTATATGGGTATTAATGCATGTTATATTGATAATAATATAAGTAATAAGTATAATTATTACAGTTCTAGTGATAATAACTGCATAATATGGGTAATAATTCACGTTATATTGCTAATAATATAAGTAATAAGTATAATTATTACAGTTCTAGCGGTAATAACTGCATTATATGGGTAATAATGCATGTTATATTCATAATATCGGGAGTAATAAGTATAATTATTATAGTTCTAGCGATAATAATAGTAAAATATGGCTAATAGTGCATGTTATATCGATAATAATAAAAGTAATAAGTATATTTATTACAGTTCTATCGATAGTAACTGCATAATATGGGTAATAATGCATGTTATATTGATAATAATATAAGTAATAAGTATAATTATTACAGTTCTAGTGATAATAACTCCTTTTATAAGGGTAATAATGCATGTTATATTGATAATAATATAAGTAATAAGTATAATTATCACAGTTCTAGCGATAATAACTGCATTATATGGGTAATAATGCACGTTATATTGCTAATAATATAAGTAATAAGTATATTTATTATAGTTCTAGCGATTATAACTGCATAATGTGGGTAATAATGCATGTTATATTGATAATAATAAAAGTAATACGTATATTTATTACAATTCTATCGATAATAACTGCATAATATGGGTACTAATGCATGTTATAGTGATGATAATAAAAGTAGTAAGTATATTTATTACAGTTCTAGCGATAATAACTGCATTATATGCGTAATAATGCATGTTTTATTGATAATATCGGGAGTAATAAGTATAGTTATTACAGTTCTAACAGTAATAATAGTAAAATATGGCTAATAGTGCATGTTATATTGATAATTATAAAAGTAATAAGTATATTTATTACAGTTATATCGATAATAACTGCATAATATGGGTAATAATGCATGTTATATTGATAATAATATAAGTAATAAGTATAATTATTACAGTTCTAGCGACAACAACTGCACAATATGGGTAATAATGCACGTTATATTGCTAATAATATAAGTAATAAGTATATTTATTATAGTTCTAGCGATTATAACTGCATAATGTGGGTAATAATGCATGTTATATTGATAATATCGGGAGTAATAAGTATAATTATTACAGTTCTAGCGGTAATAATAGTAAAATATGGCTAATAGTGCATGTTATATTGATAATAATAAAAGTAATAAGTATATTTATTACAGTTCTATCGATAATAACTGCATAATATGGGTAATAATGCATGTTATATTGATGATAATAAAAGTCGTAAGTATATTTATTATACTTATAGCGGTTATAACTGCATAATGTGGGTAATAATGCGTGTTATATTGGTAATATCGGGAGTAATAAGTATAATTATTACAGTTCTAGCGGTAATAATAGTAAAATATGGCTAATAGTGCATGTTATATTGATAATAATAAAAGTAATACGTATATTTATTACAATTCTATCGATAATAACTGCATAATATGGGTACTAATGCATGTTATAGTGATGATAATAAAAGTAGTAAGTATATTTATTACAGTTCTAGCGATAATAACTGCATTATATGCGTAATAATACATGTTATATTGATAATATCGGGAGTAATAAGTATAGTTATTACAGTTCTAGCAGTAATAATAGTAAAATGTGGCTAATAGTGCATGTTATATTGATAATAGTAAAAGTAATAAGTATATTTATTACAGTTATATCGATAATAACTGCATAATATGGGTAATAATGCATGTTATATTGATAACATCGCGAGTAATAAGTATAATTATTACAGTTCTAGCGGTAATAACTGCATTATATGGGTAATAATGCATGTTATATTCATAATATCGGGAGTAATAAGTATAATTATTATAGTTCTAGCGATAATAATAGTAAAATATGGCTAATAGTGCATGTTATATTGATAATAATAAAAGTAATAAGTATATTTATTACAGTTCTATCGATAACAACTGCATAATATGGGTAATAATACATGTTATATTGATAATAATATAAGTAATAAGTATAATTATTACAGTTCAAGTGATAATAACTCCTTTTATATGGGTATTAATGCATGTTATATTGATAATAATATAAGTAATAAGTATAATTATTACAGTTCTAGTGATAATAACTGCATAATATGGGTAATAATTCACGTTATATTGCTAATAATATAAGTAATAAGTATAATTATTACAGTTCTAGCGGTAATAACTGCATTATATGGGTAATAATGCATGTTATATTCATAATATCGGGAGTAATAAGTATAATTATTATAGTTCTAGCGATAATAATAGTAAAATATGGCTAATAGTGCATGTTATATCGATAATAATAAAAGTAATAAGTATATTTATTACAGTTCTATCGATAGTAACTGCATAATATGGGTAATAATGCATGTTATATTGATAATAATATAAGTAATAAGTATAATTATTACAGTTCTAGTGATAATAACTCCTTTTATAAGGGTAATAATGCATGTTATATTGATAATAATATAAGTAATAAGTATAATTATCACAGTTCTAGCGATAATAACTGCATTATATGGGTAATAATGCACGTTATATTGCTAATAATATAAGTAATAAGTATATTTATTATAGTTCTAGCGATTATAACTGCATAATGTGGGTAATAATGCATGTTATATTGATAATAATAAAAGTAATACGTATATTTATTACAATTCTATCGATAATAACTGCATAATATGGGTACTAATGCATGTTATAGTGATGATAATAAAAGTAGTAAGTATATTTATTACAGTTCTAGCGATAATAACTGCATTATATGCGTAATAATGCATGTTTTATTGATAATATCGGGAGTAATAAGTATAGTTATTACAGTTCTAACAGTAATAATAGTAAAATATGGCTAATAGTGCATGTTATATTGATAATTATAAAAGTAATAAGTATATTTATTACAGTTATATCGATAATAACTGCATAATATGGGTAATAATGCATGTTATATTGATGATAATAAAAGTAGCAAGTATATTTATTATAGTTTTAGCTGTTATAACTGCATAATGTGGGTAATAATGCATGCTATATTGATAACATCGGGAGTAATAAGTATAATTATTACAGTTCTATCGATAATAACTGCATAATATGGGTAATAATGCATGTTATATTGATAATAATATAAGTAATAAGTATAATTATTACAGTTCTAGTGATAATAACTCCTTTTATATGGGTAATAATGCATGTTATATTGATAATAATATAAGTAATAAGTATAATTATTACAGTTCTAGCGATAATAACTGCATTATATGGGTAATAATTCACGTTATATTGCTAATAACATAAGTAATAAGTATTATTATTACAGTTCTAGCGATAATAACTGCATAATACGGGTAATAATGCACGTTATAATGCTAATAATATAAGTAATAAGTATAATTATTACAGTTATAGCGATAATAACTGCATAATTTGGGTAATAATGCATGTTATTTTGGTAATATCGGGAGTAATAAGTATAATTATTACAGTTCTGGCGGTAATAATAGTAAAATATGGCTAATAGTGCATGTTATATTGATAATAATAAAGGTAATACGTATATTTATTAAAATTCTATCGATAATAACTGCATAATATGGGTACTAATGCATGTTATAGTGATGATAATAAAAGTAGTAAGTATATTTATTACAGTTCTAGCGATAATAACTGCATTATATGCGTAATAATGCATGTTATATTGATAATATCGGGAGTAATAAGTATAGTTATTACAGTTCTAGCAGTAATAATAGTAAAATATGGCTAATAGTGCATGTTATATTGATAATAATATAAGTAATAAGTATAATTATTACAGTTCTAGCGATAATAACTGCATTATATGGGTAATAATGCATGTTATATTGATAATAATATAAGTAATAAGTAAAATTATTACAGTTCTACCGATAATAACTGCATAATATGGGTAATAATGCATGTTATATTGATGATAATAAAAGTACTAAGTATATTTATTATAGTTTTAGCGGTTATAACTGCATAATGTGGGTAATAATGCATGTTATATTGATAACATCGGGAGTAATAAGTATAATTATTACAGTTCTAGCGGTAATAACTGCATTATATGGGTAATAATGCATGTTATATTCATAATATCGGGAGTAATTAGTATAATTATTATAGTTCTAGCGATAATAATAGTAAAATATGGCTAATAGTGCATGTTATATTGATAATAATAAAAGTAATAAGTATATTTATTACAGTTCTATCGATAATAACTGCATAATATGGTTAATAATGCATGTTATATTGATGATAATAAAAGTAGCAAGTATATTTATTATAGTTCTAGCGGTTATAACTGCATAATGTGGGTAATAATGCATGTTATATTGATAACATCGGGAGTAATAAGTATAATTATTACAGTTCTAGCGGTAATAACTGCATTATATGGATAATAATGCATGTTATATTCATAATATCGGGAGTAATAAGTATAGTTATTACAGTTCTAGCAGTAATAATAGTAAAATGTGGCTAATAGTGCATGTTATATTGATAATAATAAAAGTAATAAGTATATTTATTACAGTTATATCGATAATAACTGCATAATATGGGTAATAATGCATGTTATATTGATAATAATATAAGTAATAAGTATAATTATTACAGTTCTAGCGATAATAACTGCATAATATGGGTAATAATTCACGTTATATTGCTAATAATATAAGTAATAAGTATAATTATTACAGTTCTAGCGATAATAACTGCATTATATGGGTAATAATGCACGTTATATTGCTAATAATATAAGTAATAAGTATAATTATTACAGTTCTAGGGATAATAACTGCATTATATGGGTAATAATGCATGTTATATTGATAATAATATAAGTAATAAGTATAATTATTACAGTTCTAGCGACAACAACTGCACAATATGGGTAATAATGCACGTTATATTGCTAATAATATAAGTAATAAGTATATTTATTATAGTTCTAGCGATTATAACTGCATAATGTGGGTAATAATGCATGTTATATTGATAATATCGGGAGTAATAAGTATAATTATTACAGTTCTAGCGGTAATAATAGTAAAATATGGCTAATAGTGCATGTTATATTGATAATAATAAAAGTAATAAGTATATTTATTACAGTTCTATCGATAATAACTGCATAATATGGGTAATAATGCATGTTATATTGATGATAATAAAAGTCGTAAGTATATTTATTATACTTATAGCGGTTATAACTGCATAATGTGGGTAATAATGCGTGTTATATTGGTAATATCGGGAGTAATAAGTATAATTATTACAGTTCTAGCGGTAATAATAGTAAAATATGGCTAATAGTGCATGTTATATTGATAATAATAAAAGTAATACGTATATTTATTACAATTCTATCGATAATAACTGCATAATATGGGTACTAATGCATGTTATAGTGATGATAATAAAAGTAGTAAGTATATTTATTACAGTTCTAGCGATAATAACTGCATTATATGCGTAATAATACATGTTATATTGATAATATCGGGAGTAATAAGTATAGTTATTACAGTTCTAGCAGTAATAATAGTAAAATGTGGCTAATAGTGCATGTTATATTGATAATAGTAAAAGTAATAAGTATATTTATTACAGTTATATCGATAATAACTGCATAATATGGGTAATAATGCATGTTATATTGATAACATCGCGAGTAATAAGTATAATTATTACAGTTCTAGCGGTAATAACTGCATTATATGGGTAATAATGCATGTTATATTCATAATATCGGGAGTAATAAGTATAATTATTATAGTTCTAGCGATAATAATAGTAAAATATGGCTAATAGTGCATGTTATATTGATAATAATAAAAGTAATAAGTATATTTATTACAGTTCTATCGATAACAACTGCATAATATGGGTAATAATACATGTTATATTGATAATAATATAAGTAATAAGTATAATTATTACAGTTCAAGTGATAATAACTCCTTTTATATGGGTATTAATGCATGTTATATTGATAATAATATAAGTAATAAGTATAATTATTACAGTTCTAGTGATACTAACTGCATAATATGGGTAATAATTCACGTTATATTGCTAATAATATAAGTAATAAGTATAATTATTACAGTTCTAGCGGTAATAACTGCATTATATGGGTAATAATGCATGTTATATTCATAATATCGGGAGTAATAAGTATAATTATTATAGTTCTAGCGATAATAATAGTAAAATATGGCTAATAGTGCATGTTATATCGATAATAATAAAAGTAATAAGTATATTTATTACAGTTCTATCGATAGTAACTGCATAATATGGGTAATAATGCATGTTATATTGATAATAATATAAGTAATAAGTATAATTATTACAGTTCTAGTGATAATAACTCCTTTTATAAGGGTAATAATGCATGTTATATTGATAATAATATAAGTAATAAGTATAATTATCACAGTTCTAGCGATAATAACTGCATTATATGGGTAATAATGCACGTTATATTGCTAATAATATAAGTAATAAGTATATTTATTATAGTTCTAGCGATTATAACTGCATAATGTGGGTAATAATGCATGTTATATTGATAATAATAAAAGTAATACGTATATTTATTACAATTCTATCGATAATAACTGCATAATATGGGTACTAATGCATGTTATAGTGATGATAATAAAAGTAGTAAGTATATTTATTACAGTTCTAGCGATAATAACTGCATTATATGCGTAATAATGCATGTTTTATTGATAATATCGGGAGTAATAAGTATAGTTATTACAGTTCTAACAGTAATAATAGTAAAATATGGCTAATAGTGCATGTTATATTGATAATTATAAAAGTAATAAGTATATTTATTACAGTTATATCGATAATAACTGCATAATATGGGTAATAATGCATGTTATATTGATGATAATAAAAGTAGCAAGTATATTTATTATAGTTTTAGCTGTTATAACTGCATAATGTGGGTAATAATGCATGCTATATTGATAACATCGGGAGTAATAAGTATAATTATTACAGTTCTATCGATAATAACTGCATAATATGGGTAATAATGCATGTTATATTGATAATAATATAAGTAATAAGTATAATTATTACAGTTCTAGTGATAATAACTGCATTATATGGGTAATAATGCACGTTATATTGCTAATAATATAAGTAATAAGTATAATTATTACAGTTCTAGGGATAATAACTGCATTATATGGGTAATAATGCATGTTATATTGATAATAATATAAGTAATAAGTATAATTATTACAGTTCTAGCGACAACAACTGCATAATATGGGTAATAATGCACGTTATATTGCTAATAATATAAGTAATAAGTATATTTATTATAGTTCTAGCGATTATAACTGCATAATGTGGGTAATAATGCATGTTATATTGATAATATTGGGAGTAATAAGTATAATTATTACAGTTGTAGCGGTAATAACTGCATTATATGGGTAATAATGCATGTTATATTCATAATATCGGGAGCAATAAGTGTAATTATTATAGTTCTAGCGATAATAATAGTAAAATATGGCTAATAGTGCATGTGATATTGATAATAATATAAGTAATAAGTATAATTATTACAGTTCTAGCGATAATAACTGCATAATATGGGTAATAATTCACGTTATATTGCTAATAATATAAGTAATAAGTATAATTATTACAGTCCTAGCGATAATAACTGCATTATATGGGTAATAATGCACGTTATATTGCTAATAATATAAGTAATAAGTATAATTATTACAGTTCTAGGGATAACAACTGCATTATATGGGTAATAATGCATGTTATATTGATAATAATATAAGTAATAAGTATAATTATTACAGTTCTAGCGACAACAACTGCAAGGTATGGGTAATAATGCACGTTATATTGCTAACAATATAAGTAATAAGTATATTTATTATAGTTCTAGCGGTTATAACTGCATAATGTTTGTAATAATGCATGTTATATTGATAATATCGGGAGTAATAAGTATAATTATTACAGTTCTAGCGGTAATAATAGTAAAATATGGCTAACAGTGCATGTTATATTGATAATAATAAAAGTAATAAGTATATTTATTACAGTTATATCGATAATAACTGCATAATATGGGTAATAATGCATGTTATATTGATGACAATAAAAGTAGCAAGTATATTTATTATAGTTTTAGCGGTTATAACTGCACAATGTGGGTAATAATGCATGTTATATTGATAACATCGGGAGTAATAAGTATAATTATTACAGTTCTAGCGGTAATAACTGCATTATATGGGTAATAATGCATGTTATATTCATAATATCGGGAGTAATAAGTATAATTATTATAGTTCTAGCGATAATAATAGTAAAATATGGCTAATAGTGCATGTTATATTGATAATAATAAAAGTAATAAGTATATTTATTACAGTTCTATCGATAATAACTGCATAATATGGGTAATAATGCATGTTATATTGATAATAATATAAGTAATAAGTATAATTATTACAGTTCAAGTGATAATAACTCCTTTTATATGGGTATTAATGCATGTTATATTGATAATAATATAAGTAATAAGTATAATTATTACAGTTCTAGTGATAATAACTGCATAATATGGGTAATAATTCACGTTATATTGCTAAAAATATAAGTAATAAGTATAATTATTACAGTTCTAGCGGTAATAACTGCATTATATGGGTAATAATGCATGTTATATTCATAATATCGGGAGTAATAAGTATAATTATTATAGTTCTAGCGATAATAATAGTAAAATATGGCTAATAGTGAATGTTATATCGATAATAATAAAAGTAATAAGTATATTTATTACAGTTCTATCGATAGTAACTGCATAATATGGGTAATAATGCATGTTATATTGATAATAATATAAGTAATAAGTATAATTATTACAGTTCTAGTGATAATAACTCCTTTTATAAGGGTAATAATGCATGTTATATTGATAATAATATAAGTAATAAGTATAATTATTACAGTTCTAGCGATAATAACTGCATAATATGGGTAATAATTCACGTTATATTGCTAATAATATAAGTAATAAGTATAATTATTACAGTTCTAGTGATAATAACTGCATTATATGGGTAATAATGCACGTTATATTGCTAATAATATAAGTAATAAGTATAATTATTACAGTTCTAGGGATAATAACTGCATTATATGGGTAATAATGCAGGTTATATTGATAATAATATACGTAATAAGTATAATTATTACAGTTCTAGCGACAACAACTGCAAAATATGGGTAATAATGCACGTTATATTGCTAATAATATAAGTAATAAGTATATTTATTATAGTTCTAGCGATTATAACTGCATAATGTGGGTAATTATGCATGTTATATTGATAATAATAAAAGTAATACGTACATTTATTACAATTCTATCGATAATAACGGCAAAATATGGGTACTAATGCATGTTATAGTGATCATAATAAAAGTAGTAAGTATATTTATTACAGTTCTAGCGATAATAACTGCATTATATGCGTAATAATGCATGTTATATTGATAATATCGGGAGTAATAAGTATAGTTATTACAGTTCTAGCAGTAATAATAGTAAAATATGGCTAATAGCGCATGTTATATTGATAATAATAAAAGTAATAAGTATATTTATTCCAGTTATATCGATAATAACTGCATAATATGGGTAATAATGCATGTTATATTGATGATAATAAAAGTAGCAAGTATATTTATTATAGTTTTAGCGGTTATAACTGCATAATGTGGGTAATAATGCATGTTATATTGATAACATCGGGAGTAATAAGTATAATTATTACAGTTCTAGCGGTAATAACTGCATTATATGGGTAATAATACATGTTATATTCATAATATCGGGAGTAATAAGTATAGTTATTATAGTTCTAGCGATAATAATAGTAAAATATGGCTAATAGTGCATGTTATATTGATAATAATAAAAGTAATAAGTATATTTATTACAGTTCTATCGATAATAACTGCATAATATGGGTAATAATTCACGTTATATTGCTAATAATATAAGTAATAAGTATAATTATTACAGTTCTAGCGATAATAACTGCATTATATGGGTAATAATGCACGTTATTTTGCTAATAATATAAGTAATAAGTATAATTGTTACAGTTCTAGGGATAACAACTGCATTATATGGGTAATAATGCATGTTATATTGATAATAATATAAGTAATAAGTATAATTATTACAGTTCTAGCGACAACAACTGCAAAATATGGGTAATAATGCACGTTATATTGCTAACAATATAAGTAATAAGTATATTTATTATAGTTCTAGCGGTTATAACTGCATAATGTTTGTAATAATGCATGTTATATTGATAATATCGGGAGTAATAAGTATGATTATTACAGTTCTAGCGGTAATAATAGTAAAATATGGCTAATAGTGCATGTTATATTGATAATAATAAAAGTAATAAGTATATTTATTACAGTTCTATCGATAATAACTGCATAATATGGGTAATAATGCATGTTATATTGATGATAATAAAAGTCGTAAGTATATTTATTATACTTATAGCGGTTATAACTGCATAATGTGGGTAATAATGCGTGTTATATTGGTAATATCGGGAGTAATAAGTATAATTATTACAGTTCTAGCGGTAATAATAGTAAAATATGGCTAATAGTGCATGTTATATTGATAATAATAAAAGTAATACGTATATTTATTACAATTCTATCGATAATAACTGCATAATATGGGTACTAATGCATGTTATAGTGATGATAATAAAAGTAGTAAGTATATTTATTACAGTTCTAGCAGTAATAATAGTAAAATATGGCTAATAGTGCATGTTATATTGATAATAATAAAAGTAATAAGTATATTTATTACAGTTCTATCGATAATAACTGCATAATATGGGTAATAATGCATGTTATATTGATGATAATAAAAGTCGTAAGTATATTTATTATACTTATAGCGGTTATAACTGCATAATGTGGGTAATAATGCATGTTATATTGGTAATATCGGGAGTAATAAGTATAATTATTACAGTTCTAGCGGTAATAACTGCATTATATGGGTAATAATACATGTTATATTCATAATATCGGGAGTAATAAGTATAGTTATTATAGTTCTAGCGATAATAATAGTAAAATATGGCTAATAGTGCATGTTATATTGATAATAATAAAAGTAATAAGTATATTTATTACAGTTCTATCGATAATAACTGCATAATATGGGTAATAATGCATGTTATATTGATAATAATATAAGTAATAAGTATAATTATTACAGTTCTAGTGATAATAACTCCTTTTATATGGGTATTAATGCATGTTATATTGATAATAATATAAGTAATAAGTATAATTATTACAGTTCTAGCGATAATAACTGCATAATATGGGTAATAATTCACGTTATATTGCTAATAATATAAGTAATAAGTATAATTATTACAGTTCTAGCGGTAATAACTGCATTATATGGGTAATAATGCATGTTATATTCATGATATCGGAAGTAATAAGTATAATTATTATAGTTCTAGCGATAATAATAGTAAAATATGGCTAATAGTGCATGTTATATTGATAATAATAAAAGTAATAAGTATATTTATTACAGTTCTATCGATAGTAACTGCATAATATGGGTAATAATGCATGTTATATTGATAATAATATAAGTAATAAGTATAATTATTACAGTTCTAGTGATAATAACTCCTTTTATATGGGTAATAATGCATGTTATATTGATAATAATATAAGTAATAAGTATAATTATTACAGTTCTAGCGATAATAACTGCATAATATGGGTAATAATTCACGTTATATTGCTAATAATATAAGTAATAAGTATAATTATTACAGTTCTAGCGACAATAACTGCATTATATGAGTAATAATGCACGTTATATTGCTAATAATATAAGTAATAAGTATAATTATTACAGTTCTAGGGATAATAACTGCATAATATGGGTAATAATGCATGTTATATTGATAATAATATAAGTAATAAGTATAATTATTACAGTTCTAGTGATAATAACTCCTTTTATATGGCTAATAATGCATGTTATATTGATAATAATATAAGTAATAAGTATAATTATTACAGTTCTAGCGACAACAACTGCAAAATAAGGGTAATAATGCACGTTATATTGCTAATAATATAAGTAATAAGTATATTTATTATAGTTCTAGCGATTATAACTGCATAATGTGGGTAATAATGCATGTTATATTGATAATAATAAAAGTAATACGTATATTTATTACAATTCTATCGATAATAACTGCATAATATGGGTACTAATGCATGTTATAGTGATGATAATAAAAGTAGTAAGTATATTTATTACAGTTCTAGCGATAATAACTGCATTATATGCGTAATAATGCATGTTTTATTGATAATATCGGGAGTAATAAGTATAGTTATTACAGTTCTAACAGTAATAATAGTAAAATATGGCTAATAGTGCATATTATATTGATAATAATAAAAGTAATAAGTATATTTATTACAGTTATATCGATAATAACTGCATAATATGGGTAATAATGCATGTTATATTGATGATAATAAAAGTAGCAAGTATATTTATTATAGTTTTAGCGGTTATAACTGCATAATGTGGGTAATAATGCATGTTATATTGATAACATCGGGAGTAATAAGTATAATTATTACAGTTCTAGCGGTAATAACTGCATTATATGGGTAATAATGCATGTTATATTCATAATATCGGGAGTAATAAGTATAGTTATTATAGTTCTAGCGATAATAATAGTAAAATATGGCTAATAGTGCATGTTATATTGATAATAATAAAAGTAATAAGTATATTTATTACAGTTCTATCGATAATAACTGCATAATATGGGTAATAATGCATGTTATATTGATAATAATATAAGTAATAAGTATAATTATTACAGTTCTAGTGATAATAACTCCTTTTATATGGGTATTAATGCATGTTATATTGATAATAATATAAGTAATAAGTATAATTATTACAGTTCTAGCGATAATAACTGCATAATATGGGTAATAATTCACGTTATATTGCTAATAATATAAGTAATAAGTATAATTATTACAGTTCTAGCGGTAATAACTGCATTATATGGGTAATAATGCATGTTATATTCATAATATCGGGAGTAATAAGTATAATTATTATAGTTCTAGCGATAATAATAGTAAAATATGGCTAATAGTGCATGTTATATTGATAATAATAAAAGTAATAAGTATATTTATTACAGTTCTATCGATAGTAACTGCATAATATGGGTAATAATGCATGTTATGTTGATAATAATATAAGTAATAAGTATAATTATTACAGTTCTAGTGATAATAACTCCTTTTATATGGGTAATAATGCATGTTATATTGATAATAATATAAGTAATAAGTATAATTATTACAGTTCTAGCGATAATAACTGCATAATATGGGTAATAATTCACGTTATATTGCTAATAATATAAGTAATAAGTATAATTATTACAGTTCTAGCGATAATAACTGCATTATATGGGTAACAATGCACGTTATATTGTTAATAATATAAGTAATAAGTATAATTATTACAGTTCTAGGGATAATAACTGCATAATATGGGTAATAATGCATGTTATATTGATAATAATATAAGTAATAAGTATAATTATTACAGTTCTAGTGATAATAACTCCTTTTATATGGGTAATAATGCATGTTATATTGATAATAATATAAGTAATAAGTATAATTATTACGGTTCTAGCGATAATAACTGCATAATATGGGTAATAATTCACGTTATATTGCTAATAATATAAGTAATAAGTATAATTATTACAGTTCTAGCGATAATAACTGCATTATATGGGTCATAATGCACGTTATATTGCTAATAATATAAGTAATAAGTATAATTATTACAGTTCTAGGGATAATAACTGCATTATATGGGTAATAATGCATGTTATATTGATAATAATATAAGTAATAAGTATAATTATTACAGTTCTAGCGACAACAACTGCACAATATGGGTAATAATGCACGTTATATTGCTAATAATATAAGTAATAAGTATATTTATTATAGTTCTAGCGATTATAACTGCATAATGTGGGTAATAATGCATGTTATATTGATAATATCGGGAGTAATAAGTATAATTATTACAGTTGTAGCGGTAATAACTGCATTATATGGGTAATAATGCATGTTATATTCATAATATCGGGAGCAATAAGTATAATTATTACAGTTCTAGCGATAATAACTGCATAATACGGGTAATAATGCACGTTATAATGCTAATAATATAAGTAATAAGTATAATTATTACAGTTATAGCGATAATAACTGCATAATATGGGTAATAATGCATGTTATAGTGATGATAATAAAAGTAGTAAGTATATTTATTACAGTTCTAGCGATAATAACTGCATTATATGCGTAATAATGCATGTTATATTGATAATATCGGGAGTAATAAGTATAGTTATTACAGTTCTAACAGTAATAATAGTAAAATATGGCTAATAGTGCATGTTATATTGATAATAATAAAAGTAATAAGTATATTTATTACAGTTATATCGATAATAACTGCATAATATGGGTAATAATGCATGTTATATTGATGATAATAAAAGTAGCAAGTATATTTATTATAGTTTTAGCGGTTATAACTGCATAATGTGGGTAATAATGCATGTTATATTGATAACATCGGGAGTAATAAGTATAATTATTACAGTTCTAGCGGTAATAACTGCATTATATGGGTAATAATGCATGTTATATTCATAATATCGGGAGTAATAAGTATAGTTATTATAGTTCTAGCGATAATAATAGTAAAATATGGCTAATAGTGCATGTTATATTGATAATAATAAAAGTAATAAGTATATTTATTACAGTTCTATCGATAATAACTGCATAATATGGGTAATAATGCATGTTATATTGATAATAATATAAGTAATAAGTATAATTATTACAGTTCTAGTGATAATAACTCCTTTTATATGGGTATTAATGCATGTTATATTGATAATAATATAAGTAATAAGTATAATTATTACAGTTCTAGCGATAATAACTGCATAATATGGGTAATAATTCACGTTATATTGCTAATAATATAAGTAATAAGTATAATTATTACAGTTCTAGCGGTAATAACTGCATTATATGGGTAATAATGCATGTTATATTCATAATATCGGGAGTAATAAGTATAATTATTATAGTTCTAGCGATAATAATAGTAAAATATGGCTAATAGTGCATGTTATATTGATAATAATAAAAGTAATAAGTATATTTATTACAGTTCTATCGATAGTAACTGCATAATATGGGTAATAATGCATGTTATATTGATAATAATATAAGTAATAAGTATAATTATTACAGTTCAAGTGATAATAACTCCTTTTATATGGGTATTAATGCATGTTATATTGATAATAATATAAGTAATAAGTATAATTATTACAGTTCTAGTGATAATAACTGCATAATATGGGTAATAATGCATGTTATATTGATAATAATATAAGTAATAAGTATAATTATTACAGTTCTAGTGATAATAACTCCTTTTATATGGGTAATAATGCATGTTATATTGATAATAATATAAGTAATAAGTATAATTATTACGGTTCTAGCGATAATAACTGCATAATATGGGTAATAATGCACGTTATATTGCTAATAATATAAGTAATAAGTATAATTATTACAGTTCTAGGGATAACAACTGCATTATATGGGTAATAATGCATGTTATATTGATAATAATATAAGTAATAAGTATAATTATTACAGTTCTAGCGACAACAACTGCAAGATATGGGTAATAATGCACGTTATATTGCTAACAATATAAGTAATAAGTATATTTATTATAGTTCTAGCGGTTATAACTGCATAATGTTTGTAATAATGCATGTTATATTGATAATATCGGGAGTAATAAGTATAATTATTACAGTTCTAGCGGTAATAATAGTAAAATATGGCTAACAGTGCATGTTATATTGATAATAATAAAAGTAATAAGTATATTTATTACAGTTCTATCGATAATAACTGCATAATATGGGTAATAATGCATGTTATATTGATGATAATAAAAGTCGTAAGTATATTTATTATACTTATAGCGGTTATAACTGCATAATGTGGGTATTAATGCGTGTTATATTGGTAATATCGGGAGTAATAAGTATAATTATTACAGTTCTAGCGGTAATAATAGTAAAATATGGCTAATAGTGCATGTTATATTGATAATAATAAAAGTAATACGTATATTTATTACAATTCTATCGATAATAACTGCATAATATGGGTACTAATGCATGTTATAGTGATGATAATAAAAGTAGTAAGTATATTTATTACAGTTCTAGCGATAATAACTGCATTATATGCGTAATAATGCATGTTATATTGATAATATCGGGAGTAATAAGTATAGTTATTACAGTTCTAGCAGTAATAATAGTAAAATATGGCTAATAGTGCATGTTATATTGATAATAATAAAAGTAATAAGTATATTTATTACAGTTATATCGATAATAACTGCATAATATGGGTAATAATGCATGTTATATTGATGATAATAAAAGTAGCAAGTATATTTATTATAGTTTTAGCGGTTATAACTGCACAATGTGGGTAATAATGCATGTTATATTGATAACATCGGGAGTAATAAGTATAATTATTACAGTTCTAGCGGTAATAACTGCATTATATGGGTAATAATGCATGTTATATTCATAATATCGGGAGTAATAAGTATAATTATTATAGTTCTAGCGATAATAATAGTAAAATATGGCTAATAGTGCATGTTATATTGATAATAATAAAAGTAATAAGTATATTTATTACAGTTCTATCGATAATAACTGCATAATATGGGTAATAATGCATGTTATATTGATAATAATATAAGTAATAAGTATAATTATTACAGTTCCAGTGATAATAACTCCTTTTATATGGGTATTAATGCATGTTATATTGATAATAATATAAGTAATAAGTATAATTATTACAGTTCTAGTGATAATAACTGCATAATATGGGTAATAATTCACGTTATATTGCTAAAAATATAAGTAATAAGTATAATTATTACAGTTCTAGCGGTAATAACTGCATTATATGGGTAATAATGCATGTTATATTCATAATATCGGGAGTAATAAGTATAATTATTATAGTTCTAGCGATAATAATAGTAAAATATGGCTAATAGTGAATGTTATATCGATAATAATAAAAGTAATAAGTATATTTATTACAGTTCTATCGATAGTAACTGCATAATATGGGTAATAATGCATGTTATATTGATAATAATATAAGTAATAAGTATAATTATTACAGTTCTAGTGATAATAACTCCTTTTATAAGGGTAATAATGCATGTTATATTGATAATAATATAAGTAATAAGTATAATTATTACAGTTCTAGCGATAATAACTGCATAATATGGGTAATAATTCACGTTATATTGCTAATAATATAAGTAATAAGTATAATTATTACAGTTCTAGTGATAATAACTGCATTATATGGGTAATAATGCACGTTATATTGCTAATAATATAAGTAATAAGTATAATTATTACAGTTCTAGGGATAATAACTGCATTATATGGGTAATAATGCAGGTTATATTGATAATAATATACGTAATAAGTATAATTATTACAGTTCTAGCGACAACAACTGCAAAATATGGGTAATAATGCACGTTATATTGCTAATAATATAAGTAATAAGTATATTTATTATAGTTCTAGCGATTATAACTGCATAATGTGGGTAATTATGCATGTTATATTGATAATAATAAAAGTAATACGTACATTTATTACAATTCTATCGATAATAACGGCAAAATATGGGTACTAATGCATGTTATAGTGATCATAATAAAAGTAGTAAGTATATTTATTACAGTTCTAGCGATAATAACTGCATTATATGCGTAATAATGCATGTTATATTGATAATATCGGGAGTAATAAGTATAGTTATTACAGTTCTAGCAGTAATAATAGTAAAATATGGCTAATAGCGCATGTTATATTGATAATAATAAAAGTAATAAGTATATTTATTCCAGTTATATCGATAATAACTGCATAATATGGGTAATAATGCATGTTATATTGATGATAATAAAAGTAGCAAGTATATTTATTATAGTTTTAGCGGTTATAACTGCATAATGTGGGTAATAATGCATGTTATATTGATAACATCGGGAGTAATAAGTATAATTATTACAGTTCTAGCGGTAATAACTGCATTATATGGGTAATAATACATGTTATATTCATAATATCGGGAGTAATAAGTATAGTTATTATAGTTCTAGCGATAATAATAGTAAAATATGGCTAATAGTGCATGTTATATTGATAATAATAAAAGTAATAAGTATATTTATTACAGTTCTATCGATAATAACTGCATAATATGGGTAATAATTCACGTTATATTGCTAATAATATAAGTAATAAGTATAATTATTACAGTTCTAGCGATAATAACTGCATTATATGGGTAATAATGCACGTTATTTTGCTAATAATATAAGTAATAAGTATAATTGTTACAGTTCTAGGGATAACAACTGCATTATATGGGTAATAATGCATGTTATATTGATAATAATATAAGTAATAAGTATAATTATTACAGTTCTAGCGACAACAACTGCAAAATATGGGTAATAATGCACGTTATATTGCTAACAATATAAGTAATAAGTATATTTATTATAGTTCTAGCGGTTATAACTGCATAATGTTTGTAATAATGCATGTTATATTGATAATATCGGGAGTAATAAGTATAATTATTACAGTTCTAGCGGTAATAATAGTAAAATATGGCTAATAGTGCATGTTATATTGATAATAATAAAAGTAATAAGTATATTTATTACAGTTCTATCGATAATAACTGCATAATATGGGTAATAATGCATGTTATATTGATGATAATAAAAGTCGTAAGTATATTTATTATACTTATAGCGGTTATAACTGCATAATGTGGGTAATAATGCGTGTTATATTGGTAATATCGGGAGTAATAAGTATAATTATTACAGTTCTAGCGGTAATAATAGTAAAATATGGCTAATAGTGCATGTTATATTGATAATAATAAAAGTAATACGTATATTTATTACAATTCTATCGATAATAACTGCATAATATGGGTACTAATGCATGTTATAGTGATGATAATAAAAGTAGTAAGTATATTTATTACAGTTCTAGCAGTAATAATAGTAAAATATGGCTAATAGTGCATGTTATATTGATAATAATAAAAGTAATAAGTATATTTATTACAGTTCTATCGATAATAACTGCATAATATGGGTAATAATGCATGTTATATTGATGATAATAAAAGTCGTAAGTATATTTATTATACTTATAGCGGTTATAACTGCATAATGTGGGTAATAATGCATGTTATATTGGTAATATCGGGAGTAATAAGTATAATTATTACAGTTCTAGCGGTAATAACTGCATTATATGGGTAATAATACATGTTATATTCATAATATCGGGAGTAATAAGTATAGTTATTATAGTTCTAGCGATAATAATAGTAAAATATGGCTAATAGTGCATGTTATATTGATAATAATAAAAGTAATAAGTATATTTATTACAGTTCTATCGATAATAACTGCATAATATGGGTAATAATGCATGTTATATTGATAATAATATAAGTAATAAGTATAATTATTACAGTTCTAGTGATAATAACTCCTTTTATATGGGTATTAATGCATGTTATATTGATAATAATATAAGTAATAAGTATAATTATTACAGTTCTAGCGATAATAACTGCATAATATGGGTAATAATTCACGTTATATTGCTAATAATATAAGTAATAAGTATAATTATTACAGTTCTAGCGGTAATAACTGCATTATATGGGTAATAATGCATGTTATATTCATGATATCGGGAGTAATAAGTATAATTATTATAGTTCTAGCGATAATAATAGTAAAATATGGCTAATAGTGCATGTTATATTGATAATAATAAAAGTAATAAGTATATTTATTACAGTTCTATCGATAGTAACTGCATAATATGGGTAATAATGCATGTTATATTGATAATAATATAAGTAATAAGTATAATTATTACAGTTCTAGTGATAATAACTCCTTTTATATGGGTAATAATGCATGTTATATTGATAATAATATAAGTAATAAGTATAATTATTACAGTTCTAGCGATAATAACTGCATAATATGGGTAATAATTCACGTTATATTGCTAATAATATAAGTAATAAGTATAATTATTACAGTTCTAGCGACAATAACTGCATTATATGAGTAATAATGCACGTTATATTGCTAATAATATAAGTAATAAGTATAATTATTACAGTTCTAGGGATAATAACTGCATAATATGGGTAATAATGCATGTTATATTGATAATAATATAAGTAATAAGTATAATTATTACAGTTCTAGTGATAATAACTCCTTTTATATGGCTAATAATGCATGTTATATTGATAATAATATAAGTAATAAGTATAATTATTACAGTTCTAGCGACAACAACTGCAAAATAAGGGTAATAATGCACGTTATATTGCTAATAATATAAGTAATAAGTATATTTATTATAGTTCTAGCGATTATAACTGCATAATGTGGGTAATAATGCATGTTATATTGATTATAATAAAAGTAATACGTATATTTATTACAATTCTATCGATAATAACTGCATAATATGGGTACTAATGCATGTTATAGTGATGATAATAAAAGTAGTAAGTATATTTATTACAGTTCTAGCGATAATAACTGCATTATATGCGTAATAATGCATGTTTTATTGATAATATCGGGAGTAATAAGTATAGTTATTACAGTTCTAACAGTAATAATAGTAAAATATGGCTAATAGTGCATATTATATTGATAATAATAAAAGTAATAAGTATATTTATTACAGTTATATCGATAATAACTGCATAATATGGGTAATAATGCATGTTATATTGATGATAATAAAAGTAGCAAGTATATTTATTATAGTTTTAGCGGTTATAACTGCATAATGTGGGTAATAATGCATGTTATATTGATAACATCGGGAGTAATAAGTATAATTATTACAGTTCTAGCGGTAATAACTGCATTATATGGGTAATAATGCATGTTATATTCATAATATCGGGAGTAATAAGTATAGTTATTATAGTTCTAGCGATAATAATAGTAAAATATGGCTAATAGTGCATGTTATATTGATAATAATAAAAGTAATAAGTATATTTATTACAGTTCTATCGATAATAACTGCATAATATGGGTAATAATGCATGTTATATTGATAATAATATAAGTAATAAGTATAATTATTACAGTTCTAGTGATAATAACTCCTTTTATATGGGTATTAATGCATGTTATATTGATAATAATATAAGTAATAAGTATAATTATTACAGTTCTAGCGATAATAACTGCATAATATGGGTAATAATTCACGTTATATTGCTAATAATATAAGTAATAAGTATAATTATTACAGTTCTAGCGGTAATAACTGCATTATATGGGTAATAATGCATGTTATATTCATAATATCGGGAGTAATAAGTATAATTATTATAGTTCTAGCGATAATAATAGTAAAATATGGCTAATAGTGCATGTTATATTGATAATAATAAAAGTAATAAGTATATTTATTACAGTTCTATCGATAGTAACTGCATAATATGGGTAATAATGCATGTTATGTTGATAATAATATAAGTAATAAGTATAATTATTACAGTTCTAGTGATAATAACTCCTTTTATATGGGTAATAATGCATGTTATGTTGATAATAATATAAGTAATAAGTATAATTATTACAGTTCTAGCGATAATAACTGCATAATATGGGTAATAATTCACGTTATATTGCTAATAATATAAGTAATAAGTATAATTATTACAGTTCTAGCGATAATAACTGCATTATATGGGTAACAATGCACGTTATATTGCTAATAATATAAGTAATAAGTATAATTATTACAGTTCTAGGGATAATAACTGCATAATATGGGTAATAATGCATGTTATATTGATAATAATATAAGTAATAAGTATAATTATTACAGTTCTAGTGATAATAACTCCTTTTATATGGGTAATAATGCATGTTCAATTGATAATAATATAAGTAATAAGTATAATTATTACGGTTCTAGCGATAATAACTGCATAATATGGGTAATAATTCACGTTATATTGCTAATAATATAAGTAATAAGTATAATTATTACAGTTCTAGCGATAATAACTGCATTATATGGGTCATAATGCACGTTATATTGCTAATAATATAAGTAATAAGTATAATTATTACAGTTCTAGGGATAATAACTGCATTATATGGGTAATAATGCATGTTATATTGATAATAATATAAGTAATAAGTATAATTATTACAGTTCTAGCGACAACAACTGCACAATATGGGTAATAATGCACGTTATATTGCTAATAATATAAGTAATAAGTATATTTATTATAGTTCTAGCGATTATAACTGCATAATGTGGGTAATAATGCATGTTATATTGATAATATCGGGAGTAATAAGTATAATTATTACAGTTGTAGCGGTAATAACTGCATTATATGGGTAATAATGCATGTTATATTCATAATATCGGGAGCAATAAGTATAATTATTACAGTTCTAGCGATAATAACTGCATAATACGGGTAATAATGCACGTTATAATGCTAATAATATAAGTAATAAGTATAATTATTACAGTTATAGCGATAATAACTGCATAATATGGGTAATAATGCATGTTATAGTGATGATAATAAAAGTAGTAAGTATATTTATTACAGTTCTAGCGATAATAACTGCATTATATGCGTAATAATGCATGTTATATTGATAATATCGGGAGTAATAAGTATAGTTATTACAGTTCTAACAGTAATAATAGTAAAATATGGCTAATAGTGCATGTTATATTGATAATAATAAAAGTAATAAGTATATTTATTACAGTTATATCGATAATAACTGCATAATATGGGTAATAATGCATGTTATATTGATGATAATAAAAGTAGCAAGTATATTTATTATAGTTTTAGCGGTTATAACTGCATAATGTGGGTAATAATGCATGTTATATTGATAACATCGGGAGCAATAAGTATAATTATTACAGTTCTAGCGGTAATAACTGCATTATATGGGTAATAATGCATGTTATATTCATAATATCGGGAGTAATAAGTATAGTTATTATAGTTCTAGCGATAATAATAGTAAAATATGGCTAATAGTGCATGTTATATTGATAATAATAAAAGTAATAAGTATATTTATTACAGTTCTATCGATAATAACTGCATAATATGGGTAATAATGCATGTTATATTGATAATAATATAAGTAATAAGTATAATTATTACAGTTCTAGTGATAATAACTCCTTTTATATGGGTATTAATGCATGTTATATTGATAATAATATAAGTAATAAGTATAATTATTACAGTTCTAGCGATAATAACTGCATAATATGGGTAATAATTCACGTTATATTGCTAATAATATAAGTAATAAGTATAATTATTACAGTTCTAGCGGTAATAACTGCATTATATGGGTAATAATGCATGTTATATTCATAATATCGGGAGTAATAAGTATAATTATTATAGTTCTAGCGATAATAATAGTAAAATATGGCTAATAGTGCATGTTATATTGATAATAATAAAAGTAATAAGTATATTTATTACAGTTCTATCGATAGTAACTGCATAATATGGGTAATAATGCATGTTATATTGATAATAATATAAGTAATAAGTATAATTATTACAGTTCAAGTGATAATAACTCCTTTTATATGGGTATTAATGCATGTTATATTGATAATAATATAAGTAATAAGTATAATTATTACAGTTCTAGTGATAATAACTGCATAATATGGGTAATAATTCACGTTATATTGCTAATAATATAAGTAATAAGTATAATTATTACAGTTCTAGCGGTAATAACTGCATTATATGGGTAATAATGCATGTTATATTCATAATATCGGGAGTAATAAGTATAATTATTATAGTTCTAGCGATAATAATAGTAAAATATGGCTAATAGTGAATGTTATATCGATAATAATTAAAGTAATAAGTATATTTATTACAGTTCTATCGATAGTAACTGCATAATATGGGTAATAATGCATGTTATATTGATAATAATATAAGTAATAAGTATAATTATTACAGTTCTAGTGATAATAACTCCTTTTATAAGGGTAATAATGCATGTTATATTGATAATAATATAAGTAATAAGTATAATTATTACAGTTCTAGCGATAATAACTGCATAATATGGGTAATAATTCACGTTATATTGCTAATAATATAAGTAATAAGTATAATTATTACAGTTCTAGCGATAATAACTGCATTATATGGGTAATAATGCACGTTATATTGCTAATAATATAAGTAATAAGTATAATTATTACAGTTCTAGGGATAATAACTGCATTATATGGGTAATAATGTAGGTTATATTGATAATAATATACGTAATATGTATAATTATTACAGTTCTAGCGACAACAACTGCAAAATATGGGTAATAATGCACGTTATATTGCTAATAATATAAGTAATAAGTATATTTATTATAGTTCTAGCGATTATAACTGCATAATGTGGGTAATTATGCATGTTATATTGATAATAATAAAAGTAATACGTATATTTATTACAATTCTATCGATAATAACTGCATAATATGGGTACTAATGCATGTTATAGTGATCATAATAAAAGTAGTAAGTATATTTATTACAGTTCTAGCGATAATAACTGCATTATATGCGTAATAATGCATGTTATATTGATAATATCGGGAGTAATAAGTATAGTTATTACAGTTCTAGCAGTAATAATAGTAAAATATGGCTAATAGCGCATGTTATATTGATAATAATAAAAGTAATAAGTATATTTATTCCAGTTATATCGATAATAACTGCATAATATGGGTAATAATGCATGTTATATTGATGATAATAAAAGTAGCAAGTATATTTATTATAGTTTTAGCGGTTATAACTGCATAATGTGGGTAATAATGCATGTTATATTGATAACATCGGGAGTAATAAGTATAATTATTACAGTTCTAGCGGTAATAACTGCATTATATGGGTAATAATACATGTTATATTCATAATATCGGGAGTAATAAGTATAGTTATTATAGTTCTAGCGATAATAATAGTAAAATATGGCTAATAGTGCATGTTATATTGATAATAATAAAAGTAATAAGTATATTTATTACAGTTCTATCGATAATAACTGCATAATATGGGTAATAATGCATGTTATATTGATAATAATATAAGTAATAAGTATAATTATTACAGTTCTAGTGATAATAACTCCTTCTATATGGGTATTAATGCATGTTATATTGATAATAATATAAGTAATAAGTATAATTATTACAGTTCTAGCGATAATAACTGCATAATATGGGTAATAATTCACGTTATATTGCTAATAATATAAGTAATAAGTATAATTATTACAGTTCTAGCGGTAATAACTGCATTATATGGGTAATAATGCATGTTATATTCATAATATCGGGAGTAATAAGTATAATTATTATAGTTCTAGCGATAATAATAGTAAAATATGGCTAATAGTGCATGTTATATTGATAATAATAAAAGTAATAAGTATATTTATTACAGTTCTATCGATAGTAACTGCATAATATGGGTAATAATGCATGTTATATTGATAATAATATAAGTAATAAGTATAATTATTACAGTTCTAGTGATAATAACTCCTTTTATATGGGTAATAATGCATGTTATATTGATAATAATATAAGTAATAAGTATAATTATTACAGTTCTAGCGATAATAACTGCATAATATGGGTAATAATTCACGTTATATTGCTAATAATATAAGTAATAAGTATAATTATTACAGTTCTAGCGACAATAACTGCACTATATGGGTAATAATGCACGTTATATTGCTAATAATATAAGTAATAAGTATAATTATTACAGTTCTAGGGATAATAACTGCATAATATGGGTAATAATGCATGTTATATTGATAATAATATAAGTAATAAGTATAATTATTACAGTTCTAGTGATAATAACTCCTTTTATATGGCTAATAATGCATGTTATATTGATAATAATATAAGTAATAAGTATAATTATTACAGTTCTAGCGACAACAACTGCAAAATATGGGTAATAATGCACGTTATATTGCTAATAATATAAGTAATAAGTATATTTATTATAGTTCTAGCGATTATAACTGCATAATGTGGGTAATAATGCATGTTATATTGATAATAATAAAAGTAATACGTATATTTATTACAATTCTATCGATAATAACTGCATAATATGGGTACTAATGCATGTTATAGTGATGATAATAAAAGTAGTAAGTATATTTATTACAGTTCTAGCGATAATAACTGCATTATATGCGTAATAATGCATGTTTTATTGATAATATCGGGAGTAATAAGTATAGTTATTACAGTTCTAACAGTAATAATAGTAAAATATAGCTAATAGTGCATGTTATATTGATAATAATAAAAGTAATAAGTATATTTATTACAGTTATATCGATAATAACTGCATAATATGGGTAATAATGCATGTTATATTGATGATAATAAAAGTAGCAAGTATATTTATTATAGTTTTAGCGGTTATAACTGCATAATGTGGGTAATAATGCATGTTATATTGATAACATCGGGAGTAATAAGTATAATTATTACAGTTCTAGCGGTAATAACTGCATTATATGGGTAATAATGCATGTTATATTCATAATATCGGGAGTAATAAGTATAGTTATTATAGTTCTAGCGATAATAATAGTAAAATATGGCTAATAGTGCATGTTATATTGATAATAATAAAAGTAATAAGTATATTTATTACAGTTCTATCGATAATAACTGCATAATATGGGTAATAATGCATGTTATATTGATAATAATATAAGTAATAAGTATAATTATTACAGTTCTAGTGATAATAACTCCTTTTATATGGGTATTAATGCATGTTATATTGATAATAATATAAGTAATAAGTATAATTATTACAGTTCTAGCGATAATAACTGCATAATATGGGTAATAATTCACGTTATATTGCTAATAATATAAGTAATAAGTATAATTATTACAGTTCTAGCGGTAATAACTGCATTATATGGGTAATAATGCATGTTATATTCATAATATCGGGAGTAATAAGTATAATTATTATAGTTCTAGCGATAATAATAGTAAAATATGGCTAATAGTGCATGTTATATTGATAATAATAAAAGTAATAAGTATATTTATTACAGTTCTATCGATAATAACTGCATAATATGGGTAATAATGCATGTTATATTGATAATAATATAAGTAATAAGTATAATTATTACAGTTCTAGTGATAATAACTCCTTTTATATGGGTATTAATGCATGTTATATTGATAATAATATAAGTAATAAGTATAATTATTACAGTTCTAGCGATAATAACTGCATAATATGGGTAATAATTCACGTTATATTGCTAATAATATAAGTAATAAGTATAATTATTACAGTTCTAGCGATAATAACTGCATTATATGGGTAACAATGCACGTTATATTGCTAATAATATAAGTAATAAGTATAATTATTACAGTTCTAGGGATAATAACTGCATAATATGGGTAATAATGCACGTTATATTGCTAATATCGGGAGTAATAAGTATAATTATTACAGTTGTAGCGGTAATAACTGCATTATATGGGTAATAATGCATGTTATATTCATAATATCGGGAGCAATAAGTATAATTATTACAGTTCTAGCGATAATAACTGCATAATACGGGTAATAATGCACGTTATAATGCTAACAATATAAGTAATAAGTATAATTATTACAGTTATAGCGATAATAACTGCATAATATGGGTAATAATGCATGTTATAGTGATGATAATAAAAGTAGTAAGTATATTTATTACAGTTCTAGCGATAATAACTGCATTATATGCGTAATAATGCATGTTATATTGATAATATCGGGAGTAATAAGTATAGTTATTACAGTTCTAACAGTAATAATAGTAAAATATGGCTAATAGTGCATGTTATATTGATAATAATAAAAGTAATAAGTATATTTATTACAGTTATATCGATAATAACTGCATAATATGGGTAATAATGCATGTTATATTGATGATAATAAAAGTAGCAAGTATATTTATTATAGTTTTAGCGGTTATAACTGCATAATGTGGGTAATAATGCATGTTATATTGATAACATCGGGAGTAATAAGTATAATTATTACAGTTCTAGCGGTAATAACTGCATTATATGGGTAATAATGCATGTTATATTCATAATATCGGGAGTAATAAGTATAGTTATTATAGTTCTAGCGATTCTAATAGTAAAATATGGCTAATAGTGCATGTTATATTGATAATAATAAAAGTAATAAGTATATTTATTACAGTTCTATCGATAATAACTGCATAATATGGGTAATAATGCATGTTATATTGATAATAATATAAGTAATAAGTATAATTATTACAGTTCTAGTGATAATAACTCCTTTTATATGGGTATTAATGCATGTTATATTGATAATAATATAAGTAATAAGTATAATTATTACAGTTCTAGCGACAACAACTGCATAATATGGGTAATAATGCACGTTATATTGCTAATAATATAAGTAATAAGTATATTTATTATAGTTCTAGCGATTATAACTGCATAATGTGGGTAATAATGCATGTTATATTGATAATATTGGGAGTAATAAGTATAATTATTACAGTCGTAGCGGTAATAACTGCATTATATGGGTAATAATGCATGTTATGTTCATAATATCGGGAGCAATAAGTATAATTATTACAGTTCTAGCGATAATAACTGCATTATATGTGTAATAATGCATGTTATATTGATAATATCGGGGGTAATAAGTATAGTTATTACAGTTCTAACAGTAATAATAGTAAAATATGGCTAATAGTGCATGTTATATTGATAATAATAAAAGTAATAAGTATATTTATTACAGTTATATCGATAATAACTGCATAATACGGGAAATAATGCATGTTATATTGATGATAATAAAAGTAGCAAGTATATTTATTATAGTTTTAGCGGTTATAACTGCATAATGTGGGCAATAATGCATGTTATATTGATAACATCGGGAGTAGTAAGTATAATTATTACAGTTCTAGCGGTAATAACTGCATTATATGGGTAATAATGCATGTTATATTCATAATATCGGGAGTAATTAGTATAATTATTATAGTTCTAGCGATAATAATAGTAAAATATGGCTAATAGTGCATGTTATATTGATAATAATAAAAGTAATAAGTATATTTATTACAGTTCTATCGATAATAACTGCATAATATGGTTAATAATGCATGTTATATTGATGATAATAAAAGTAGCAAGTATATTTATTATAGTTCTAGCGGTTATAACTGCATAATGTGGGTAATAATGCATGTTATATTGATAATATCGGGGGTAATAAGTATAATTATTATAGTTCTAGCGATAATAATAGTAAAATATGGCTAATAGTGCATGTTATATTGATAATAATAAAAGTAATAAGTATATTTATTACAGTTCTGTCGATAATAACTGCATAATATGGGTAATAATGCATGTTATATTGATAATAATATAAGTAATAAGTATAATTATTACAGTTCTAGTGATAATAACTCCTTTTATATGGGTAAGAATGCATGTTATATTGATAATAATATAAGTAATAAGTATAATTATTACAGTTCTAGCGATAATAACTGCATAATATGGGTAATAATGCATGTTATATTGATGAAAATAAAAGTAGTAAGTACATTTATTACAGTTCTAGCGACAATAACTGCATTATATGCGTAATAATGCATGTTATTTTGATAATATCGGGAGTAATAAGTATAGTTATTACAGTTCTGGCAGTAATAATAGTAAAATATGGCTAATAGTGCATGTTATATTGATAATAATAAAAGTAATAAGTATATTTATTACAGTTCTATCGATAATAACTGCATAATATGGGTAATAATGCATGTTATATTGATAATAATATAAGTAATAAGTATAATTATTACAGTTCTAGTGATAATACCTGCGTTATATGCGTAATAATGCATGTTATATTGATAATAATATAAGTAATAAGTATAATTATTACAGTTCTAGCGATAATAACTGCATTATATGGGTAATAATTCACGTTATATTGCTAATAATATAAGTAATAAGTATTATTATTACAGTTCTGGCGATAATAACTGCATAATACGGGTAATAATGCACGTTATAATGCTAATAATATAAGTAATAGGTATAATTATTACAGTTATAGCGATAATAACTGCATAATATGGGTAATAATGCATGTTATATTGATGATAGTAAAAGTAGTAAGTACATTTATTACAGTTCTAGCGAGAATAACTGCATTATATGCGTAATAATGCATGTTTTATTGATAATATCGGGAGTAATAAGTATAGTTATTACAGTTCTAACAGTAATAATAGTAAAATATGGCTAATAGTGCATGTTATATTGATAATAATAAAAGTAATAAGTATATTTATTACAGTTATATCGATAATAACTGCATAATATGGGTAATAATGCATGTTATATTGATGATAATAAAAGTAGCAAGTATATTTATTATAGTTTTAGCGGTTATAACTGCATAATGTGGGTAATAATGCATGTTATATTGATAACATCGGGAGTAATAAGTATAATTATTACAGTTCTAGCGGTAATAACTGCATTATATGGGTAATAATGCATGTTATATTCATAATATCGGGAGAAATAAGTATAGTTATTATAGTTCTAGCGATAATAATAGTAAAATATGGCTAATAGTGCATGTTATATTGATAATAATAAAAGTAATAAGTATATTTATTACAGTTCTATCGATAATAACTGCATAATATGGGTAATAATGCATGTTATATTGATAATAATATAAGTAATAAGTATAATTATTACAGTTCTAGTGATAATAACTCCTTTTATATGGGTATTAATGCATGTTATATTGATAATAATATAAGTAATAAGTATAATTATTACAGTTCTAGCGATAATAACTGCATAATATGGGTAATAATTCACGTTATATTGCTAATAATATAAGTAATAAGTATAATTATTACAGTTCTAGCGGTAATAACTGCATTATATGGGTAATAATGCATGTTATATTCATAATATCGGGAGTAATAAGTATAATTATTATAGTTCTAGCGATAATAATAGTAAAATATGGCTAGTAGTGCATGTTATATTGATAATAATAAAAGTAATAAGTATATTTATTACAGTTCTATCGATAGTAACTGCATAATATGGGTAATAATGCATGTTATGTTGATAATAATATAAGTAATAAGTATAATTATTACAGTTCTAGTGATAATAACTCCTTTTATATGGGTAATAATGCATGTTATATTGATAATAATATAAGTAATAAGTATAATTATTACAGTTCTAGCGATAATAACTGCATAATATGGGTAATAATTCACGTTATATTGCTAATAATATAAGTAATAAGTATAATTATTACAGTTCTAGCGATAATAACTGCATTATATGGGTAACAATGCACGTTATATTGCTAATAATATAAGTAATAAGTATAATTATTACAGTTCTAGGGATAATAACTGCATAATATGGGTAATAATGCATGTTATATTGATAATAATATAAGTAATAAGTATAATTATTACAGTTCTAGTGATAATAACTCCTTTTATATGGGTAATAATGCATGTTATATTGATAATAATATAAGTAATAAGTATAATTATTACGGTTCTAGCGATAATAACTGCATAATATGGGTAATAATTCACGTTATATTGCTAATAATATAAGTAATAAGTATAATTATTACAGTTCTAGCGATAATAACTGCATTATATGGGTCATAATGCACGTTATATTGCTAATAATATAAGTAATAAGTATAATTATTACAGTTCTAGGGATAATAACTGCATTATATGGGTAATAATGCATGTTATATTGATAATAATATAAGTAATAAGTATAATTATTACAGTTCTAGCGACAACAACTGCACAATATGGGTAATAATGCACGTTATATTGCTAATAATATAAGTAATAAGTATATTTATTATAGTTCTAGCGATTATAACTGCATAATGTGGGTAATAATGCATGTTATATTGATAATATCGGGAGTAATAAGTATAATTATTACAGTTGTAGCGGTAATAACTGCATTATATGGGTAATAATGCATGTTATATTCATAATATCGGGAGCAATAAGTATAATTATTACAGTTCTAGCGATAATAACTGCATAATACGGGTAATAATGCACGTTATAATGCTAATAATATAAGTAATAAGTATAATTATTACAGTTATAGCGATAATAACTGCATAATATGGGTAATAATGCATGTTATAGTGATGATAATAAAAGTAGTAAGTATATTTATTACAGTTCTAGCGATAATAACTGCATTATATGCGTAATAATGCATGTTATATTGATAATATCGGGAGTAATAAGTATAGTTATTACAGTTCTAACAGTAATAATAGTAAAATATGGCTAATAGTGCATGTTATATTGATAATAATAAAAGTAATAAGTATATTTATTACAGTTATATCGATAATAACTGCATAATATGGGTAATAATGCATGTTATATTGATGATAATAGAAGTAGCAAGTATATTTATTATAGTTTTAGCGGTTATAACTGCATAATGTGGGTAATAATGCATGTTATATTGATAACATCGGGAGTAATAAGTATAATTATTACAGTTCTAGCGGTAATAACTGCATTATATGGGTAATAATGCATGTTATATTCATAATATCGGGAGTAATAAGTATAGTTATTATAGTTCTAGCGATAATAATAGTAAAATATGGCTAATAGTGCATGTTATATTGATAATAATAAAAGTAATAAGTATATTTATTACAGTTCTACCGATAATAACTGCATAATATGGGTAATAATGCATGTTATATTGATAATAATATAAGTAATAAGTATAATTATTACAGTTCTAGTGATAATAACTCCTTTTATATGGGTATTAATGCATGTTATATTGATAATAATATAAGTAATAAGTATAATTATTACAGTTCTAGCGACAACAACTGCATAATATGGGTAATAATGCACGTTATATTGCTAATAATATAAGTAATAAGTATATTTATTATAGTTCTAGCGATTATAACTGCATAATGTGGGTAATAATGCATGTTATATTGATAATATTGGGAGTAATAAGTATAATTATTACAGTTGTAGCGGTAATAACTGCATTATATGGGTAATAATGCATGTTATGTTCATAATATCGGGAGCAATAAGTATAATTATTACAGTTCTAGCGATAATAACTGCATTATATGTGTAATAATGCATGTTATATTGATAATATCGGGGGTAATAAGTATAGTTATTACAGTTCTAACAGTAATAATAGTAAAATATGGCTAATAGTGCATGTTATATTGATAATAATAAAAGTAATAAGTATATTTATTACAGTTATATCGATAATAACTGCATAATATGGGTAATAATGCATGTTATATTGATGATAATAAAAGTAGCAAGTATATTTATTATAGTTTTAGCGGTTATAACTGCATAATGTGGGCAATAATGCATGTTATATTGATAACATCGGGAGTAGTAAGTATAATTATTACAGTTCTAGCGGTAATAACTGCATTATATGGGTAATAATGCATGTTATATTCATAATATCGGGAGTAATTAGTATAATTATTATAGTTCTAGCGATAATAATAGTAAAATATGGCTAATAGTGCATGTTATATTGATAATAATAAAAGTAATAAGTATATTTATTACAGTTCTATCGATAATAACTGCATAATATGGTTAATAATGCATGTTTTATTGATGATAATAAAAGTAGCAAGTATATTTATTATAGTTCTAGCGGTTATAACTGCATAATGTGGGTAATAATGCATGTTATATTGATAATATCGGGGGTAATAAGTATAATTATTATAGTTCTAGCGATAATAATAGTAAAATATGGCTAATAGTGCATGTTATATTGATAATAATAAAAGTAATAAGTATATTTATTACAGTTCTATCGATAATAACTGCATAATATGGGTAATAATGCATGTTATATTGATAATAATATAAGTAATAAGTATAATTATTACAGTTCTAGTGATAATAACTCCTTTTATATGGGTAAGAATGCATGTTATATTGATAATAATATAAGTAATAAGTATAATTATTACAGTTCTAGTGATAATAACTCCTTTTATATGGGTAAGAATGCATGTTATATTGATAATAATATAAGTAATAAGTATAATTATTACAGTTCTAGCGATAATAACTGCATAATATGGGTAATAATGCATGTTATATTGATGAAAATAAAAGTAGTAAGTACATTTATTACAGTTCTAGCGATAATAACTGCATTATATGCGTAATAATGCATGTTATTTTGATAATATCGGGAGTAATAAGTATAGTTATTACAGTTCTGGCAGTAATAATAGTAAAATATGGCTAATAGTGCATGTTATATTGATAATAATAAAAGTAATAAGTATATTTATTACAGTTCTATCGATAATAACTGCATAATATGGGTAATAATGCATGTTATATTGATAATAATATAAGTAATAAGTATAATTATTACAGTTCTAGTGATAATAACTGCGTTATATGCGTAATAATGCATGTTATATTGATAATATCGGGAGTAATAAGTATAGTTATTACAGTTCTAGCAGTAATAATAGTAAAATATGGCTAATAGTGCATGTTATATTGATAATAATAAAAGTAATAAGTATATTTATTACAGTTCTATCGATAATAACTGCATAATATGGGTAATAATGCATGTTATATTGATGATAATAAAAGTAGTAAGTATATTTATTATACTTATAGCGGTTATAACTGCATAATGTGGGTAATAATGCATGTTATATTGGTAATATCGGGAGTAGTAAGTATAATTATTACAGTTCTAGCGGTAATAATAGTAAAATATGTCTAATAGTGCATGTTATATTGATAATAATAAAAGTAAGAAGTATATTTACTACAGTTATATCGATAATAACTGCATAATATGGGTAATAATGCATGTTATATTCATAATAATATAAGTAATAAGTATAATTATTACAGTTCTAGTGATAATAACTCCTTTTATATGGGTAATAATGCATGTTATATTGATAATAATATAAGTAATAAGTATAATTATTACAGTTCTAGCGATAATAACTGCATTATATGGGTAATAATTCACGTTATATTGCTAATAATATAAGTAATAAGTATTATTATTACAGTTCTGGCGATAATAACTGCATAATACGGGTAATAATGCACGTTATAATGCTAATAATATAAGTAATAAGTATAATTATTACAGTTATAGCGATAATAACTGCATAATATGGGTAATAATGCATGTTATATTGATGATAATAAAAGTAGTAAGTACATTTATTACAGTTCTAGCGAGAATAACTGCATTATATGCGTAATAATGTATGTTATTTTGATAATATCGGGAGTAATATGTATAATTATTACAGCTCTAGCGGTAATAATAGTAAAATATGGCTAATAGTGCATGTTATATTGATAATAATAGAAGTAATAAGTATATTTATTACAGTTCTATCGATAATAACTGCATAATATGGGTAATAATGCATGTTATATTGATGATAATAAAAGTAGTAAGTATATTTATTATACTTATAGCGGTTATAACTGCATAATGTGGGTAATAATGCATGTTATATTGGTAATATCGGTAGTAATAAGTATAATTATTACAGTTCTAGCGGTAATAATAGTAAAATATGGCTAATAGTGCATGTTATATTGATAATAATAAAGGTAATACGTATATTTATTACAATTCTATCGATAATAACTGCATAATATGGCTACTAATGCATGTTATAGTGATGATAATAAAAGTAGTAAGTATATTTATTGCAGTTCTAGCGATAATAACTGCATTATATGCGTAATAATGCATGTTATATTGATATTATCGGGAGTAATAAGTATAGTTATTACAGTTCTAGCAGTAATAATAGTAAAATATGGCTAATAGTGCATGTTATATTGATAATAATATAAGTAATAAGTATAATTATTACAGTTCTAGCGATAATAACTGCATTATATTTGTAATAATGCATGTTATATTGATAATAATATAAGTAATAAGTATAATTATTACAGTTCTAGCGACAACAACTGCACAATATGGGTAATAATGCACGTTATATGGCTAATAATATAAGTAATAAGTATATTTATTATAGTTCTAGCGGTTATAACTGCATAATGTGGGTAATAATGCGTGTTATATTGATAATATCGGGAGTAATAAGTATAATTATTACAGTTCTAGCGGTAATAACTGCATTATAATGGTAATAATGCAAGTTATATTCATAATATCGGGAGTAATAAGTATAATTATTACAGTTCTAGCGGTAATAATAGTAAAATATGGCAAATAGTGCATGTTATGTTGATAATAATAAAAGTAATAAGTATATTTATTACAGGTCTATCGATAATAACTGCATAATATGGGTAATAATGCATGTTATATTGATGATAATAAAAGTAGTAAGTATATTTATTATACTTATAGCGGTTATAACTGCATAATGTGGGTAATAATGCATGTTATATTGGTAATATCGGGAGTAATAAGTATAATTATTACAGTTCTAGCGGTAATAATAGTAAAATATGTCTAATAGTGCATGTTATATTGATAATAGTAAAAGTAATACGTATATTTATTACAATTCTATCGATAATAACTGCATAATATGGGTACTAATGTATGTTATAGTGATGATAATAAAAGTAGTAAGTATATTTATTACAGTTCTAGCGATAATAACTGCATTATATGCGTAATAATGCATGTTATATTGATAATATCGGGAGTAATAAGTATAATTATTACAGTTCTAGCGACAACAACTGCATAATATGGGTAATAATGCACGTTATATTGCTAATAATATAAGTAATAAGTATATTTATTATAGTTCTAGCGATTATAACTGCATAATGTGGGTAATAATGCATGTTATATTGATAATATTGGGAGTAATTAGTATAATTATTACAGTTGTAGCGGTAATAACTGCATTATATGGGTAATAATGCATGTTATGTTCATAATATCGGTAGCAATAAGTATAATTATTACAGTTCTAGCGATAATAACTGCATTATATGTGTAA
This sequence comes from Megachile leachella, assembly GCA_963576845.1. Taxonomy (NCBI): domain Eukaryota; kingdom Metazoa; phylum Arthropoda; class Insecta; order Hymenoptera; family Megachilidae; genus Megachile; species Megachile leachella. Next base: position 1,220,775 of record CAUYWW010000252.1, on the reverse strand, counting down.
TAATGCATGTTATATTGATAATATCGGGGGTAATAAGTATAGTTATTACAGTTCTAACAGTAATAATAGTAAAATATGGCTAATAGTGCATGTTATATTGATAATAATAAAAGTAATAAGTATATTTATTACAGTTATATCGATAATAACTGCATAATATGGGTAATAATGCATGTTATATTGATAATAATATAAGTAATAAGTATAATTATTACAGTTCTAGTGATAATAACTGCGTTATATGCGTAATAATGCATGTTATATTGATAATATCGGGAGTAATAAGTATAGTTATTACAGTTCTAGCAGTAATAATAGTAAAATATGGCTAATAGTGCATGTTATATTGATAATAATAAAAGTAATAAGTATATTTATTACAGTTCTATCGATAATAACTGCATAATATGGGTAATAATGCATGTTATATTGATGATAATAAAAGTAGTAAGTATATTTATTATACTTATAGCGGTTATAACTGCATAATGTGGGTAATAATGCATGTTATATTGGTAATATCGGGAGTAATAAGTATAATTATTACAGTTCTAGCGGTAATAATAGTAAAATATGTCTAATAGTGCATGTTATATTGATAATAATAAAAGTAAGAAGTATATTTACTACAGTTATATCGATAATAACTGCATAATATGGGTAATAATGCATGTTATATTCATAATAATATAAGTAATAAGTATAATTATTACAGTTCTAGTGATAATAACTCCTTTTATATGGGTAATAATGCATGTTATATTGATAATAATATAAGTAATAAGTATAATTATTACAGTTCTAGCGATAATAACTGCATTATATGGGTAATAATTCACGTTATATTGCTAATAATATAAGTAATAAGTATTATTATTACAGTTCTGGCGATAATAACTGCATAATACGGGTAATAATGCACGTTATAATGCTAATAATATAAGTAATAAGTATAATTATTACAGTTATAGCGATAATAACTGCATAATATGGGTAATAATGCATGTTATATTGATGATAATAAAAGTAGTAAGTACATTTATTACAGTTCTAGCGAGAATAACTGCATTATATGCGTAATAATGCATGTTATTTTGATAATATCGGGAGTAATATGTATAATTATTACAGCTCTAGCGGTAATAATAGTAAAATATGGCTAATAGTGCATGTTATATTGATAATAATAGAAGTAATAAGTATATTTATTACAGTTCTATCGATAATAACTGCATAATATGGGTAATAATGCATGTTATATTGATGATAATAAAAGTAGTAAGTATATTTATTATACTTATAGCGGTTATAACTGCATAATGTGGGTAATAATGCATGTTATATTGGTAATATCGGTAGTAATAAGTATAATTATTACAGTTCTAGCGGTAATAATAGTAAAATATGGCTAATAGTGCATGTTATATTGATAATAATAAAGGTAATACGTATATTTATTACAATTCTATCGATAATAACTGCATAATATGGCTACTAATGCATGTTATAGTGATGATAATAAAAGTAGTAAGTATATTTATTGCAGTTCTAGCGATAATAACTGCATTATATGCGTAATAATGCATGTTATATTGATAATATCGGGAGTAATAAGTATAGTTATTACAGTTCTAGCAGTAATAATAGTAAAATATGGCTAATAGTGCATGTTATATTGATAATAATATAAGTAATAAGTATAATTATTACAGTTCTAGCGATAATAACTGCATTATATTTGTAATAATGCATGTTATATTGATAATAATATAAGTAATAAGTATAATTATTACAGTTCTAGCGACAACAACTGCACAATATGGGTAATAATGCACGTTATATGGCTAATAATATAAGTAATAAGTATATTTATTATAGTTCTAGCGGTTATAACTGCATAATGTGGGTAATAATGCGTGTTATATTGATAATATCGGGAGTAATAAGTATAATTATTACAGTTCTAGCGGTAATAACTGCATTATAATGGTAATAATGCAAGTTATATTCATAATATCGGGAGTAATAAGTATAATTATTACAGTTCTAGCGGTAATAATAGTAAAATATGGCAAATAGTGCATGTTATGTTGATAATAATAAAAGTAATAAGTATATTTATTACAGGTCTATCGATAATAACTGCATAATATGGGTAATAATGCATGTTATATTGATGATAATAAAAGTAGTAAGTATATTTATTATACTTATAGCGGTTATAACTGCATAATGTGGGTAATAATGCATGTTATATTGGTAATATCGGGAGTAATAAGTATAATTATTACAGTTCTAGCGGTAATAATAGTAAAATATGTCTAATAGTGCATGTTATATTGATAATAGTAAAAGTAATACGTATATTTATTACAATTCTATCGATAATAACTGCATAATATGGGTACTAATGTATGTTATAGTGATGATAATAAAAGTAGTAAGTATATTTATTACAGTTCTAGCGATAATAACTGCATTATATGCGTAATAATGCATGTTATATTGATAATATCGGGAGTAATAAGTATAATTATTACAGTTCTAGCGACAACAACTGCATAATATGGGTAATAATGCACGTTATATTGCTAATAATATAAGTAATAAGTATATTTATTATAGTTCTAGCGATTATAACTGCATAATGTGGGTAATAATGCATGTTATATTGATAATATTGGGAGTAATTAGTATAATTATTACAGTTGTAGCGGTAATAACTGCATTATATGGGTAATAATGCATGTTATGTTCATAATATCGGTAGCAATAAGTATAATTATTACAGTTCTAGCGATAATAACTGCATTATATGTGTAATAATGCATGTTATATTGATAATATCGGGGGTAATAAGTATAGTTATTACAGTTCTAACAGTAATAATAGTAAAATATGGCTAATAGTGCATGTTATATTGATAATAATAAAAGTAATAAGTATATTTATTACAGTTATATCGATAATAACTGCATAATATGGGTAATAATGCATGTTATATTGATGATAATAAAAGTAGCAAGTATATTTATTATAGTTTTAGCGGTTATAACTGCATAATGTGGGCAATAATGCATGTTATATTGATAACATCGGGAGTAGTAAGTATAATTATTACAGTTCTAGCGGTAATAACTGCATTATATGGGTAATAATGCATGTTATATTCATAATATCGGGAGTAATTAGTATAATTATTATAGTTCTAGCGATAATAATAGTAAAATATGGCTAATAGTGCATGTTATATTGATAATAATAAAAGTAATAAGTATATTTATTACAGTTCTATCGATAATAACTGCATAATATTGTTAACAATGCATGTTTTATTGATGATAATAAAAGTAGCAAGTATATTTATTATAGTTCTAGCGGTTATAACTGCATAATGTGGGTAATAATGCATGTTATATTGATAATATCGGGGGTAATAAGTATAATTATTATAGTTCTAGCGATAATAATAGTAAAATATGGCTAATAGTGCATGTTATATTGATAATAATAAAAGTAATAAGTATATTTATTACAGTTCTATCGATAATAACTGCATAATATGGGTAATAATGCATGTTATATTGATAATAATATAAGTAATAAGTATAATTATTACAGTTCTAGTGATAATAACTCCTTTTATATGGGTAAGAATGCATGTTATATTGATAATAATATAAGTAATAAGTATAATTATTACAGTTCTAGCGATAATAACTGCATAATATGGGTAATAATGCATGTTATATTGATGAAAATAAAAGTAGTAAGTACATTTATTACAGTTCTAGCGATAATAACTGCATTATATGCGTAATAATGCATGTTATTTTGATAATATCGGGAGTAATAAGTATAGTTATTACAGTTCTGGCAGTAATAATAGTAAAATATGGCTAATAGTGCATGTTATATTGATAATAATAAAAGTAATAAGTATATTTATTACAGTTCTATCGATAATAACTGCATAATATGGGTAATAATGCATGTTATATTGATAATAATATAAGTAATAAGTATAATTATTACAGTTCTAGTGATAATAACTGCGTTATATGCGTAATAATGCATGTTATATTGATAATATCGGGAGTAATAAGTATAGTTATTACAGTTCTAGCAGCAATAATAGTAAAATATGGCTAATAGTGCATGTTATATTGATAATAATAAAAGTAATAAGTATATTTATTACAGTTCTATCGATAATAACTGCATAATATGGGTAATAATGCATGTTATATTGATGATAATAAAAGTAGTAAGTATATTTATTATACTTATAGCGGTTATAACTGCATAATGTGGGTAATAATGCATGTTATATTGGTAATATCGGGAGTAATAAGTATAATTATTACAGTTCTAGCGGTAATAATAGTAAAATATGTCTAATAGTGCATGTTATATTGATAATAATAAAAGTAATACGTATATTTATTACAATTCTATCGATAATAACTGCATAATATGGGTACTAATGTATGTTATAGTGATGATAATAAAAGTAGTAAGTATATTTATTACAGTTCTAGCGGTTATAACTGCATTATATGCGTAATAATGCATGTTATTTTGATAATATCGGGAGTAATAAGTATAGTTATTACAGTTCTGGCAGTAATAATAGTAAAATATGGCTAATAGTGCATGTTATATTGATAATAATAAAAGTAATAAGTATATTTATTACAGTTATATCGATAATAACTGCATAATATGGGTAATAATGCATGTTATATTCATAATAATATAAGTAATAAGTATAATTATTACAGTTCTAGTGATAATAACTCCTTTTATATGGGTAATAATGCATGTTATATTGATAATAATATAAGTAATAAGTATAATTATTACAGTTCTAGCGGTAATAATAGTAAAATATGGCTAATAGTGCATGTTATATTGATAATAATAAAGGTAATACGTATATTTATTACAATTCTATCGATAATAACTGCATAATATGGCTACTAATGCATGTTATAGTGATGATAATAAAAGTAGTAAGTATATTTATTACAGTTCTAGCGATAATAACTGCATTATATGCGTAATAATGCATGTTATATTGATAATATCGGGAGTAATAAGTATAATTATTACAGTTCTAGCAGTAATAATAGTAAAATATGGCTAATAGTGCATGTTACATTGATAATAATACAAGTAATAAGTATATTTATTACAGTTATATCGAGAATAACTGCATTATATGGGTAATAATGCATGTTATATTGATAATAATATAAGTAATAAGTATAATTATTACAGTTCTAGCGACAACAACTGCACAATATGGGTAATAATGCACGTTATATAGCTAATAATATAAGTAATAAGTATATTTATTATAGTTCTAGCGGTTATAACTGCATAATGTGGGTAATAATGCGTGTTATATTGATAATATCGGGAGTAATAAGTATAATTATTACAGTTCTAGCGGTAATAGCTGCATTATATGGGTAATAATGCAAGTTATATTCATAATATCGGGAGTAATAAGTATAATTATTACAGTTCTAGCGGTAATAATAGTAAAATATGGCAAATAGTGCATGTTATATTGATAATAATAAAAGTAATAAGTATATTTATTACAGTTCTATCGATAATAACTGCATAATATGGGTAATAATGCATGTTATATTGATGATAATAAAAGTAGTAAGTATATTTATTATACTTATAGCGGTTATAACTGCATAATGTGGGTAATAATGCATGTTATATTGGTAATATCGGGAGTAATAAGTATAATTATTACAGTTCTAGCGGTAATAATAGTAAAATATGTCTAATAGTGCATGTTATATTGATAATAGTAAAAGTAATACGTATATTTATTACAATTCTATCGATAATAACTGCATAATATGGGTACTAATGTATGTTATAGTGATGATAATAAAAGTAGTAAGTATATTTATTACAGTTCTAGCGATAATAACTGCATTATATGCGTAATAATGCATGTTATATTGATAATATCGGGAGTAATAAGTATAATTATTACAGTTCTAGCAGTAATAATAGTAAAATATGGCTAATAGTGCATGTTACATTGATAATAATACAAGTAATAAGTATATTTATTACAGTTATATCGAGAATAACTGCATAATATGCGTAATAATGCATGTTATATTGATAATATCGGGAGTAATAAGTATAGTTATTACAGTTCTAACAGTAATAATAGTAAAATATGGCTAATAGTGCATGTTATATTGATAATAATATAAGTGATAAGTATAATTATTACAGTTCTAGCGATAATAACTGCATTATATGGGTAATAATGCATGTTATATTGATAATAATATAAGTAATAAGTATAATTATTACAGTTCTAGCGACAACAACTGCAAAATATGGGTAACAATGCACGTTATATTGCTAACAATATAAGTAATAAGTATATTTATTATAGTTCTAGCGGTTATAACTGCATAATGTTTGTAATAATGCATGTTATATTGATAATATCGGGAGTAATAAGTATAATTATTACAGTTCTAGCGGTAATAATAGTAAAATATGGCTAATAGTGCATGTTATATTGATAATAATAAAAGTAATAAGTATATTTATTACAGTTCTATCGATAATAACTGCATAATATGGGTAATAATGCATGTTATATTGATGATAATAAAAGTCGTAAGTATATTTATTATACTTATAGCGGTTATAACTGCATAATGTGGGTAATAATGCGTGTTATATTGGTAATATCGGGAGTAATAAGTATAATTATTACAGTTCTATCGGTAATAATAGTAAAATATGGCTAATAGTGCATGTTATATTGATAATAATAAAAGTAATACGTATATTTATTACAATTCTATCGATAATAACTGCATAATATGGGTACTAATGCATGTTATAGTGATGATAATAAAAGTAGTAAGTATATTTAATACAGTTCTAGCAGTAATAATAGTAAAATATGGCTAATAGTGCATGTTATATTGATAATAATAAAAGTAATAAGTATATTTATTACAGTTCTATCGATAATAACTGCATAATATGGGTAATAATGCATGTTATATTGATGATAATAAAAGTCGTAAGTATATTTATTATACTTATAGCGGTTATAACTGCATAATGTGGGTAATAATGCATGTTATATTGGTAATATCGGGAGTAATAAGTATAATTATTACAGTTCTAGCGGTAATAATAGTAAAATATGGCTAATAGTGCACGTTATATTGATAATAATAAAAGTAATACGTATATTTATTACAATTCTATCGATAATAACTGCATAATATGGGTACTAATGCATGTTATAGTGATGATAATAAAAGTAGTAAGTATATTTATTACAGTTCTAGCGATAATAACTGCATTATATGCGTAATAATACATGTTATATTGATAATATCGGGAGTAATAAGTATAGTTATTACAGTTCTAGCAGTAATAATAGTAAAATGTGGCTAATAGTGCATGTTATATTGATAATAATAAAAGTAATAAGTATATTTATTACAGTTATATCGATAATAACTGCATAATATGGGTAATAATGCATGTTATATTGATAACATCGGGAGTAATAAGTATAATTATTACAGTTCTAGCGGTAATAACTGCATTATATGGGTAATAATGCATGCTATATTCATAATATCGGGAGTAATAAGTATAATTATTATAGTTCTAGCGATAATAATAGTATAATATGGCTAATAGTGCATGTTATATTGATAATAATAAAAGTAATAAGTATATTTATTACAGTTCTATCGATAACAACTGCATAATATGGGTAATAATGCATGTTATATTGATAATAATATAAGTAATAAGTATAATTATTACAGTTCAAGTGATAATAACTCCTTTTATATGGGTATTAATGCATGTTATATTGATAATAATATAAGTAATAAGTATAATTATTACAGTTCTAGTGATAATAACTGCATAATATGGGTAATAATTCACGTTATATTGCTAATAATATAAGTAATAAGTATAATTATTACAGTTCTAGCGGTAATAACTGCATTATATGGGTAATAATGCATGTTATATTCATAATATCGGGAGTAATAAGTATAATTATTATAGTTCTAGCGATAATAATAGTAAAATATGGCTAATAGTGCATGTGATATTGATAATAATATAAGTAATAAGTATAATTATTACAGTTCTAGTGATAATAACTCCTTTTATATGGGTATTAATGCATGTTATATTGATAATAATATAAGTAATAAGTATAATTATTACAGTTCTAGTGATAATAACTGCATAATATGGGTAATAATTCACGTTATATTGCTAATAATATAAGTAATAAGTATAATTATTACAGTTCTAGCGGTAATAACTGCATTATATGGGTAATAATGCATGTTATATTCATAATATCGGGAGTAATAAGTATAATTATTATAGTTCTAGCGATAATAATAGTAAAATATGGCTAATAGTGCATGTTATATCGATAATAATAAAAGTAATAAGTATATTTATTACAGTTCTATCGATAGTAACTGCATAATATGGGTAATAATGCATGTTATATTGATAATAATATAAGTAATAAGTATAATTATTACAGTTCTAGTGATAATAACTCCTTTTATAAGGGTAATAATGCATGTTATATTGATAATAATATAAGTAATATGTATAATTATGACAGTTCTAGCGATAATAACTGCATAATATGTGTAATAATTCACGTTATATTGCTAATAATATAAGTAATAAGTATAATTATCACAGTTCTAGCGATAATAACTGCATTATATGGGTAATAATGCACGTTATATTGCTAATAATATAAGTAATAAGTATATTTATTACAATTCTATCGATAATAACTGCATAATATGGGTACTAATGCTTGTTATAGTGATGATAATAAAAGTAGTAAGTATATTTATTACAGTTCTAGCGATAATAACTGCATTATATGCGTAATAATGCATGTTTTATTGATAATATCGGGAGTAATAAGTATAGTTATTACAGTTCTAACAGTAATAATAGTAAAATATGGCTAATAGTGCATGTTATATTGATAATTATAAAAGTAATAAGTATATTTATTACAGTTATATCGATAATAACTGCATAATATGGGTAATAATGCATGTTATATTGATGATAATAAAAGTAGCAAGTATATTTATTATAGTTTTAGCGGTTATAACTGCATAATGTGGGTAATAATGCATGTTATATTGATAACATCGGGAGTAATAAGTATAATTATTACAGTTCTATCGATAATAACTGCATAATAAGGGTAATAATGCATGTTATATTGATAATAATATAAGTAATAAGTATAATTATTACAGTTCTAGTGATAATAACTGCATTATATGGGTAATAATGCACGTTATATTGCTAATAATATAAGTAATAAGTATAATTATTACAGTTCTAGGGATAATAACTGCATTATATGGGTAATAATGCATGTTATATTGATAATAATATAAGTAATAAGTATAATTATTACAGTTCTAGCGACAACAACTGCATAATATGGGTAATAATGCACGTTATATTGCTAATAATATAAGTAATAAGTATATTTATTATAGTTCTAGCGATTATAACTGCATAATGTGGGTAATAATGCATGTTATATTGATAATATTGGGAGTAATAAGTATAATTATTACAGTTGTAGCGGTAATAACTGCATTATATGGGTAATAATGCATGTTATATTCATAATATCGGGAGCAATAAGTGTAATTATTATAGTTCTAGCGATAATAATAGTAAAATATGGCTAATAGTGCATGTTATATTGATAATAATAAAAGTAATAAGTATATTTATTACAGTTCTATCGATAATAACTGCATAATATGGTTAATAATGCATGTTATATTGATGATAATAAAAGTAGCAAGTATATTTATTATAGTTCTAGCGGTTATAACTGCATAATGTGGGTAATAATGCATGTTATATTGATAATATCGGGGGTAATGAGTATAATTATTATAGTTCTAGCGATAATAATAGTAAAATATGGCTAATAGTGCATGTTATATTGATAATAATAAAAGTAATAAGTATATTTATTACAGTTCTATCGATAATAACTGCATAATATGGGTAATAATGCATGTTATATTGATAATAATATAAGTAATAAGTATAATTATTACAGTTCTAGCGATAATAACTGCATAATATGGGTAATAATGCATGTTATATTGATAATAATATAAGTAATAAGTATAATTATTACAGTTCTAGTGATAATAACTCCTTTTATATGGGTAATAATGCATGTTATATTGATAATAATATAAGTAATAAGTATAATTATTACAGTTCTAGCGATAATAACTGCATAATACGGGTAATAATGCACGTTATAATGCTAATAATATAAGTAATAAGTATAATTATTACAGTTATAGCGATAATAACTGCATAATATGGGTAATAATGCATGTTATATTGATGATAATAAAAGTAGTAAGTACATTTATTACAGTTCTAGCGAGAATAACTGCATTATATGCGTAATAATGCATGTTATTTTGATAATTTCGGGAGTAATATGTATAATTATTACAGTTCTAGCGGTAATAATAGTAAAATATGGCTAATAGTGCATGTTATATTGATAATAATAAAAGTAATAAGTATATTTATTACAGTTCTATCGATAATAACTGCATAATATGGGTAATAATGCATGTTATATTGATGATAATAAAAGTAGTAAGTATATTTATTATACTTATGGCGGTTATAACTGCATAATGTGGGTAATAATGCATGTTATATTGGTAATATCGGGAGTAATAAGTATAATTATTACAGTTCTAGCGGTAATAATAGTAAAATATGGCTAATAGTGCATGTTATATTGATAATAATAAAGGTAATACGTATATTTATTACAATTCTATCGATAATAACTGCATAATATGGGTACTAATGCATGTTATAGTGATGATAATAAAAGTAGTAAGTATATTTATTACAGTTCTAGCGATAATAACTGCATTATATGCGTAATAATGCATGTTATATTGATAATATCGGGAGTAATAAGTATAGTTATTACAGTTCTAACAGTAATAATAGTAAAATATGGCTAATAGTGCATGTTATATTGATAATAATATAAGTGATAAGTATAATTATTACAGTTCTAGCGATAATAACTGCATTATATGGGTAATAATGCATGTTATATTGATAATAATATAAGTAATAAGTATAATTATTACAGTTCTAGCGACAACAACTGCAAAATATGGGTAACAATGCACGTTATATTGCTAACAATATAAGTAATAAGTATATTTATTATAGTTCTAGCGGTTATAACTGCATAATGTTTGTAATAATGCATGTTATATTGATAATATCGGGAGTAATAAGTATAATTATTACAGTTCTAGCGGTAATAATAGTAAAATATGGCTAATAGTGCATGTTATATTGATAATAATAAAAGTAATAAGTATATTTATTACAGTTCTATCAATAATAACTGCATAATATGGGTAATAATGCATGTTATATTGATGATAATAAAAGTCGTAAGTATATTTATTATACTTATAGCGGTTATAACTGCATAATGTGGGTAATAATGCGTGTTATATTGGTAATATCGGGAGTAATAAGTATAATTATTACAGTTCTAGCGGTAATAATAGTAAAATATGGCTAATAGTGCATGTTATATTGATAATAATAAAAGTATTACGTATATTTATTACAATTCTATCGATAATAACTGCATAATATGGGTACTAATGCATGTTATAGTGATGATAATAAAAGTAGTAAGTATATTTAATACAGTTCTAGCAGTAATAATAGTAAAATATGGCTAATAGTGCATGTTATATTGATAATAATAAAAGTAATAAGTATATTTATTACAGTTCTATCGATAATAACTGCATAATATGGGTAATAATGCATGTTATATTGATGATAATAAAAGTCGTAAGTATATTTATTATACTTATAGCGGTTATAACTGCATAATGTGGGTAATAATGCATGTTATATTGGTAATATCGGGAGTAATAAGTATAATTATTACAGTTCTAGCGGTAATAATAGTAAAATATGGCTAATAGTGCACGTTATATTGATAATAATAAAAGTAATACGTATATTTATTACAATTCTATCGATAATAACTGCATAATATGGGTACTAATGCATGTTATAGTGATGATAATAAAAGTAGTAAGTATATTTATTACAGTTCTAGCGATAATAACTGCATTATATGCGTAATAATACATGTTATATTGATAATATCGGGAGTAATAAGTATAGTTATTACAGTTCTAGCAGTAATAATAGTAAAATGTGGCTAATAGTGCATGTTATATTGATAATAATAAAAGTAATAAGTATATTTATTACAGTTATATCGATAATAACTGCATAATATGGGTAATAATGCATGTTATATTGATAACATCGGGAGTAATAAGTATAATTATTACAGTTCTAGCGGTAATAACTGCATTATATGGGTAATAATGCATGCTATATTCATAATATCGGGAGTAATAAGTATAATTATTATAGTTCTAGCGATAATAATAGTAAAATATGGCTAATAGTGCATGTTATATTGATAATAATAAAAGTAATAAGTATATTTATTACAGTTCTGTCGATAACAACTGCATAATATGTGTAATAATGCATGTTATATTGATAATAATATAAGTAATAAGTATAATTATTACAGTTCAAGTGATAATAACTCCTTTTATATGGGTATTAATGCATGTTATATTGATAATAATATGAGTAATAAGTATAATTATTACAGTTCTAGTGATAATAACTGCATAATATGGGTAATAATTCACGTTATATTGCTAATAATATAAGTAATAAGTATAATTATTACAGTTCTAGCGGTAATAACTGCATTATATGGGTAATAATGCATGTTATATTCATAATATCGGGAGTAATAAGTATAATTATTATAGTTCTAGCGATAATAATAGTAAAATATGGCTAATAGTGCATGTGATATTGATAATAATATAAGTAATAAGTATAATTATTACAGTTCTAGTGATAATAACTCCTTTTATATGGGTAATAATGCATGTTATATTGATAATAATATAAGTAATAAGTATAATTATTACAGTTCTAGCGATAATAACTGCATAATATGGGTAATAATTCACGTTATATTGCTAATAATATAAGTAATAAGTATAATTATTACAGTTCTAGCGATAATAACTGCATTATATGGGTAATAATGCACGTTATATTGCTAATAATATAAGTAATAAGTATAATTATTACAGTTCTAGGGATAATAACTGCATTATATGGGTAATAATGCATGTTATATTGATAATAATATAAGTAATAAGTATAATTATTACAGTTCTAGCGACAACAACTGCACAATATGGGTAATAATGCACGTTATATTGCTAATAATATAAGTAATAAGTATATTTATTATAGTTCTAGCGATTATAACTGCATAATGTGGGTAATAATGCATGTTATATTGATAATATCGGGAGTAATAAGTATAATTATTACAGTTGTAGCGGTAATAACTGCATTATATGGGTAATAATGCATGTTATATTGATAATAATATAAGTAATAAGTATAATTATTACAGTTCTAGCGACAACAACTGCAAAATATGGGTAATAATGCACGTTATATTGCTAACAATATAAGTAATAAGTATATTTATTATAGTTCTAGCGGTTATAACTGCATAATGTTTGTAATAATGCATGTTATATTGATAATATCGGGAGTAGTAAGTATAATTATTACAGTTCTAGCGGTAATAATAGTAAAATATGGCTAATAGTGCATGTTATATTGATAATAATAAAAGTAATAAGTATATTTATTATAGTTCTATCGATAATAACTGCATAATATGGGTAATAATGCATGTTATATTGATGATAATAAAAGTCGTAAGTATATTTATTATACTTATAGCGGTTATAACTGCATAATGTGGGTAATAATGCGTGTTATATTGGTAATATCGGGAGTAATAAGTATAATTATTACAGTTCTAGCGGTAATAATAGTAAAATATGGCTAATAGTGCATGTTATATTGATAATAATAAAAGTAATACGTATATTTATTACAATTCTATCGATAATAACTGCATAATATGGGTACTAATGCATGTTATAGTGATGATAATAAAAGTAGTAAGTATATTTATTACAGTTCTAGCGATAATAACTGCATTATATGCGTAATAATACATGTTATATTGATAATATCGGGAGTAATAAGTATAGTTATTACAGTTCTAGCAGTAATAATAGTAAAATGTGGCTAATAGTGCATGTTATATTGATAATAATAAAAGTAATAAGTATATTTATTACAGTTATATCGATAATAACTGCATAATATGGGTAATAATGCATGTTATATTGATAACATCGCGAGTAATAAGTATAATTATTACAGTTCTAGCGGTAATAACTGCATTATATGGGTAATAATGCATGTTATATTCATAATATCGGGAGTAATAAGTATAATTATTATAGTTCTAGCGATAATAATAGTAAAATATGGCTAATAGTGCATGTTATATTGATAATAATAAAAGTAATAAGTATAATTATTACAGTTCAAGTGATAATAACTCCTTTTATATGGGTATTAATGCATGTTATATTGATAATAATATAAGTAATAAGTATAATTATTACAGTTCTAGTGATAATAACTGCATAATATGGGTAATAATTCACGTTATATTGCTAATAATATAAGTAATAAGTATAATTATTACAGTTCTAGTGATAATAACTCCTTTTATAAGGGTAATAATGCATGTTATATTGATAATAATATAAGTAATATGTATAATTATGACAGTTCTAGCGATAATAACTGCATAATATGGGTAATAATTCACGTTATATTGCTAATAATATAAGTAATAAGTATAATTATTACAGTTCTAGTGATAATAACTGCATAATATGGGTAATAATTCACGTTATATTGCTAATAATATAAGTAATAAGTATAATTATTACAGTTCTAGTGATAATAACTCCTTTTATAAGGGTAATAATGCATGTTATATTGATAATAATATAAGTAATATGTATAATTATGACAGTTCTAGCGATAATAACTGCATAATATGGGTAATAATTCACGTTATATTGCTAATAATATAAGTAATAAGTATAATTATCACAGTTCTAGCGATAATAACTGCATTATATGGGTAATAATGCACGTTATATTGCTAATAATATAAGTAATAAGTATATTTATTATAGTTCTAGCGATTATAACTGCATAATGTGGGTAATAATGCATGTTATATTGATAATAATAAAAGTAATACGTATATTTATTACAATTCTATCGATAATAACTGCATAATATGGGTACTAATGCATGTTATAGTGATGATAATAAAAGTAGTAAGTATATTTATTACAGTTCTAGCGATAATAACTGCATTATATGCGTAATAATGCATGTTTTATTGATAATATCGGGAGTAATAAGTATAGTTATTACAGTTCTAACAGTAATAATAGTAAAATATGGCTAATAGTGCATGTTATATTGATAATTATAAAAGTAATAAGTACATTTATTACAGTTATATCGATAATAACTGCATAATATGGGTAATAATGCATGTTATATTGATGATAATAAAAGTAGCAAGTATATTTATTATAGTTTTAGCGGTTATAACTGCATAATGTGGGTAATAATGCATGTTATATTGATAACATCGGGAGTAATAAGTATAATTATTACAGTTCTATCGATAATAACTGCATAATATGGGTAATAATGCATGTTATATTGATAATAATATAAGTAATAAGTATAATTATTACAGTTCTAGTGATAATAACTGCATTATATGGGTAATAATGCACGTTATATTGCTAATAATATAAGTAATAAGTATAATTATTACAGTTCTAGGGATAATAACTGCATTATATGGGTAATAATGCATGTTATATTGATAATAATATAAGTAATAAGTATAATTATTACAGTTCTAGCGACAACAACTGCATAATATGGGTAATAATGCACGTTATATTGCTAATAATATAAGTAATAAGTATATTTATTATAGTTCTAGCGATTATAACTGCATAATGTGGGTAATAATGCATGTTATATTGATAATATTGGGAGTAATAAGTATAATTATTACAGTTGTAGCGGTAATAACTGCATTATATGGGTAATAATGCATGTTATATTCATAATATCGGGAGCAATAAGTGTAATTATTATAGTTCTAGCGATAATAATAGTAAAATATGGCTAATAGTGCATGTGATATTGATAATAATATAAGTAATAAGTATAATTATTACAGTTCTAGTGATAATAACTCCTTTTATATGGGTAATAATGCATGTTATATTGATAATAATATAAGTAATAAGTATAATTATTACAGTTCTAGCGATAATAACTGCATAATATGGGCAATAATTCACGTTATATTGCTAATAATATAAGTAATAAGTATAATTATTACAGTCCTAGCGATAATAACTGCATTATATGGGTAATAATGCACGTTATATTGCTAATAATATAAGTTATAAGTATAATTATTACAGTTCTAGGGATAACAACTGCATTATATGGGTAATAATGCATGTTATATTGATAATAATATAAGTAATAAGTATAATTATTACAGTTCTAGCGACAACAACTGCAAAATATGGGTAATAATGCACGTTATATTGCTAACAATATAAGTAATAAGTATATTTATTATAGTTCTAGCGGTTATAACTGCATAATGTTTGTAATAATGCATGTTATATTGATAATATCGGGAGTAATAAGTATAATTATTACAGTTCTAGCGGTAATAACTGCATTATATGGGTAATAATGCATGTTATATTCATAATATCGGGAGTAATAAGTATAATTATTATAGTTCTAGCGATAATAATAGTAAAATATGGCTAATAGTGCATGTTATATTGATAATAATAAAAGTAATAAGTATATTTATTACAGTTCTATCGATAATAACTGCATAATATGGGTAATAATGCATGTTATATTGATAATAATATAAGTAATATGTATAATTATTACAGTTCAAGTGATAATAACTCCTTTTATATGGGTATTAATGCATGTTATATTGATAATAATATAAGTAATAAGTATAATTATTACAGTTCTAGTGATAATAACTGCATATTATGGGTAATAATTCACGTTATATTGCTAATAATATAAGTAATAAGTATAATTATTACAGTTCTAGCGGTAATAACTGCATTATATGGGTAATAATGAATGTTATATTCATAATATCGGGAGTAATAAGTATAATTATTATAGTTCTAGCGATAATAATAGTAAAATATGGCTAATAGTGAATGTTAT
This sequence comes from Megachile leachella, assembly GCA_963576845.1. Lineage (NCBI taxonomy): Eukaryota > Metazoa > Arthropoda > Insecta > Hymenoptera > Megachilidae > Megachile > Megachile leachella. The sequence goes on along the minus strand of CAUYWW010000252.1, from coordinate 1,203,318 downwards.
ATCGATAATAATAAAAGTAATAAGTATATTTATTACAGTTCTATCGATAGTAACTGCATAATATGGGTAATAATGCATGTTATATTGATAATAATATAAGTAATAAGTATAATTATTACAGTTCTAGTGATAATAACTCCTTTTATAAGGGTAATAATGCATGTTATATTGATAATAATATAAGTAATAAGTATAATTATTACAGTTCTAGCGACAACAACTGCATAATATGGGTAATAATGCACGTTATATTGCTAATAATATAAGTAATAAGTATATTTATTATAGTTCTAGCGATTATAACTGCATAATGTGGGTAATAATGCATGTTATATTGATAATATTGGGAGTAATAAGTATAATTATTACAGTTGTAGCGGTAATAACTGCATTATATGGGTAATAATGCATGTTATATTCATAATATCGGGAGCAATAAGTGTAATTATTATAGTTCTAGCGATAATAATAGTAAAATATGGCTAATAGTGCATGTGATATTGATAATAATATAAGTAATAAGTATAATTATTACAGTTCTAGTGATAATAACTCCTTTTATATGGGTAATAATGCATGTTATATTGATAATAATATAAGTAATAAGTATAATTATTACAGTTCTAGCGATAATAACTGCATAATATGGGTAATAATTCACGTTATATTGCTAATAATATAAGTAATAAGTATAATTATTACAGTCCTAGCGATAATAACTGCATTATATGGGTAATAATGCACGTTATATTGATAATAATATAAGTAATAAGTATAATTATTACAGTTCTAGCGACAACAACTGCAAAATATGGGTAATAATGCACGTTATATTGCTAACAATATAAGTAATAAGTATATTTATTATAGTTCTAGCGGTTATAACTGCATAATGTTTGTAATAATGCATGTTATATTGATAATATCGGGAGTAATAAGTATAATTATTACAGTTCTAGCGGTAATAACTGCATTATATGGGTAATAATGCATGTTATATTCATAATATCGGGAGTAATAAGTATAATTATTATAGTTCTAGCGATAATAATAGTAAAATATGGCTAATAGTGCATGTTATATTGATAATAATAAAAGTAATAAGTATATTTATTACAGTTCTATCGATAATAACTGCATAATATGGGTAATAATGCATGTTATATTGATAATAATATAAGTAATAAGTATAATTATTACAGTTCAAGTGATAATAACTCCTTTTATATGGGTATTAATGCATGTTATATTGATAATAATATAAGTAATAAGTATAATTATTACAGTTCTAGTGATAATAACTGCATATTATGGGTAATAATTCACGTTATATTGCTAATAATATAAGTAATAAGTATAATTATTACAGTTCTAGCGATTATAACTGCATAATGTGGGTAATTATGCATGTTATATTGATAATAATAAAAGTAATACGTACATTTATTACAATTCTATCGATAATAACTGCAAAATATGGGTACTAATGCATGTTATAGTGATCATAATAAAAGTAGTAAGTATATTTATTACAGTTCTAGCGATAATAACTGCATTATATGCGTAATAATGCATGTTATATTGATAATATCGGGAGTAATAAGTATAGTTATTACAGTTCTAGCAGTAATAATAGTAAAATATGGCTAATAGTGCATGTTATATTGATAATAATAAAAGTAATAAGTATATTTATTACAGTTATATCGATAATAACTGCATAATATGGGTAATAATGCATGTTATATTGATAATAATATAAGTAATAAGTATAATTATTACAGTTCTAGTGATAATAACTCCTTTTATATGGGTAATAATGCATGTTATATTGATAATAATATAAGTAATAAGTATAATTATTACGGTTCTAGCGATAATAACTGCATAATATGGGTAATAATTCACGTTATATTGCTAATAATATAAGTAATAAGTATAATTATTACAGTTCTAGCGATAATAACTGCATTATATGGGTCATAATGCACGTTATATTGCTAATAATATAAGTAATAAGTATAATTATTACAGTTCTAGGGATAATAACTGCATTATATGGGTAATAATGCATGTTATATTGATAATAATATAAGTAATAAGTATAATTATTACAGTTCTAGGGATAATAACTGCATAATATGGGTAATAATGCACGTTATATTGCTAATAATATAAGTAATAAGTATATTTATTATAGTTCTAGCGATTATAACTGCATAATGTGGGTAATAATGCATGTTATATTGATAATAATAAAAGTAATACGTATATTTATTACAATTCTATCGATAATAACTGCATAATATGGGTACTAATGCATGTTATAGTGATGATAATAAAAGTAGTAAGTATATTTATTACAGTTCTAGCGATAATAACTGCATTATATGCGTAATAATGCATGTTTTATTGATAATATCGGGAGTAATAAGTATAGTTATTACAGTTCTAACAGTAATAATAGTAAAATATGGCTAATAGTGCATGTTATATTGATAATTATAAAAGTAATAAGTATATTTATTACAGTTATATCGATAATAACTGCATAATATGGGTAATAATGCATGTTATATTGATGATAATAAAAGTAGCAAGTATATTTATTATAGTTTTAGCGGTTATAACTGCATAATGTGGGTAATAATGCATGTTATATTGATAACATCGGGAGTAATAAGTATAATTATTACAGTTCTATCGATAATAACTGCATAGAATGGGTAATAATGCATGTTATATTGATAATAATATAAGTAATAAGTATAATTATTACAGTTCTAGTGATAATAACTGCATTATATGGGTAATAATGCACGTTATATTGCTAATAATATAAGTAATAAGTATAATTATTACAGTTCTAGGGATAATAACTGCATTATATGGGTAATAATGCATGTTATATTGATAATAATATAAGTAATAGGTATAATTATTACAGTTCTAGCGACAACAACTGCATAATATGGGTAATAATGCACGTTATATTGCTAATAATATAAGTAATAAGTATATTTATTATAGTTCTAGCGATTATAACTGCATAATGTGGGTAATAATGCATGTTATATTGATAATATTGGGAGTAATAAGTATAATTATTACAGTTGTAGCGGTAATAACTGCATTATATGGGTAATAATGCATGTTATATTCATAATATAGGGAGCAATAAGTGTAATTATTATAGTTCTAGCGATAATAATAGTAAAATATGGCTAATAGTGCATGTGATATTGATAATAATATAAGTAATAAGTATAATTATTACAGTTCTAGTGATAATAACTCCTTTTATATGGGTAATAATGC